>JAPSGF010000046.1:4181318-4513091 GCA_035772895.1 Perdix hodgsoniae | reverse complement strand
AGATAAATAAATGAAGGGATATTGTCGTTCGACCACTGTCATCTTTCAGGCAGCGAATGAGCCCAACTCCGGGGAGAGACGGGAGAGGGGGGTGCGGGGAAAGGCATCCGGAGCCCCGGATCGCAAAGTTGGGGGCTAAGGGCGAGCTGTGCGCCGGGGCCGGGTTGTGGGGCAGGGCCCCCCGTCGCGGTCTCCCGCGGGGCCGGGAACCGAGCTCGGAGCCGCTCGCGTGGGGAACGCTTCCTTCCTTCCTGCCCGCCGCCGAAAACAAACAGCCGCCCCCGGAACCCGGGCACAGAGAGGCATCGTCTGAACGTGCTCAGAGGGAAAACTTTCGGGGAGATAATCCCTCGATCTTCGTCTCCTGCCATAGCAGGTGGCAGCCGAGCCGGAACGGGAGGGGAGAACTTGGCTGGGAAAGGGTTAGAGAGGCGAGGTTTGCGGCGGCTCCGCGCGTGTGCGTGTGGCTGTGCGCGCAACTGTTGTGGTTTGAGTAAGATCTCATTAAAACCCCTGGGCAGTAAGGAGGCTGGATCGGCGGTGGGAGGAAGAGGGGCATAAATGAGAGGCAAAGAAAAGGCTGATGTGAACTTTTGCGGCTTCTGGAAGCGAGCACGGCAATGTCCGCGGGAAGCCTGGCGAGCGCAAGCGAGGCTCTGCAGTCACCTCTTGGCTGGTGTCGGAAGGTACCAGCAGGAAAGAAATGAGGATGCTTAGAGGCGGAGAGGGGGAGAGGATCACTTGTGGAAGATGGTAGGGGAGGAGACGGGAGTACGGCCGGGGAATGAAAAGCCGTCCTTCCCACCAGCCCCTTTGTGTGTGGGGGGAGGTGGGGGGGGGGTTGGCGGGTGGGAATAAAAGGAGAAAAAGAAATGAAAAGGAAAAAAAAAAAGAAAAACAGGAGGGGGCGGGCAGGAGCGATCCTGGCTGGGGGAGTTCCGCGCCTGTGGGCGGAAAGTCCCCCGCCGGCCCGGTGAGGGGAAGGGAAGCGCTGAGCGGGGCCCGACTGGGCGGCGGGCAGCGGCTCGGGGCCGCCGGTGGAGGCTCCGCTCTGCGCCGTGCGCCTCCGGAGCCCGGGGACGCAGCCAAGGCAGACAGCATTGCGGAGCCATTAAGGAGACGGGGTCAGCCCTGACCGCAGCGGGGGCAGGGCGGCTTCGGCCCCGGGGCGCTACCCAGCGCCGGACGGAGCCCGGCGCACCACCTGTCCCTTAGGCCGACCCGCGGGGTTAGAGCCCTGGGGAAGAGCCCGAGCCGGGAGAATGAGGTAGCCCCGCTTCGCCGTTTCCTAGCCCCGCGTCTCCGATGGGGGCGCGGCGTCACCGCCGCTTCTCCCCGCGCAAACTTCAGCCCGAGCAGCGTTTCTCGCTCCCTGGAGAACGCTCCGGCGAGCGGCAGGAGAGCGCTGTGCGCGGAGCTGTGCGGTGCAGGGCAGCGCACGGAGGCGCTCAGCCCCGGCACGCAGCGGGCAGCGCTTGTCAGAGCCAGCACGACGGATCCCATCGCTCCTAGAGCAGGGCATTAAAAGTGGTGCGTGCACACACATGCTCGACACAGGGCATCTTACGTAACGCACGGCGCCAGATGTTTTCATGTTAAGTGCATAAGCAGGACAGTGAAATGGAAGCGTTCAGGTGACCGGCCGCAGAGCCTTCGCGTCTGTGCGGGTGTTCGGCCCCGGACCGAAGCGCCGCCCCAAGGGCCGCCAATGGTGCGCCGCGAGCACAGGTTGCTCCCGTTCCCGGGCCCGCTCCCATCCCGTCTCCGAGGGAGCGGTCGCTCTCCCCGGGCCTGCGATGCCGTGGGAGCAGCCCCACTCGCACCTTGCGAGCCCGGTACGGCCGTGCTACGGCCAGCCGAGCTCCGGGCGGGCAGCGGGCGCAGCCCTCACCGCCCTCTGCCTCCTTGTTCCCCGCAGGTGCCATTTTTGAGGGCAATGCTGCCAAGGACGACGAGGTGTTCAAGCAGGCGGTGTCGGATCTGAACCTCAATGACGACATCCTCCAGAGCGAGAAAATCACTTACTCTATCAAGCTCATAGAGGCCAACAACCCCTTCCATGCGGTGCAGGAAGGTGAGCCCCGGGGCGGCGCGGCGCAGGCGGGCGGGCAGCAGCGTCCGTCCCGTTAGCGGGGAGGGAGTCTCGGTCCTGCGGCTCTCTTGGAAACTTTTCTTTGGTCGGGGGTTGGCGCTGTCTTACAAGGAAAGAGAAGGGACGGTGCGGTGCGCCGGCTGCGGCGCTCTGCCGTGCCGTGCCGTGCCGTGCAGCGCCGCGCAGCGCCGCGCCGCGCAGGGGCATCCCGGCCTGGGCGGGGGGCAGCGGCGGCAGAGCCGGTGGGGCCGGGGGCTCCGCGTCGCTCCCGAGTCCGCAGGCGCCCCTACTCTCCGTCGCTGCGGCCCGCACCGGAGCCCACGCGTGGGCAGGGCAGAAGAACCGGCACCGGAGCGGGCGGGAGGATGGGGGGTCGGCGGGGCAGAAGGCAGCGCCTGGCCCGGAGCGTCGCTCTCCGCAGCCACCCGGAGAGAGCGAAGGTGGGCAGGCGGCGGGACGGCGCGGCGCTTCTTGAGAGAGGAGCGAGCCCTCGCCTGGCAGCGGGGCAGGCGGTCGGTCAGGTAGTCGGGCCCCGGCTGAAGCCTTCCAGAGTTCAGGAGATCTGACAAGTAGTAACGTAGGTAATTCATTTCAATTAGATTTTTTTTTTTTTCCAAAGGGAAACGTTTAAATTAATCAGCTTGCCTTTACAAATAAGACTTGAAAAATATATTATTTCTGATTTAATGAAGCCAAGGTTAATTATGGCCTATGTTATTTCAGAAGCTGTGTTTTCCAGTAGTAATTATTCTAGAAACAGAGAGCTATTTATATACCCGAACTAGAATATTAAAAAAAAAGTGATTCATCACCAGCCTTGCCCTTAGTTCTGCAGAGCACAGGGTGAATCTTTCTCTGTACGAAAATTTGCATTAATCCATATGTATTTTTATGTAAGTTGTGTACATGCAAATTATAGCTACAAAATTACACCAAATGTTAATTTTCATGAACTCTAAACAATTTCTTCTGCTGTCTTTTCTCCCCAGTGTGGGTCCTAGTTAATATGCACATTCAAGAGAAACAGCAAAGTATACCTTTTCAAGGGACCTTTCCCATTAATGGGATTCCTCCTACTCTGTGAAAGCTTAGCAAGGAGGCATGAAAATAAAACTGTTTGTGAAAAAGAAGGAGATTTTAAAACAGTACTCCATGGATGTGGTCAGACACCAGAGGGATTATTTATTGGCACAGATTAACTCTGAGCAATTGGATCTTCTTAACTTCCAGAAGCTCGGTGTCCTGTACTGGAGCTTGTTCAACTTCATGGAAGTGACAGTAGTTGGCTGGCTGAACAATTGCTTGCTACAGTGTCTTTTCTCAGTGTAAAACTTCACGGAGCTGTTCTGAATGCTTTGCATTTGGGCTGACATTCTTGTAGCCAGACTCTTTGCTCAGTTTTGTTAAGGGCAGGCAGCGTGATCAACTGGAGGGTTCTTCTTGATCTAGGAAGAGTTTTGTTGTTGATGCTACTGCTCTATTTGCTAATCTTGAAGATTAGTATTGTGTTTAAAAGGACCACCATCAAAACAGAAAATCTCTGTTGAAAATCCCTGTTGAAGCCACAGAAGGGACCCTGGTCAGCTTTTTATTCAATACAGGATATTTGTACTGTGAGAACATGTGTCAATAAAGATGTCTCTTCCTTCCAAGATGCTCTTTCAGGGATCGTGTGTCCATTGCATTTAGAAGGGCTCTTGGATGATCTGATCTCATGCTGGATAGTCAAGGAAGTGATCCAAAGAGATATTGTCCTTTGTCTCTAAGAGAGACATTTAAGGCATAGCAAGGTGTTTTTCTGGGAGGACTGTGTAGTGGTCCTGAAGCCTTTACTCAATTTCCTGGCTCGCGTTGTTGGTTCAGGTCAGGTCTTTTCTTCTTCTTATTATTTTTATGCAAGATTTAATTTTCTACCTTTGAAACCATTACACAGCACACTGACAAGATGATACATGGGGCACCCAAGTTGCTGGGCTGTTCTTACTGTGCAGTGTCACTCTGCTGAGTGTCCCTTGGTGTCATTCTGACTATTCAGAATCTCACCACGTCTCACTGTGCGGATGCCCTGCTCATTTTGGTAGAATATTGCAGATAATACTCAAAATAACCCGGAGCAAGTCCTCTGCCCAGCCTGCTTGCAGAATGTTGCTGCTGCTACATAAAACGCCCTGACATTCACATTATTCTTCTGGAGTCTTTCTAAGCAGTGCCATGGAAATCAATGTTGCAAGCATTAGTTTCATAGCGATGGAACTTCTTATAGTAAAAACCAATCTGGAATAAAAATAAAAATAAACCACTGTGATACTACTGCCAGGGTACTGCATACAGTCAATCAAATCATAAATATTGTTTTTATTTGAATAATCTTATATGCATTTTTCTGAAACGACATTGTGAATTATTTTTTAAGACCTTTTTAAAGAGTGCTGCAAGCTAGGACCTACATTTCAATGATACCGTGCTGGTAACGTTATGGAAAGTCATCTCTCCATGTTATGAGGTCTGTTTCTTGGTAGTGAGCCGTTAGTTACTGGTGGTGATTGTTACTGATGTGTCTGACCTGCTGGCTGTTGTGCAGGTGGAGAACTTCTTTGTGAGTAGGAAGCATGGAAAAGCAGAAGCTACTGGGTTTTACAGGCAGAAAAGGTAAAAGCAAACTGTGTGCCTTCCGTAAATGGAGTGGGTTTCGGTGCTGAAAGGTGCGGAGAAGTGGTGTAGGATTTTGAACATAGGGGCTGCAGGGACTTTGCTTGACAGAGAGGGGGGCTCTGTTCTGATAAGTTGTGGTAACCACAAGAAGTAAATGAGATCAGAAGTCCTTTTTCTTCAGAGATTTGGTGGACACTCATGCTAATGGTTATGTCAGGTGCCAGAGAATAGAAAGTGACAAAAAGTGTAATTGCGTTCCATCTGTCTTTTATTTTGCTATAAATTGTGGAAACAAAATTCTGTTGTGCTTTTTTGGCTCCATCAACCTCACATTTTATAACAAAGGGCAGCAAATGTGTGTGTGGAAGGCATTCCAGTGACAAGGGATGTAACAGTGAAGAACAGACAGACCCTGGTGTATGCATGAAATAGGACTTGTTGTCTGTTTGTGCTTGTGAGCGGGCATTGCATTTCGTAGCATATTGCTTGTGTGCATGTGGCAATTACGGGAGGGATAAGTTGTTTTTTCACTGGCTGTCATGGGAGAAAAAATACACGGGCAATCATCGTTCTTTTCATATCATTTTAAGAAAATCAACTGAAATCACAAATGCAGTGTTAAATTATACGCTAGCTTCCAAAGGAGGTATGCACTCAGTGTCTGTTAAGTGATGGAGAAGGGGAATAGTGAATAGTTGTTTGTGTGCAGTGTGTATTTAACCTAGTAATGCAACGATGTTTTTGTGATTCAAACGTTCAAATAAGCTCAGAGATATGAGAAACACTTTAAAGCTCTCAGTTGAAATTGGGATTTCTGTGCCTGCCATTGGTGTTGAAAAGTGATTCTTCATGTGACATATGGGTGGCGAGCAAGTTTCTAGCCAGGCTTGAAAGCGTGTGTTTAAACTAAAAAACAAACAAGATTAATGTGTAAGTTTTTAACATGTCACTTTTGGAGGGGGAATAGTCAGCAGTAGGTCAGAACTGGGGCATAGGAAAAGCTAATATTTACCTTTCTTAGCGCTCTTTGGAGAAGAGATCCCTGGGAGATTGCTATTCAGAAACTGTGGAAGTTTAAAGCCCTGTTTCTCACTGAACGATGCTTACACATCTATGGAGCCTTCCTGGAGCTGAAACTTGCTGTTCTCTCTGCATAGCAATTTCACATGAATTGTTTCTAATTTGAGCAGCCTTGTATGTATGCTTGTTGATGTTAAAATGCTGTCAGCTCTGGAAACGAGAACAAATTTGGAAAATCAAACTGTGATCCGAGAGCAAGAATGGTGTTCCATAAACGGATTTATTGTCAATCCCATGGATGCTGCTGTGGTTTTAGAGTGGCCCAGAGTTGCCGATTTCTGAGATACCTGTGTTGTGCGGCGTTGGGTGAAGCTGATCTCTTATCATGGTGTACAGAACTTGGGGATGTGCTTGGCACAGTTCTTCAGCTATCTTGGCTCAGCGCGTGTATTTCAAGTTACACCCTTGGTTGCATTCTAACTGTTTTATTTGTTGAGAAGGTGTAAGCTATCAGTGTGGGGATAACTGAGGTGAACTACAGAACTGGAGGACGGGACTCATCAGCTCCGTTGCTATTCTTGCATTTATTTGACAGACTGAGACCCCAAACAAAGCTGTATTTGTCATATGCACGTTGCCCGGTGGCAGGGAACCGTGGGGGCGCAGACTAATGGTTTATTTAAGTACGTGCATGTATCTTGGGATTTTTTTGCTCGTTTTGCCAACCTGGGACTTTATGTCAACTTAGTGCAAGTGTCCCTTATTTGAAACCCACGGGTGGGTCAGAAGCTGTATCTTGATTTTAGTGGAATAGAGACTTCAGACTTCAATTAAAGGGCTGTTTTCCATTGGGAGAATTTAAACTTGAGTGGCTATTCAATACAGAAGAGAAGACCTAAAAGAAGCTGTGAAAACATAGCCATCAGTCATGGTGATAACACTCCCTTCACCTCCTGGTAAGCCAGATTCTGGACCATTTGAAAATGGATGTTTGTGTAAGTGCAGGGCAAGGCATTTTGTTTTGCTGAGCTGTAGTTTCACATGCTCCAGAAGCGAAGGCTGTTGTTTTAAGAATCAGGATATTTTAATACCAGAATGGAAGAGCAGAGAGAAAGCAAAGTATAACACATATAAACTAAATATCTGGTAAAAATTAATGAAGTATTAGATGAATTAAAAAAAAAAAGTTTTTTGTTTTTTTTTTTTTAAACATGCTTTACTGATTTGGCTGCACTGAATTGAGGTGTTTGCTGCCTATCTTGGTAGACTGGATCTAGATTTTTAATTCATTTATATCCGTATGCTCTCTATTAAATTTTCTCCAGCGGTTTCTTTTGAGTCCTTCACGGCCACATAATGTTAACTTCATCTTCTCTCCATCCACAGCGTGCTAGAATACAGATTTCAGTGTTGTTATCAGGCTACGATGTCTTGCTTGGAAGTTCTTGACAGAGCTATGAGCTCTCCAGAAAGAACATGTTGTTATGTATAGCTGTTCTACTTTTAATCTGAGCTTTCAACACTTATTGAAAACCAGCCAGAAGAAGTGAGCGTAGTGCATCTCTCACATGGCTGGGGAGGCCTTGCTGTGTAACTACACATTTTTTCTACTAGTCTGCTGCAGTTAAAAGCTGTTGCTCAGTGGGGTGAATGTGCTTAGCAGTTTTACCTCCTTGTGCCCTTCGAGACCAAACCAGGACTTGTTAAGGACTGCCACAGTGAGGACATCTGTGACACTGTCATACCATTGTGCCTGTGCTTCTATGAGCTGTAGTTGCATGGCTCAGTTTATTATTAACCAGTGTTTCACAGAGCTAAAACCCCAGCAAATTCAAGTGCTTATCTCTACCAATTCTCATGTTTTTGTTATACCGAAAGCAGGAACATACTGATACCTTCAGTAGGAAGGAGAGAAGCCAGCGACCCATTCAGGGGTTGGTTTAGAGCTGAGAATGAAGGCACACTACAGGCTGTGGGAGAACATCCAAGTACATGTTCGTTTTGTTGTTTCTTTCCACTTGCCATGTTCTACTCATAATCACAGTTACTCGGGTTCTGAGCTGCAAAATGTTTTGTACATTCAGAAGGAGCTGCTTTTGTTGAAAAACATCCCTGCTATTGCTTTTTGTTTTTCCCTAAGTGTACATAGATTAATTCCACTGCAGTCATACTATCTGATTTTGGAGAGGTTCCCATCATCCTGGGCTGGATCTAAGCTGCCCGGAGAGTGAACTCCGAAAAGTGTCATACATAGGAGTGCAGTAGGCAGCCAGAGGTCAGGGAATGAAGGAGGGCTCCCTGCTCAGCAACCCAAGGCAGAAAGAGAGGCTGTTGTGCAAACCATGGCAGTGTGGATGGAACCTGCTTAGAGCACAGGGACCTGCTCCAGCCCAGTGATGAGGGGTGGAGGGTGGTGTGCTCAGCCTTTCACAGCAGGTGCCACAGACTCTGCTTAGCATGGGATGACAGGAAATTCCTGAGTGGCTTCCTGCTTCCAGTGAATTTTGTCCAAACAAATTTTTTACTACTTCTGTCTAAATGGCTGTGTAAGCTTATTTCTTCTCTCTCTTATCTAATACGCTGAATAGCTAATGCCTTTATTTCTGCATCAAATTGCAATATCTGATGGTCTTCCCCACTGATCCTGCTGCCAATGGTGATCATCTATCAAAAATGTGCAGCTGGGTTTCTTACTCTGGAATTTCATTATGGAGAATGTGCTTTATCATTAATGTGTATGCTAGAGAGTATCACAAAAAGTGTTAGTGAACGTTTTTCATGGTTACAGACTTTTCTTTTTTTCTGTTTTCTGTTTTACTTTGTTCTAGAAGAAAATGATTTTCTGAGTGTTTTTGTTTGTCTTGGGCAGCTTTTCTCAGTTATTACTGTGGAGGAGGATCTGTAAACATGGAGTATACAGAACTGCCTCCAGTTAAAATAATGGCTAAAGATGATCATAAATGGTGCAGTATAAACTATGTATGCGTGTGTATATATCTGCAGGCACATATACCCTGTACAAAGGATTTAATTACTAGACTTAAGTGCAATGTGTCCAGCAGGGAGTCTGCCTTGAGCTTTTCTGTGTTCAAAGTCTTACGGAGTTCAGAGTCTACACCAGTGATGAGAGGACTGAACTAGCTAAGTGTTCTATTTTAAATTACATCTTAATACTTGCAGAGTTAGATAAATGTATTATTTTGATGTGATTTATCATGGCATGGTTTAGCCATAGAATGAAAGGAAACAGAACTACACATTCTTTGAAAAGGGGGGATACTGTCATGTTTATTAAAACTGTTCGTGGCTTGCTACGGTTATTTACTGGAAGGAAAAAAAAGCAGGGTATGCAATGGTTTGTGAGTGTAAGACTTCAACACAGTAAGACTGTGGCTGAAGCAGTTACTTCAGGTCAAACTTTTTGCCATTTCAGAGGAACCACAAATTCTTCTTTGTGTTTTAGGCAAAGATCAGAATGTTTTTCATATTTCTGTGCATAGTACATTCCCTCTGATGGGAATTCCTGCTGTGTCTTTATTTGTCTCTCTCACTTGTTGCCTAGGGGTGTTTCTTCAATTTGCCTCTCCAAAAAAATTACGTAGAATGCACTGTTGGAATCATATTGCTATATAAATGTTATACAATTACTCAAATTAAGCCCCTCCCTTTTTTATTTGTTAAACAGATGTCTGTAAGTGCCCTCCTGGAAAGGAAATGTCCCACACAGCTCCTGCTTTTCTGTCAAGTTTTTTCCCCATAATTTACAGATGTTTGAGTTCATGATGTGGGATGGCTTGAGAAATGGCTTGCATTTTCAATTTTGACAGGTTTTTTTGTATACTGGACTTAGTGGTGATTTTTCTTAGGTGGAGATATGCTGTGAACTACTTTCCATTTGTAAACCTGCTGGAAGAGGCTGGCTTTCCAACCAGGGAATGAAACACTTTGTGCATGGGGCAGGTATGAGATATGCAGACTGCTGTGTGCAAAAGGGGATCACTTCTGAAGTGAAAATCGAGTCACCATCCTGAAACTTCTTTCCACTTCAGTCCACCATCACAGATGGGTGCTGGATGTTACAGTTCCTCCTTGTCCATAACCAAAAAGCTCCCCTGAGTACAAATGCATCACTAAAAATAACATGGTTTCCTTGAAGCTGAGTTAAAAATCAACAATTTAAGATCATCGTCATGGAGAGCATTGGGCCTTAAATAAAATGAATGCCAAGCGTGGCACTTTCACAGCTTAGAAACCACCTTGGATTTCAGAGTACAGGAAAAAGGTTGAGGGAGGATCCAGTTAACACACATCGGTGCGGTGCAAATTTTTGATTTGTTAGTGTTCTTTGTGGGAAATTTGAAGTGGGGGTGTTAAATGGCATGCAGCATTTCGAGCTCCCCATTTTATTTCATATGTAGGTCTGTAATAATGTTAAAGGTGGATAATAATGATACTCTAATATGACAAAATTTCTTTCATTTGCATAACTTCAAGGCAGTAAATATATAAACTACATGGAAAGCTGTTCTTTTATGTTTTTCCTAATAGCTTGCATTCTGTTATGATGTGAAGACCTCATAGTTGTGCTTGAAATTGCATTTAGGTTTTTGGGTTTGAAGTGCATTTTACAGCCTGCAAGGTTTGCCTTACCAGAAGGAGGCTGTCTGTGCTAAGCCCTGCTGATGCCAAGTTCCTTCCTTTGACCCTGTTGTGGCATCTTGGTGACTGCACATTTTTTTTCTTTTATGCCCATTATATTATAATATATTAACTAATATATATATTAGAATATGCAATAAGAATTAATATTGGGAAGTACCAACAGCTTGCGTTTAAAGGAGAAAAGAACCAAGAGGCATTAATGTCAAGCAGTATTTGGCTGTAGGAAAACACACAGCAGGGCTTCTACTGCTTGACCTTACTAGAACCATTCCCTTAGTAACCTTTCATAAAAGGAGTAAAAGGATACTAAGAAAACATTTTTTTTTTCTGTATATTCAACAGAATAATATCTAAGCATTGACTTTCTCTTAAAAAATACAAGCTCAAATCAGGAACCTCCCAGCAGGTCCAAGCTCCCATTGCTTATCCTGTTTCTCAGTCCAGCTATTCATTCCTCTGCTTTTTAAGTTACTGGAGTTGTTCAGATTTTAACTAATAGCTGTGCTGATAGAATACTTCCAATATCCTCTAAATCTTACTCACAGTCTGTCCTGTCTTTATTTACAAAGTGAATAAAGGATTTTGTATATGAGCAAATGTTTGTAAAGTGAATGAGAATTGTCTTTGTCAGAAGGTTAATGAGTCCATGCTACGACTTGATAATTACAGAATGCCAGTTATTTGCTGCTTGGTTATACTTTCAACACGGAAATTGTGTGATGACGTGGAGTGGCATTTCCATTGCTCTGTGTTTTCTTAACCTTTCTGCTCCTGAATAAAGGTAAAACTTGGAGTGGGGGAAGAGGGAATTTGTTCCTGGGAGACAGAAACTCAGTGTCATTTTTTTGTTTGCAAACTCTCAGCTTATCATTTCCTTTTTAAAAAAAGTGCATTACAACACAAAAGGAAACTTTGTTCTAAAATGAACATTGTTTCGCATTGAATATTAACTTTGTTTTAATCCAGAGGACCAGTATTTTCCCCATTTTCTATCCTGCTTAGGGATATTTCTGGAAAGAGAACAGCTATCTGAGAGGCTCAGAAAGATGGAACTCGTGCAGAGAGCTGGGATGTTTGGTTGGGGGGAGAGGAAAAAAAAGTAGGAAAAAAAAAAAAGGAAAAATCCAATTATTATCTGCTTTAAGATTTATTTTTTACTGGAACTTTATTTTTCTTTCATCTTGTCTGTCTGAAGTACTTCAGTTACTGTGGAAGCAGCAGTGGTTTTGATACCTGTTTGACTTAGTAACTGAAAAAGACGGAGAAAGAGCTTGGTGTCCCTCTGGTCTGAGCAAGGTACTCGCATAGCATGAGTCCAGATTTTTAGAGGGGCAGGAGAAGAGCAGGGGTGCCACACTGTTAGCCAGTAATAAATCTGCAAATAATCAGCTTGTTGCAGGTATTTCCTTTTCTGAGAGAAGAAAAGGCTTTTCCAAAGTATGCTCACATAACAAGGTGAGGAGAGATACGGTGTAGCAGAAGTTGAGGTTGACTGAACCTCTGCTTGTAGAAAGTCATCTGTCCAGGGCAGCTTGAAGTGAGAGTGCCTATAGTGTGGTACAACCTGCACAAAACGTGATCTTGTGCAACCTAGAAGAAGAGTAAGAGAGTTGATGGAGTATGTGCTGTAACTCTTGGGAGGAATGTCTTGCAGCAAAGCTTTTAGGTAGAGCAGTATCTTTATCCACAAGTTAGCATAGCCATTAAATGTGTTACAATTTGGCAGCCGGTGGGGTCTTGCTTTGCCTCTGGATGGGTACTCACAAAGTCACTTGTGCAGGAAAGCAGAAGTGCTGTTGTCAAGCGTGATTAGAGACAGCCTTCTCAAAGCAGGTGGCTGCAGTCATCTTCCCCTCCCTTTGCTACTGGCAGTGGCTCTGTTGTGGCAAGGCTGGTTGGTTCACAAACATATTTCTGAAGGCTTAATGCCGTATCATGTGTTGACGGCAGCTTACATTTTTGTGACCACGTCCTGCCCACTTTGCATTTACACTGCTGATTGAAAAAGAAAACGTCAGCTATAACTCAGAGTCATCTCAACTCAGAGCGATGCAGTAAGCAGTGGTACCTTTTTCTTTTTGAGATAAGCATGCAACCCTATTTCTCAGACTTTCAGTGCTTGTTCTGTTGTCTTTCATTAGATTTGTTCTTTACAGTGATCTAGTATTTTTCTCAGGTGAACTTCCTTCTATTAATTTCTTCTTTTAATTCATTTAATTTCTTCTTTGCCTTTTTGCCAGGTCTTTGATTGTATAGCTGTTGCTGGTGTCTTTATGCCTTGTTTTTTTACCCAAACTCCGTTATAGCAAAGGCACTTTCCTGGTGAGTGAGTGGTATAGTTTCCTATGCCCTTTTCAGAGCTGCCTCCTCCTCTGCCTGCAGCCACCAGTGCTGTACCCTGTCTGGTATGGACAGCAGCAGATTCATCATTGTAGTTCCTAGTGAGCTTTGTAAACGTAAACTGTTCCTCTGAATTCAGATGTCTTTCCTGTACCTGCCTTCTCTAGTTTGGTAGCGTGTTGCTATCCCTGTACTTTTGTCTTTCCTGACTCTGCTCAATGCTGTAGATTTTGTGAACATGTCTTCTCTTGATTTGCTGGATTGTTTTATTTTCATTGCGTTTTAATCACTGTGATGACAACATCTGTGGGCAGCAATATACAGATGTTTGCCAGAGCAGATTTTAAGGTTCATAAATAGTTGCTTTATCTACATGAAAAAACAAAAGTTTTGTCCTTTGCATTTATACCAAAAAGAAGCGGAGCTGCATTATGGAAATGAAATGTGTGTCTGTGGGAGACTTGCTGCCTTTCTGTGACTGCCAGGGGAATCCTGTAAGTTCCACACAGCTTCCACACAGCTTCCTCTATGTTAACCTGCTGAAGAGAGCCCAAGGTCTGGTTTTGCAGAACTGAGTCTCTCAGCCTGCTTTCACTAACACAACGTGTCATCTTCCTCCCTTTTTGTTTTTCATTTTAACCTTCGAAAGTGTACTTCTCTGACATCATAAGGAAACAGAGAATAAAGATGAATGAGAAGCCAGAGGTGCTCCTTGAGAACATCACATTAGTTCAAAAGAATGATTAAATATCAAGAATGTAAAAAAGAAAATTACAACAGTGGTTGTAATTGTATTTGTAATGTACAGTTGTAATGCAGGGCATTCTGGCAGTGCTGACAGTTGACTGCATTCAGGTTAAAATGACTTTTTGGTCAAAAGTGCTTCGTAAATTGTCAGTGAACTAGAAGGCAGATTATTTTTTATTGTAACTTTGTGCCTTTTTGTTTTCTGTTTTGTGCTAATTTTGTTCAAAGAGAGGTTGTCCTTAGGGCAGCTAAACAGGCAGAAAAGCTCCTGATGAGTATTTAAGAAATAAGGTTTGTTGCTTAAAGACAGAAGCTCATGCCCTGTACTCCTGGTGGCACTGGGGCTCTAAGATGTATTTTGCAGGTCTGTCTATCTGTCTATTTATCTTGGCTTGCAGGGACATTATTTGTAAAACAGAATCTTCTCTCTTGAAGATATTACACAGGGTGGTACATCTTCTAAAGTAAGTTGTATGAGTAAGGCTTGGAACGAGACACATTGATTGTGATGTTTTGTCTCTCTTTGGAATTTATTTTCTCAGAAAAGCAAATAAATTAGCTGTTACTAAAAGTAAGTAGCAGAGAGCTTATTTTGATTCTTTCTAAAAGAAGAAAATGTGCTATAAAATGTTGATGTTCTTTTGAGTTTGCAAATGAGTGAAGATTACAGTCTGTAACTTGTGACAGATTTATAACGTACAGAGTTGAGTTTATTTATTTACTTCTATTTATTTTCAGAAATATCATTGCTAGTTGCCCAAGGGTGTAGTTTACCTTTGCAGAAAACCTACGCACAAAATGTAAGTTAACTGTAAAATTCATACAGTCTAAAATAGAGTGCATGAGACCAGAGAACTACTGTACAAGGCCCTGGAGAGCAGTATGTGTCATATGCATGACACTTTACCTAGACAGATTCAAGTTAAACTTACTTCCAAAATGATGAAGGAATAGACAGAAAAAAAGACTTGAGGCCACATCATTCAAATCGTTTGGGTGCACTGATAAGGTAAGATGCTTCTTTTCTAGATTGAATAGGAAATAGGAAGAGTTTCTTTGAATTTGAAAAGCTTGAAAAGCTCTGCTGGCTCTGATGCCCCTGGAAAGTGCATTAAGGCAAAATGAAGGTTTGTGTCAACTTGCCATTTAAATAAAGGTATCTTTTTTGGAATTTTTTTCACAACTATTTAGTTGGTGATGTGCAATACGCTTAGAAAATACAAATAAATGTAAGTATTTAGAAAGGTCTGCCTTTTAAAAATATATCTTCATCTCTTTAGGGTTATTTTAAATGTATAACTTGCAAATGGCTTGTCAGATGATCAGATACACTGGGAAATAGTCAGAAATCCCAGGGCCTATAGAAAATGCACTTTGAAACTGGGAATTTTAACTGGCAAATTCAAGGCTTGTGAATTCGTGCGGTGTTATTAAACTACTTGAAAATTCCTATCAGAGCATGGCATACTGTTGATAAAATGCAAATAGACAAAGGAAGCTTATTTTTTAATATTTTTGTTATGAACATATCAATTTTTTTTTTTTTTTTAAAGTAGTGTCACTTTATTTTAGCTTTTGGACAGAAAGTCTTCTAACAGATATGACAAAATCATTACCTTCATGAAAGCACAGAGATACAGATGGGCTTTAGCCTTGGTTTCATAAATCTAACTGTAATAAATCTCCTTTGAATTTCTTAATGAGAGATTGTTAGCATGAAGTATGTCCGTGTTCTTTCTAGAAGATTACCAGTTACCTTTGTTTCCAGGGTATCTATGTTTGCAAATAATGGCTCACATGGGAAAAAAAGTGGCATCAACGTAACAGGCTGTTCACAGTGCTTTAAGAAAAGTGTGCTTGCAATGCATTCATCTGGAATAATGCTGAGATTTAAACTGAAGATGGAAAATATTTGCTGACAGGGCTGGCCTCAAGGCATTCTTTTTCCTTCCTAAATGCTGATAAAATTGCTTGAAATGTACAAATGTGCATTGAAGGTTGTCTCAAGATGGATATATTGGCTTAAAAATAATTATTCTATTCTCCCCACAGATACATTCTCTTTTCGATGAGATTTTATAGGGAAGTTATTTTGTCTATTTTTTTCTATGGATAATTACTCATACAGGAAGTAAAATAATTGAGGGTATTAGTTACCTTAATACAGAGAGAAATCATCTGGTCTTCTGGATACTGATTCTGGATTGAGCTCAATGTTGTAGAACTGGACTCTACCTCTGATTTCTGCTGAATGAGGACTACTAGATAAAAAGAAACAGTGCTCCCAGGGCAGTTTCTGATGTGCTTGCTGAGTTGTTTTCTGTATAACAGGACAAGGGACATAAAACTTTAAGCTCATGACTTCTGTAGGCATCCTTGGGATTAGAGTTTGGCCTTCCGGTGCTTGTGTTGCGCTGCCACATGTTTCATGCCTCCTTCTGACCTAGTTTTGGATGTGTGAAGGAATTTTTTTTACTCTCTCCAGATGAATGAGAACCTGCTATTTATTTCGTTTTTACTCTGTATTGTGTGGATTGTGCTCTGTTTCTCAGACGAGTCTGAACTATGTGACATAGCACATGATATTCTTGATATTGTTGGGGCCAGCATGATGGACTCAATTTCTTGTTTTCACCTCTTGAGTCCCATAGCGGTTTGTTGGTCCTTTGTTGTAAAATTTGGAATGGCTGGAAGCCAGTTTTTTCCTTTTTTTCTGTCAATTTCCGTACCTCTGGAAAAGTTAGTGAGAGAGAATGATAACCTAAATCCACTGATGATAGACTTGGTTGTTTTTTTTTTTCTTAATGACCAGATTGGTATATGAGCCATAGACTGAAACCAGTGATAGAAGGTTTAGAAAATGGTCCTGAAAAGTTATTGAAGCCTTCTTACTTTGCTGTGATTGCTGAGGATAGGAGTCGGTGACCCAGATGATCCTTTTGTGTTTGTCCACCAGATACGGAGCATAAGTATGCACTTTGTCATTCATTTCATGCAGTTAATTTTCTTGAAGATGATCCAGTAATTCTTTATTGGAAGTACTTATGGCTTGTCTTATCATTAAATAACAACAAAGACTAGGAAAAATGACTGATGTTCTTGAACAACAAGCAGGTAAACACCCTTGCTCTGGGTGTTGGTGAACTCACTTGTCTGAGTTGCTTTCTGTATGGAAATACAGTGTGAAAGAGAAGTCTAGGTCTTTGGAGTATGAATCCAGACAGATAAAATGAACATGAGAATGTGGGACATCTGACATCCATGAGCTCAGATTTACCCTGCTTGCCAAGGATAACTGTGCCACGGTTATAACGCAGGCTAGGAATCTTTAGTAGCTATACTTTGGTGCTTGTCAACTAGTGAGTGATTGTTTCAGCCTCCATTTTTACCATTCATTGAAGCATTCCAGGCTGACAAGGCCTGGAAAATTCTCAAGGGTTTTGCTGCTGTTAATGCAGTGTGCTACAGTGGGACCTCTCTTGTACAGCAATGTTGTTGAGTACTTCAAATATTGTAGTCCCCATTGGCACTAATTCTGTATCAGAGAGTTGCATATTCCTACAGTCTGCCTCATCTGAACTGATTGCAACAAATTCCTGGGAAACCATTCCTTTTGTATACTGCATGTTAACTTTTGAAGTTGATTAAGTTTGCTGTCATTTGCAGCACGCAGGAGCAATTCAATGATTCTGTAAAATATTCTGGCCAGTCACCACTTAAAATAATAACTAGAAAGGATTGTTTCTGAGAGGATTTTGAGGAAGTGAACTTTATTTTAAGAAATATGAATGAATCTTCCCAAGTCACAGTATGCAGTAATGTTTTATTGCTCCCTCTAATTTCTGAAGTGCTTCTGTAGCCGTGTTCAGTTCATGGAAGTTCAGTGTGAGGATCAGAACCTGCTTTCATTGTGTTCAGAGAGATCTGAAAAAGTAACCTTAAAACCATCAATAACCTTGTATATACTTTTGCCTGATATGATCCTCAAGTTTGTTACAGCTGAGGTTCTAAAACGTACATTATCTCTGATTTTAAACAGTTCAAATCATAGCTAAATTCTGTAAGCAGCCTGGAATCTGTGCATTTAGGTCCAACTTGTGACTAATACAGTATAAATACTGTAAAAACGGACCAGATCTGGTACCAAGGAAGTGCTGAAGGGATAGTTGAAAGCAGTGTAACCAGTGCAAGTGCTGATGATGAGGGTGCTGTGGCTGCATGCGCAGAAAAACATGAAGGTACCTTGATTCCCTGTGATGCTGAGGAGTGTGAAGGCCTTATGACTAGTGCTATGACTCTGCAAGACAGAGGTCAGCCTGGTGCTGAAGAGCATGAGAACACCATGACCTTTGGCAGCAGAGAACTTGATGGCTCTATAAGTAGTGCCATTCCAAAGGAAGATGAAAATTCTCTTATTCCTGCTGACAGAGAGGAAAAAATTAAAGGTGAGCTATAGGTACAGGTCACAACCTTTATTTCCTTTGCAACCTTTGTTTCCTCTACCCTGCCATGCCTAGTAGAGCTTGACATATACGTGAGAATATGCAAGGCAGGCATCTCGAGAGCTGGAAGAGTAGCGTCAGCTTTAGCCCTAGTGATGGATGTGACTGCATGGCAAGGCTTGGTGCTGTTGCTGCTGCCCTGGAAGGGTTGGGAAGTGGGAATGGCAGTAGGGAAGGAGCACTTCTACTATTTTCCCAGCATCAGGCTTCACTCATCTGAGTACATGACAAAGACTTGGCCTGTGGTTTGTGCCTTTATATTTCTTTCCTACAGCAGAAGCGACTTGAACTTGTCCACAAACAACCTCTTCTCCTGGTGGTATCAAAATTTGATCCTACCTAAACTACTGACAGCTGAGCTGTCTCAGCTTAGCAGTCATATCATTTATGCCAAGTTTCCAGTATGTTTCCAGTATTAAAGTAATTGCAGAGATGGACTGTTGTCATGAATAGAGTTGAGGAAAATTGTGTTTTCAAAGTTACACTCCTTTATCTTGGGTGTAGGTGATGATCTCACAGGTGATGGCATTCTCGTGTGGCTAGGGAAAGTCAAAGAGGTGTTCCTGGAGTGACTGCATTCAGCTACGAGATCGTTTGCCATGGACTTAACTGACCAGCAAAGGCTGGGAGTGATTAATTCCTAAGAGAAAGGATTGCAGTCTGATATAGGCTTTTCAGTATAGACACAAAGATCAAGTCTATATCGAAGGAAGTTATTTGTTGAAAAATATTTAGTCTTCTGTAGAAGAAATAGGCAATATATTTTCTAGGCTGCCTTCATTAATTCCTAAAGCACCTACTGTAAGACTTATTATGGAACACAAAGTAGGTATTAAATCTGACTGTAATAATTACAGAAAATACAGCTTTAAAAATTAATTGCTTATTTTATTAGTCATTAGCTAATAATACCTAAAAAGAGACTTTAATAGATCTGATCTGAACCTAGGAATTGACAGTTCTTGAAGTCTTGGTTCGGGTTTGACAGCTTTTAGCTCTTTCATGGGAGCCTGTGTGCAGATTTGCAGTCAGTATCAAAAGTTGCTCTGAGCTCAGAGCTGACTATTGCAGAGTAGTAAGCAAAACTAGCCAGGTGTGCATGATAGGGGAATGAAAACGGGCAATTCCCTACAACAGGCTTCCAGGCTGTCGTGCAAGCTTGATGTCTCTTCTTAGGAATATGCTAAAGTGTAGCAAGAGAAAGGCTCTACTTACTCCAAAATGCACACTGCATTTCCTAACTTACTGTGGTTTTACACAGCCCATGTAGAAACAGATTTGGCAAGAGAGACGGTAGAGCTGTTACTGGATAGCACAAAACATACAGAAGATAAGAGTTCTGAGCCTGTAATGATTTTTAAACAGAAATGGCAATGTGAAACACAATGTATTCTGTTTAGAGATTCAGCATTAGATTTTAAGCGCACTCAGCACCTGAATGAGGAGAAGGCTTTGAAAAGGCAAGTAGGCATCTTTGCTCTCTTATCATCCTTCTGAGATGAATGATATGGGAAAAACAGGGAATGCAAATAAAACTAAACTCCTCTTTTAAAAAATTCATTCCATGGGATTTGAAACATCAGTTAGAAAAATCCTTTTGTCACCTTTGTTTTTTGAAAGCTGGATAGAGCCTAGCTTTTCTTTCATAGATTTTTGTTTTGTTTTGTTTAAATAAAAAATTCTGTTTTGTTTTTCAAAGAGTTTTCTTCTAGATGTCTCTTGTTTCACGCTGAGACCATCCTTCAGAAGAAGTCCTGTGAAGAAATCCTTGCAGCTGGGACACAGGCTGAGAGTGTAGGGCATTGAGCAGTGCCTTGCTGGTCCCACCCAGCCCATCCTGCCAGCTGCTCTGTGCTCCAGGGCAGTGGCTCCCAGCTCCTGCAGCACGGGCTCCCTGCACACTTGTTGATGTAAAACTTTGTGTTTGCACTGGAACTCTTCAGGTGCTTAAATGGCCACCTCAGTGGCATTATTTCTCACAGAATAATGAGAACTTCATTTAATGTGGCTTTTCATGAGGAACAATTCTGCACGAGTTTTAACACTACCTGGATCCCAATAAGAATCACCGTTGCAGAACAGTGTGTGCTTCCTATAAAGGTTGTTCCTGTTGATTTGGTGCAACAGAAGGATTCTCTGTTGAAAATAGCTTTCCTCATGGGAAAACAGCTTTGATGCTTGGATATTTACACTTTCATGCCTAAGCTTTTTGATACTGAATGTTTCTTATTCAGGAATAGTTGATTAGGTAGAGATTCAGCATAAAATAAGGAGGTGTCAGATATGGTAGGAATATCAAAAGCAGCTGCTATGTACCTACATTGTGTGTTCAATTAGAGAATACTTTTTAAAGCAGGGGAAGCAGAGAGGCTGTCATTTCTGATGGAATGCCTCAGAGATGGAGCTGTTAACTGCTCTTGAGATGACGCTGTGGATTTCCCTTCAAAATAGTCTTGAGAGATAACGCTGCTTCACCCAGATCCTTGGCGACATGAAAGGCTCAGGAACGCATGTCTGGTTTACAGCCCTCACCAAGCCTTCTTATCCAGGGGAGTCTTCCCAGAAGTCTCTGTAAAGATACTTCAGAAGAGCAGAGGATTGCTGCTTGGATGCAGCTGTGTGATCACTTAAAAAAAAAAAGGAAGTATTGCAAAGTAGAAGATTTTTTTTTCTCTTTACATACTCTGCAAAGACTGAAATTTCTGAAAAAAAAACAACAAACCAAAACCAAACCCCCAAGCCTGGGGCCTATTGCATAGCAAGGAAGGCAGACTCGGGTTAAACAAACGTTCTGGCTTGATATAAACCGTTGTGCTTTGTATAATAGTGTCAGTTCTCTATGAAAGACTCAAAGGGACTTGTTTTACATGTGGTCTGTCATTTTAGCAATGTCAACGTTTCTTACAGTCTTGGTGTTTCAAAGAGGCAGATAGATACATGCAAATGCATTTATTATTCAGGTTTGTAATAAATTTCAGACGTATCAAACAAATTTTAAAAGAATTTAGATTTGAGTCGAAGTGGAAAAAAAGACAGTCACTCTTCCAGGAAATCTGTATTTTTTTCCACAAGAAATATTAGCTATTCTGGACTATTTTACTATCTATCACAGTATAGATATTGTTATGGTTGCTCTGTAATAATGTAATCTTTCTGTTCTACCTACTTGTGAGGAGCATTGTAAGAATTAATTAACAAGTCCTGATAAGAATATTCAGCATGCCCTTAAGTATTTTATTCAGAGATATCTCCCCTTCACTACAAGAACTTGAAGTGCTTTACTCTCTTTGCATGAGAATAAAAGGTCAGGAAGCAGAATTGCACTGTTCGGCCTCAGGGATATATTTTCAGATGTTGAGGATTGGGTGGGTGGATGTAGCAGCCAAGTGAAAAAGTAGCTGAAATTGCTATTTTTATTGCCTTTTGATCGGTTCGCTCTGAAAGCTTTTTGATCCTACATGTCCCTTCTCTGACGGTGTCTGATTTTGAACCTGAGAAAGAATTTGATGGCATATCTTGTGAGTGACCAAGTTAAATACGATGAACAAGGTCCTGTCAAAGCCGCAACCACTAGGCTGTGTAGTAGTAACTATTTTGAGAATGTTTTACGTGTAGTCTGAGGTTTTAAGCAGAGCACTCAATAGTACTTAATTAGTTGATTAATCACAAAAAATAGCAGGATGCCAGTGGATGGGGATCACATTTACTTAAAATAATTCTTTGGTTTCTTGTTAAATATCCTTGGTTATTGTCCATGTTATTGTTTTTTTGTTTTGTTTTGTTTTTTGTTTTTTTTTGGGGGGGAGCATTTTTTCAGTTCCTTGTGCTCATCTACAATGTTCAGCGTGAATTTTTTCTTCGCAGGCAGCAAGATCTTCCATGGGAGATATTTATATGATATTGATAAAGTACTGTTATTATTTTGTAAATCTTGAGAGTGATGGCATACTGTAATCTGGTAATTTGATGGAAAATCCTTGCCCAAGACCTTCAAGGCTTTTTCTGTCAGCTTTCCCAATCCTCATGTTGTCCCCTTGTTTTACATTTATCCTTGGTGAGCTATGCCAGGGCATGGTTTGGCCCTTGGTGTCTGCCCATGATATTCAAAGAGAAAATAAATGAAGACTGCACCATTTCTGTCCACCTTTTAGACTGATCTTCATTTACTACATATCTTTGATAGCTGCCAGAATTCATTTCCAGCTTCGTCAGAGGTTGAATTTATCTCCCTTCAGATCTCATTATCTTTTGCGATTTTACTGCCCTGGGAAGCAAATATATTTGTTTTTTGTCATGTTATTGTTTTTCCCTTTAGAACATCATCTCTTCTACTTTATCCCTTTTCTGAATGTGTGAATAACAGGTGTTTTTTTTCAAAATACTTGCTTTGTATTCAGTAAATCTGCACCCTAAACAAGCTCCTTTTAAAGGTGTATTGATGGCTCTTTGGTCCCTCTTAGCCTTATTCCCTCCCTTGTTGTTTCACGTTCCTGTGCCTTGTAGGGTTCTTCAGGCTCCTCTGCTTTCTCCCTCCTATTGTTTTTGGTATATTCCCACTACACCTTAATTTGCTATTTTTTTTTTCCTTATCTGTCCCTTTTGTTTTCCTAGCCTGCCTTAATTTTGTACTTCTTACTTCTATCTTTTTTATAGTAGTGCAACCCAGAGTTGTTGAATGTTTGTGACCTAGAATGATTGTTTCCTTAGTACTTCCAGAAGGAGATAGGAAACAAAATGACGCATTTCTAACAGCAAGGGAGGCCAAAGTACAAACTGTCCTGGTACCGAAGGAAAATCCTTGTGCTCCTCTCTCAGGAGAAACGTGAGGACCTCACCAGAGCAGAAACTCTTTTATCACACCTTTTTGTTTTGCCCATATTTTTCTTAGACTGAATGTATGTAAATGTGTTTGGGTGCGAAGACAGAATATGATTCATTTAAGCTGACCCAGACCATCCAGATCTCAAACATGTTGCATACGCATCTTTCCCCTGTCAGCTATGCTTTCATATTTTATGTGCTGGAATGCATATTTTCTCACTCTCTATCTAGGCTCTCTTTCCTATTTACAGTGGAAGAACTGAAAACATCTCATCTTTTAAGTATTTTTCCCCCCCTCTGTGCACTGGCACAGCTGGAACTCTGAAGGATACACTTCAAATGAGCACTGAATTCTTGTATTGTTTGCAGCAACAAACACTAGAGTTACAAAAAGACTTCCATTATAGTCTCTAGCTTGGCTCTCACCTCCCACCAGCACCACGGTTTCTCATTTCTATTATTCAGCTTTAAACAGCATTTTTTTTATCTGCAGACACAGTGGTGAGATGAGCTTTTCAGTAATATTTGTAATAATAATCCTTTCTGTGTGCTATTCAGCATGACGTGGCAGGTGCATTGGAATCTGTCCTTCCATAGGAAAACAATGATTTTTCAATTGAACTTTGATTTGGAAAATGAAGGCAATGCCTAATTTTCCAGTAGAGCAAGGAAGTACTTCATGCTAACCTGGTTTTGTGGATTTTATATGTAAGGATGAAATTTCTAGTTACACTCATGGACTGAAGTAGCTTGAATTTAGGTTTTGGAATCAGGAAGAAAACAAACATTTGCTTTCATATGAGGCATGCAGTAGTAAGAATCAAATCAGGACGATGCTGAAGGTTCAGAAAATGTTAGGTCCTGTTTACTCATGAAAATGGCTTTAGAACAGGGCAGAGGTACAGCTTTTTGGTCTTCCTGAGGTGACTTCCTTTCCCATAGCTAGCATCAGCATTTCACACACTATAAAAAGAACACTTTGGGCACAATGTCAGTAAGTGATGGGAGACTTCTGTGAAAGGGAGGAAAGCTTTGATTACATTTATTCTTCTGTGCATTTGTCTGTATGTGTTTGTTATATAGGATGAATTTCCTTAGAAGGGTGACCAAAGCAGATGTAATTGATCTCTTGTTGCTGTCCCACTTGGTAATTGCTTGTTCACTGCGAGCTACCTCACAGAGTATCCAAGAAAGTGTTTAACGTGACTTTTTTCTGTTGTGAGAAACAAGATTTTGCTGATTGCTCAGTATAACCAAATGAAGACCCTTCAAAAACAGCAGTGAGTAGCTTGAGAACCTCCCGCAGAAACAAATCGTATGTGCCATAAACCATCACTCCACTGGAGTCTGAAATCATTGAGAATATATATCTTAATTTGTCCATTTTCTTTCATCCACAAAGAGTTGCCACAGCCATTTTGACCACAAAAGTGGAAATTTTACCATGTCCTTCCGGATCAAAGGCTGCTAGCAAGAAGTTGAGCAGTAAGCTGATGGACTGCTCCACATTGATCTGGTGGGTCGTCGGCATCTGTTTGTTGAGCTGGTAGAAAATGGTCGAAATCATAGCTTCCAGGCAAGCCACGTTCAGTTCAATGCTGGGATCCGGGTTGTTGAGGGCATTTTCCCGCAAGGCTTCTGTCACGTTCCAGATGTTCGCCAGGTGCAAGTTGCATTTCTTCTGAAGAAATCTAAGCTTACGTGCTGTTCAGTAGGTGGATAAACGAATGCCATCCAGATCTTGAGCATGCATTTCTGCAAACAGCTGCCTTCTTTCTGCCATGGTATTTCCTTTTTTCCCGCAAACTTCAATCATTCTGTGAGGTAGCTGCTGTTCTTTAACAGCAGACCACTGTAAAGCTGGGCCTACACAGTAGGCTGTGGTTCGTCTTACTTCAAGTAAAGGCTGGAATTTTGGTTCTCTATATGTGTGAGAGAAGTTTACAGCTTTAGATATTCCAGATGCTTCAAAATAGCTAATTTTGGATCTGTTAGTTAAAATGCATGTCTAAAGAAGATGAGCATCTGCAAACTCAAGTTCTGACTTCTGTTGAGGTTCTGGAGTCAGCGTTTATTGCTGTCAAATGGGAGGATTGCTTAAAAGGTCCCGAGAACAAGAAGTCTAGATCTGTGCAGTCATTGTCATGTAGCTGTATTATTAGAATAGAAATGTATATTGTGGTTTCCAGCTTTCTGAAGATTTGTCCTGTTTCTTCAGGGGAAAATTTTTAAAGTTTGGTAGATAGAAAAGATGCAGGAAATTACAATCACTGGGCAGAGTCCCTGTTGCCCTGTACTGTGGTTTAAGTCTCCTTCATTTTCTACCCGTGAGAGAAAAATGTGTCCCATATTGCCATCACTACAAAATAATTCCTGCTGCTGAACTGTGCAAGTTTGGTGTGATAGCAGGAGGGTTGTGATCTATATTGTGCTTCCCTCAGCATGTGTGTATGTATTTCTTTATTTGTTCTGTCTTTCTAATAAAAAGAATTTTTTGTTCTGCTTTTTGACAAAGACAGAAATAAGATGAACATAATGAAAATTTACTTTGAATATTTTTAATGGGCAATCACATCCGTCTTTTCCTTTTTTGTGCTTGAACTGAAATGTAAGATATCTGAATTAATGTTGAAGGTCTTCCATGGCACTAGTAGTAAGAAGGATAATCAAAGAGGTATCTCCTTTAACCACTGCTGTACTATGGGAACATCTCCTTTGGATTTCCATCAGAGGTTTAAGATTTGGGAATTGAGACAAAATAGAGTGACAGTTACTGACATTATAGTTTGTGGAAATATAGACCTTAAGTGACTATATATACGCTGTTTTTTTGGGGGTTTTTTTTGGTAGGCTTTGCAGAAGAACTTGTCTCTTCAAATTAATTTTCCTTCATTGTTATAATTGGAGATGTGTAAATGCATTAAAAAGATTTGTAGTTTGTGAATACGTGGCTACAAACAAACAAACAAAACAAACCAGCTTGTGCTATTCGTATGAACTTTTAATTAGATTCTGATAGAGTTCATACTTGCCAAGAATGCAGTTTTCAAAGAGGAAAGAAGAAAACAGACAAATTTAGAGTTCTCAGAAAATTTGAATTAAAAAGGTATTTTATTTTTTACAGTATCTTCAAAGAAAACGTCTGCACTTTTTGCTTTTGGAAATGATGAACCCAAAGAATTGTTTGCATAAATCTATGGCTGAGAAATTTCATTGCCAGCTTTCTTATTTCTACAACTTTTACCAACAAATCTATTTCAATTTTTAGTCCTAAAATTTATCTAAATTAAAGGAAATATTGTTGAAAGCATAATTATGTTGTGTGCTAACATTAAAATAAGCATTCTTTTTTTTTTCCCCAATATTTTGGTCTTGTAGCAGTTTTTCCTTCCTTCCTTCTCTCCGTCTTTCCCTTCCTCTTAAAAGGAATAGCACAGAAACAACCACTTATCTCTAGCTATAATTCTAAAATCTGTAACTGGTAAATAAGCATTGGTAAATGAAATATCTCAGCATATTTCTGTACGTGCAGACAGCCTTGTGTTCTAATATTCCCCTCAGGGAGAGAATATGTTGTGAGAAATCAAGTCTGCAAATTATCTGCAGTAAAAATATATTATTTCTGGCAAAGCTACAAATGGGGTGCCTGTGTTGATGCATGCTCACAGAGCCATTAACCATGTTCCTTAATAACTATTAATTAGTTTCACTTGAGCTCTGGTAGTCCAGATTAATTGCAGTAGGAGGTCTGAGGGAAACTAAAATGTCCTTTATTTTGCTGTTTTTACAAGTTGTGACTGCATATATTGATGGGAGACCACCTTTGGTCACTGCGTAACGGTTTCATGGTATTAGTTTTCTTGGATCTTTTTACCTTTCATGACCAAAATAACATCTATTAGCAGTGTTCAAAATTATAATTAGGAAGAATAGCACTGTCCTCCTCCTCTGCATGCCAGTATGCAACTTTCAGAACTGCACAGGTAGTGTGAAGGTAATATTATGGGATTTTCCTTCCCCCTGTTCTTTTTACATTAAGTAGCCTTCGTTACAAACTTGGCAAACAGCATAAGGACAGAAAAGTAATGCAATATTGACCAGTGCCCTGATGAATTGTAAGAAAGAGAGTCATAGGAATCTCTTCCTTTGTTCTTTGAACAAATTTATCTTCCCATGAATTACAAGGGAACTCCATTACGCATTAAGCTGTTTCAGGACAGGTATTTTGGTAGAGAATTGAATCTTCTTTATCAATTTTTTTTAGAGTTCTTCATTAAGTTTTGTGTCTTGGGATCAGTTTTGTGGACCCGACTCAAAGAAGTACACCAGATAGATTAGCCACAGTTACTGTTTGTATGCAGTTTTGGGAAATGTCAGTACTTGCTCAAGTTTCTTCTTTTTCCAGTTACTACCAGGTGGTCTCTCCATCCAGGAATTAGCCATATTAAAAATAAGACCATGTTTTAAAATAATTGGTGAAGAGCATTTCATTCTCTCTCATTTCAGAATATTTCTACAGGCAGACATTCTTTTATCCACTTCTGGTATGTTTGTTCCACTGCTTTCTTGGAGTGCTGTTAAAATCCATACAGAAGACTTATCTGTCATGCAGTTGCTGATGTCCTTGTTTTAACTGATGTAAGTCATAATCTTCAGGTTTGAAGTATCTCAACAAAAGAGGAATAGTTGCCTGTGACTACTTGTCTATTGTATATTCAAAAAATATTCATTTTTCTGTTGTAGGTGAACTTTGAAAACAATTTGGCTTAGGTTCTCTTGATTCTATTCCCCATGAGCCTCTCAAATCCTTGTCTGAACAAGCATTTCCATGACTTTGGCTCTTCATCAACCCCCTGGCTGTTGATATAATCGCGTTTTAAGAAGGCTTTTATTAATTACTGATTGCTTTCTTAATTTTAGTTCTGTATTTTTTTTTAAGCACTAGCATTGATGTGTCAAGAACACAGTAGTCGTATCTTGTTTCTTGAGAAAAGCAGTTTTGTTTATTCGTTTTGCAATGTTTAGGAACTCATACGAATTTCCTTTCTAACTTTCACACTGCCATCGATCTCCTGAAAATACACTGTAAATTTTGAGGGCCTGCGTTCCTTACAAGTTGTTTCTTTAATCATTTTTCATTTGGAAGGAGTAGAGCAGTGCTGGTTGAGTCTTGTAATTTGTGTAGTAATATTGCAACTGAGTAACAAGTATTGATCTTAAAACTGTCACGTATATTGGTTTAAAAAAAAGAAAGAAGTTACCATTTAATCTTAGACTACTGCAGTTAAGGGAAAACATTGTCTCATTCAGGTCACTTTCTAATTAGAAAGCAGATTGGTTCAACTTGGAGCAAATTGAGGGCTTCCAGCTTTAGCAAAGAGCTCCAAAGCTTTTAAGCCACCGAGTTGTAATTCAAGTTTGCATCCCACTTAAAGTTCATACGCTTGAAGAATTTTTAGATGTTATTATAAATATATGAAATTTGGAGAAATGCAGAGGGAATAAGAACTCTAAAATTACAGCGGTCTGTTTGCAATAGCATTTGCTGGTTGCCTTCAGAGATGCTTGCTGTTCTCTGTGTTGTTCAATCCTCTGCAGATTTTGTGTATTGACCAATCTTTTCAGAAGCAACCTGCTGGGCAGTGGAAAACTGCCAGTGTTTTTTCTGTATTGACCGAGATCTTCAGAGTGGAAGTGGAGAAGGGGATGTGAAGTGTGTTAATAAAATCAACTGCATTTATATTCCTTCAGACTGAAGACTTCAGAAGAATTAAAAGATGCCAACTGTCTGTGGCAGACTGATATGTTACTTCATGAAGGCTTATTCCTTGTGTTTTGGTAACTACTGATAGCCTGAAGTAGATGTGAAGCCTTCTGTATACATAGTAAGAAAATGATCAACTGTGGTCATCAATAGCAGGTTTTATCCAAACTCAAAACCTCAGTCCTAGTTTTTCCATTAATTACAAGGAATTCAGGGAAGGGACGTTGCAGTTCCTTACTACCAGACTGTAAGTTTATGAACCATTTATTTGTAAGTTTATGAACCATTCTAAATGCACCTTTTACTTCAGATATTTTGTTCTCATTAGATTTATAATCCCGTAATTACTTTCACACAGATTGCTTAATGGAACAAAATTATACCTACATTAGATAATGCTGTAGATTTTAACTGAGAAAGTGAATATTACCAAACTTGTATACATATCACTCTGAGCCTTTAAAATTATCAATTAAGTCTTGGCTTCAGTAATGTAAACTGGATATTAAAATATAGAATCACAGAATCACAGAATCACAGAATGACCCGGGTTGGAAGGGACCTCAAGGATCATGTAGTTCCAACCCCCCTGCCTAGCAGGGCCACCAAACATACACCTTTACTAGATCAGGTTGCCCAGAGCCATATAGTTTCATAATTAATCCTTGAGCTTCTCTCTGTTCTTATACAAGTGTTTCTAAGTAATACTGCAGTCCTAATTGTTTGTACCAGAATGTTGTATATCTATTGCTCGGAGTACACGGGGAAATTCCAAATAGATAATTTTTTTAGCCATGTGGCAGACATCTGGAATGGTTTTGGTGGTAAGGCAGTGGTATTAAATACTATTAATATTTACCATCTTATTTTACAAGGAACTCATGATACTGCATTTTTTTTCAAGTACTGATAAACACTTGGAAACTGGAGAGGTGAACACAGCCTGTGATGTGCTAATACAACTATACAGAATCATACAATTGCTTGGGCTGGAAGGGGCCTTATAAAGATCAACTAGCTCCAACCTCCCTGCCTGAATGTTTTAAGACAGTTTTGTGCACTGGGATTTGTGGCTCCCAGATTGCATCTGTACCAGGGTGTGATAGTGCTGTGTGGCAGTAGGAGAGGGAGGTGAAAATTTCCTTATGCCATGGAAGTGGGCTTATATTGTGTAGCTGCCTTGTCTGGTTGTATATGTAATTCTGTGCAACTGTTATGCAGAGAGATGCATTATAGTATGATAATGTGGATAAGAACATGGTTTCTGTCTCAGTGTCATGTAAAATGCCTAGGGTGTTAATTAATCCCCAAAATTCCCAGCCTGTAATTCAGTTGCAGAGACAGGGTCATTAGAAAAAATCTACTTGCCATACAATGGTCTTACATGGAAGTAGAAGTATATATGGCCTATTGAAAGAACAGCTTGCAGGTGTATAGCTGTAAGAAAACAAAATTGCTTCATGGAAGGAAAAAAGCTCAGAAATATTGTTTGTCTATTTGGGTTATGGCTGCATGAAACCGTGTTACTTTGTCACTTGGAAGATGAGTCTCAGTGAGAGAACAGATGAGATTCAATATGTGCTGGCTTTTAACCAGATTTTAAAACACCACAGCAAATTGTAATTTAAAATTTTTATTATACTTAATGTGAAAAGAAAACAGTCTTTGTAGTCTTGCTAGCTCACTTATTTATGTTGTGTAACTAACAATAACTTCATCTTGTGGAACACTAATGAAGTCTACAGAGGTCCTAATGAATGGTTAGCTTGATCCCCACAGTGTGTAACCTCATCCTTAAAACTGATGTTGAAGTAATCTTTTTTTAATTGATTGACTGGACAAAGCTTTTCTTACACTAGGAAGTGTGGTTTTCATCTTACTTAGGATATTACTGAGAGATGCAATGCAGATCTGGTAATGAGATTCATTAATAAGTCTCTGTTTACTATTAGGTTTAGTATTGCTTAGCTATTATAAGACCACTGAAGCAATAATGATGTTTAGTCTTGTGAGCACATGTAGATCCAGAGACAATGTTCTGCAAACAGTGCAAACAGACAAAATGGACTACATCATTTGTGCTGGATTGAGACTGCATATTCCTGTAGAAGACAAGTGGTATAGAAAGGGGAGTTTGTCTTCATAACTATATGAGTGTAGTGATTGTTAAAGTGAAAAAAAAAACAATCCTAGGATCTTTCCCATTTCAGAATCTGTTTATTTAAATTATACAACATTTTCATTGAGTTATTTGCATGGGTGAAGAGCCTGTGTCACTGCTGAAGGATATATCCAAGTAAGGAGCAACAGTGTGAGTTGCTGGCAATTTTCCGATTCTTGAAGATCTTTGATCTTACTCCTTTTAGGCTTGTAATAGGCTAAATTGTTTCGTCTGACACTGTTTATGTATGTTCAGAGCACTCTTTAGAGCACAGTATTTGTAGAATATTTAACTTCTTTTATAGCCTTCACAGGAGTAAACTTGCTTGAAAATCACATATGAATATGCTGCAAGACTTTATGAGCGTAGCTCTACTGTGATTACATTTATAAGAGAAGTTAAAAGCCTCGAAGTTCTACTGATTTTCCTCGTTAACAGGCCCCATATAGTACAAAGCTTATTATACCTAAGGGAAAACTAATATAAATGATATTGTAGTACATCATTAACAGGAGGGTGATGGTTTTACTTGCACTATTAGTTTCAGGTTAAAAACCCGGAGAGCAAAATATTTCATGTGTACTTGACTGTAATTAACCCCTTACGCCTTTACCCCATGGTCGTGTCATTTAACATAGGTTCATTTGCAGTGGCTCAGTAACACAGCATGTCTCCTACACATGCAAAGACCACTTCAATGATTCCTTCTGCTGGAGGTCGTTTATACTGTAGGGCAATTTGCAGGATTAATTAGTCGCTTTCTGAGTTTCGTATTGCTGTTGCAAATTTTAGATGCTAAGACAGTAGCCAATTCTGCATTCTCAGAATCTGTTACTACCTTCTGCTTTGAATTCTGTTTTTATGTAAACACTTATTGCTGGTTTCTTGGTTTGTTTAGTATGCATGGATACATAAAGGACAGTAAACACTTTTCAGGAGAATGCTGGTAAATTTGGATCACTGTTTGCACAGAGTTTTTTCACTGTTTCTCTCTTATATCCACAGCATTTAGCTGTAGCTTTCAACTGTGTCCTGCACTGGTCTAGCACTGAGAATACCAGTGTTCAGTCAGCTTGAGTGCTTCACCCCTCTCCTGCCAGATACTTTGTTGAGCTTTCCCCAGGATGTTTTTCTTGGATGTTGTACAACAAAGACCACGACTGAGTCTCATCTGTTTCATTTATTATCATTGGCCAGGAGAGTTTGAATCTCTTTCTTAAATCATTTTTTTGTTTTGTTTTGTTTTTTGAATCTTCCTAGTGGACTGGCAAAGGGAGAATTAGGGTTTGTGACTCAGAACCTTGTAGCTTACATTGTTGAAAGTGAAATTGCTTGAATAATCTTTTAACTGCAAATCAATTGCTTTGCTCAGGTGATGACTACATGCATGATGACTGTTACACTACCAATGAACATGTTTTTTTAAATCTCGGTGCATTGTAAAATATTCTAGGTACTTTTTAAGTAAAAGTCAGTCAATGCTAGGAAGGCTGGGATTATTGCATTGGAAAAAGGGTACAAAGAGAAAAAAAACCAACTGGTTAAAATAGAAAACATATAAGTTTTACTGTTCTTTCAAGCTCCGTGAAAGTACAAAGCATGTGATTGTGTTACCATGGTAAAATGTTTCCCTGAATACTTTGTCTGCATGTTTTTCTTGCATTTTGTGGTTCCTCCTGTAGCTTAGATATAAATTTGTGCATCACTATTTGCTGAATGAGATCTATAGTAGTCATTAATTAATCAATCAAACAGTAGGCTGCAAAAATGGTGCTAAAATCACCAGGATTTTCTGTCCTGGTAAAATGAGGCAATTTGCTTCCTAGTAGCTGATTTGGTGCTTTGTCTTGGATTTAGGATGAAGATAGTGTTGATAGCATACAGATGTGTTATCTGTCGGTGAGCAGTGTTTACACCGAGTCAGGGTTTTCTGTTTTCTTACGCTGCCATGCCAGCAAGTGGGCTGAGAGGGCACAAGGCGTTGAGAGTGGGCAGAACGAGGACAGCTGACCCAAAGTAGCCAAGGGGAGCCGTACCAAATGGTGTTGTGCTGAGTGTGCAACTGAGGGAAGGTGGCGTGGGGGGCTGCTGCTGCTCAGAGACTGGCTGGGCACTGGTCAGTGGATGGTGAGCAACTGCATTGTGCTTCTCTTGTTTTGTGTAACTGTATACACGTTGTTATTTATATTGTTGTTCTTGTTATTATCTCCAGCTGTGAGTTTTACTTTTTCCAGTTCTCTCCTCCATCTTCTCGCAAGGCAGTGAGTGATCAGCTATGCAGGTCTGAGCTGCCTTCTGCGTTAAACCACCACGTGTTTTGAGGAATGCATTTCTGTATCACAGATATATTGTGGAGGAGTGAACAAAATATAGTAAGAATAATTAAAATCCTTTCTATTTAAGTAGGTGTCATATGTTTTTTAACAGACCATAAAATCCTATTGATTTGAATATTAGTTTGAAGAAAATTGTGCTGAGTTTCACTTTGAGATTAGGGAAAAACAAACATTTGCAAATCAGAGATACCTGTGAGGGAGTTGGCAAGGTATAGCTGTACCTTGGAATCGAGCTGTTCAGATTCTGATGGTCAGCAGGATCTAGAAAAATGCTCAAACTATTTTCTGACTCATTTGTCTAGACAAAAGGAGATATTTTCCCTCCCTTCCACACCAGCAGCAGTAGTATGATAAATATGCGTGGGATATTCCAGGGCTTGTAATCTTTTTTTTCAGTCTAGAAGATTAAATCTTGTGTGGGGAATGGTGTACTTTATTTAAAGAGCAATTACTACAGCCTCTGCCATCTACTTCAGTCAAAAGGAATAATTGATTCCTTTTCTCTTGGTGTGAATCTAGGTATTCAGATTGATATTTTCAGAATTTACATAATACAAATTCTGAATCGCTTCATTGCTAAGCTCAAAAGGTGATAACTGCACCTTGGCTTGCTCAAAAAGGCCATATGGACTTAGGTCACATGCTTCTTTTCACCCCTTTCCCCATTGCTTTAAAACCTGTATCCTGTACAGCAGAGCACTAAATGAGGTGGCTGCAGCAGGTGTCCTTGCCACAATGAGAGACATGACCATGACTCGAACTTCAGGTCTTTTGTCATCTCTGTCCTGAAGGCTGAATACATCTCGCAAAGATGGAGGACTCGTAAATGCTGTGTGTCGGTGACTTACTCAGGTCTTGTATGTGAAAAGTGTAGACTGTTCTTGCGTGTGCAATATTTATCCACAAGAACAGACATACCTCTAGTGATCTAGTGATACTAAAATGTGAAAACTTTGGGCTTTGTTGTATTTTGCATTTATGTGCCTCAAATTGATTTTGATTGCAGTAAAATTCCAGGACACCTGAGAGATATCTGTTCATTTGAGGGCTGGAAACAGGCACTGCAGGTATGCAAAGCTTCTTTTTTTTCCTGATACGTTCACTAGGGCTGTCTAAAACATTTATTCTCCTCCCCTTTTCAGATTTTTGTTTGGGAATCATTTAAAAAAATATTGCCAAGCTTGTTTTAGCTTTACAGCTATTGAATCATTGCTAGGTACATTGAAGTGACTGAAACAGTTTTCATTTCTGCTGTTCTTCAAATAGCTCTCCATCTGCACTGTCCATTTTCTTATGGCAACGTGGGGAATTTGCATTGCAGAATACTTAAGCATTATTATAAAAAGGAGGGAAGGCTGTCAGAGATAGTGTTAGGTGCCGTAATAAAAACAGCATTTGATTATTTAGTTACAGTAACAGTTTTCATGTCTGCTGTGGTACAGTTCCAAACCTTATAGAAGATTTGTATTGGAAGTGGCTTTTTGATAGACTAAATAAACTCTTCAGGTCTTTACTCCGTTATCCTGGTTTCCATTAAATGGAATGTTCAGTTTATTCAAGTTACTAATTACTTTCTTTATGCTATGGAGAGTCTGAAAGCAAGAAAAAAATCTGGAAGGGTTTCCAGTGTTTCCTGATGTGGAGGTGGAGGGAATCTCTCTGAAGGAACTCACATTCTTTGAAACGTTTCCAGTGATCAAAAATATGTAAGATTAAGCCTGCAAAAGATTGGTTTTATGTAGCAGAAAGGTGTCAAGTTACTTAGCTGGAGCTAAGAGAATTAAATTCATTAAAGGCGCTGAATTCGGGTCTCCAGTGAGTACAAGCATCCACTGATCAATATAGCGTACTGTAAAGTAAAGGGGAAGGATCTGTTCAGAATGCTAATGCCACGTGTCTGCTGGAAACAGCTGCTACTTACAGAGCTACTCCATGCTTTATCGTGTACCCTGCGCATCCCCTGAATGCAAAGCAAAGACAGTCATCCTCTTTTACCTGGCCCAAAAGCTGTGTGGAGGGAACAGCACAACAGTGGTGGTAATAAGTGAACGGTTAGTCCTGAGTTCATGTTTGCAGCAAGACCCTTCTACAAGTGGGAACAGGCCTTTGTGTAAATGAGACTTGGAGAATTTTGTCTGCGTGGTCTCAGTCATATGTGAGGTTTGACTACCTTGAGCAGTTAGCTGTTGTCATCTCTACAGAAGCGATTAGCCTTAGCCTTGCTGCCTTCTTCTCAATTGCAGAGTTTGAAGAGTCCTGTGGTGGAAGATTTGGGGTAATGGTTAACAATGGAGGGGACAGATCTCTCTGTAACAACAAGGCTTGCTTCCAGCCCTCTGCAGCAGCAAGCTGAGCTCTTTAGACCTGGCCTTACTTGATATGGCACTCAGAAGATGTGAACTACTTCTGCTTCTTTTGGCTTTGCAGGAATTGACAAAAGCAAGTGTAAATTTAGTTTCTAAAATAAGTAGAGAATGTAGTACAAGCTGAACTGCTGCATTTGTGGAAAAGTCATGAGAGCTGTTTCCTTACGGGTTAAAAAATAGCATGCAGGAGCTCTGTGTTGAAGTGCTCCCAGAAAACTTAAATCTTGAGAAACCCAAGTTAATATTTTAATTACTCTGAGAAAGAGAAGTTTCATTATCTTTCAAGTACTAGAGAATAGTATTAATGGCAAATTAATTTTTGCTTGGGATTAAGTGATAGTACTGACTCACTGACAGAAAGTGTCCATGAATGGGGAAGTCAAGGTGCTTGTCACTGATTGTTACTGGAAATGCTTGCAAGGACCCAAGACTTATACTGGGTCTTCTGTTGTTTTACATCTAATTTGTGAAAGACTTAAGCAGTAATTTACTAAAGAAGTTTCCTGAGCGCTTAGTCTAAATCTATATAAAGGCTGTTAATCTTTTTGTGGTAGGGAGGTATGTGTGACAGCTGAATTCTGATGGAGCAGACTTTCTGCTGTTCTCATGTAGTACATCAGATTTTGATTATTGAACTGTTTGTGCCAGATGCTGATCTGCAGCCTTTGCAGTTACCATTGTGAAAAAAATACACCAGATTATGAAGTGAATCTGTACCTTCAAAAGTGGCATTGAGTAAACTAAAGAAATGATCTTGTATGGAATTATTTTCTCAAACAGAACTGGAATGGCCATGAGTCCTATGGCAAGCCAGTCAGTGGTTATAGAGAGCAGTGTCAGTAGAGAGCAGAAAGTCAGTGGTTATAGAGAGCAGTGTTAAAAGTTACGGACAGCAATAGTTATGTAGTCTTTTATTGCCTTTGTATGAACAGGCTTTGAGATTACAGTATCCTCAAAAAGCTTTCTGTACAAGTTGTCCACTGAGTTAAAAAGACTTCATGTAAATTAAGAAAATAAGATGGCAATGAAAGTGACGATACGCCTGAAAATTCCAGGAGAGATGAGCAACAGCAGAATTTTTTTGTTTGTCATTATTCTTGGATGCAGAAGAGAGAATGGGAGTGTCTTGAAGGATTGACATGGAGCTGCATCAGGGGAGGGTCGGGCTGAGCATTAGGAGAATGTTCTTCACCAGAGGGTGGTCAGGCACTGGCATAGGCTTCCCAGGGCTGTGGTCATGGCCTAAGCTGCTGGAGTTCAAGGGGTGTTTGGACATTGCTCTTAGATAAAGTGTTTTATTTTGGGTGGACCTGCGTGGAGCTGGGAATTGGACTTAACCCTTGTGAGTCTCTTCCTACTCAGGATATTTTGCGATTCTCTTTTTTTTTTAATTTTTTGCTCAGTTCGTGAAGAGCCCAAGACTTCATCTGAGAATGATAGTTCCTTTGTTCTGAGCCAATGTGAATTAAAAATTATCACTCTACTTTTATTGGCTTTGCACAATACTCTTTTGCTTTTGGACTACAGTAGTCTCTTTTAGTTTTAGTGTAAATTATAAAGAATGGTGCTGGTCTTAAATTTTTCCGGTTCAGGACCTCTTTAGAGGTCTCTATATGCTTGCTCTCTTCTCATTTTGTACTTAAATGTACATCATTTTTAAAGAACTTGAGAGGGTCTTTCAGAAAAAAAAATAATGATGAAGAATTACTGTAAGTATTTAAATGCAGATTTGGGAGACAGAAGCTTGTAATATTTAGTTCCAGTACTAAAACTAATCCTTCTGTGGCATTTACTTTTCCTGGGATTCTTCTAATGTTATTACTACAAAATTATTTTTATTACCATCTGCCAGATACCTATCTTCAGGCTCTAGCAGTTAATCTCTGAACCTCACTGGGCCCATTGTACAGATGGGGGTGCTTTTCTACATTATCCACATTATGGCTAAGATTCGGGAACAGCCCTGAAGTCTTTTATCTATTGTGTTTGTGACTTGAACTATACATGTGAACATAGTAACTTTAGATGCATGCGTGTGTTTTGTCCTGGGTAAGGACTATTTGAGAAGAGAATGGAAGGGGCTAAATCAAACTTGCTTCAAATGTAACGTCAACCAAATGCTAATATAACATCAGAGTAATCAGCAAATAAATTTCCCAAATATATTCTTTTTAAAATTATTTGCATGGCTGAATGACCAGTTGGTTGAACAGACTTCTTTCCTTTATCTGAGTATTCCTTAGGAATGGACTGTTGAGATAAATGCTGTTAATTAAATAAAAATCCTTTTCTTGATTGTGCAGGAACAGCCTTGCTACTGGTTCCTCTCCTAATCTTGTTACAACCATCCCCTGATAGGTCTCATTAGATTGTCTTGTTAGCTGATACAGAGTCTATTTCACCAAGGAACAGACAGAAAAGTTAATTTTAGTCCATTGTAATTCGTCTCAACTGCTGAAGAGTTCTTTCCTCTTATTTTATTAGTTTTTCTAACTCTCATCATCTAGTTTCTTCTGTTCCGCAGCCCAAAACAATAGATGTATGTGAAACCAGTAATTCATTTGCTTTGATTATTTTTTATTTAGTTTGTCATGGTTTATTGAATTTAATTACTTTTAAATCATTAAATTAAAATGAACAATGCGAAGGGGGAGAGAACAGCCCTGAATGTCTTGAGAAAGGGACGTGCCATGAGCTGGTTCCTGATCTGCCACATAAAGGATCGTCTTCAGACATAAAGATCTATTCAGAGATGCCCTTTATTTTGTCAAGAGAATTTATGGAGATATTATCACCTCTAATTACATCTGCTTCTTTCTCAGTGACTTTTGCAGAAGGTCAGCTGCAGAGCTGGCATTCAGTCACCCAAAAGATCCAGAACACTGACACTGAGAAGAATGTCTCTTTGTAATAAACACTCATCTAAAGGAATTCCAAGTATTTACAGTCAGTTGTGATTGCAGTAGTGAGCTCACTGGATGCCCTATGGACGGTGAACTTAAGTAGAGGCAGCACATTTTGTGTGGCCATATTTTTAGCAGGAGATATTTTAGTTCCTAATCATCTCAAGACCTCAAGATTTATCAATCTGGTACCTATCAAAATCTGCTGCTGAAATGTTGCTGTTGCTTATATAACATATGGGATTTAGGATTTTAGAACTTGCTTTTTAATGAGATTACCTTTGTATTAAAGCCTTACCATAACATGGGTTGATTTAGTAGGGAAAAGAGATTAGATGTATGATGCGCAACAAACTCAGGTATTCTGATATTATCTGGAAATCTAAGAAGTCTGAAAGGGCAGGGTGGGAATGATTTGTGGTTGGACTGGATGATCTTAGTGGTCTTTTCCAGCATTTATGATTCTGTGATTCTATGAAATCTCACTGGGCTGCATGCATGTGAATTAAGGGTGGAGTTGCTTGTCATGTCTTCTAGTTTGTAATCTGAGAAAATAAAATAATTTCAGTAGAGTGTGCATCTGGCTACTGATTTGGGGATATTTTTACAGAAGAGAAAGCACTTTGGAAAATTACACATACAACAAATTGTTTTATAGAATATGAAAGCGGTAGATACACCTGAGTCCAAGCACATTTTTGAATATTAGCTCAATTTCTAATGAAAATAATGATTACCTGTATACGATCTTCAGGATGTGAGTGTTTCTGTCTTTCTCTATTGGGTGGATATTTCTTATAGTTCTAGAAGAATGTTTGCTTCCCAGTATGTATAGTAGTCACAAGCAATGAATCACATCATGTGGGATTAAAACCAGGTATTGTGGACCGTACTGGGAAAAGAACAGCAGAACATGTGAAAATTTCAGCACTCCATTTGCTTTAATAGGCCAGCTTTTTTTTGACTGTAGATTCATATAAAGACAGAATCAAGGAAAGGTTTGGGTTGATAACATTTAAGATCAAGTTCCACCCAGCGCACTATAGGCAGAGACGCCTACAGTGTCTCTAGATCAGGGTGCTCAACACCCCATCCAGCCTGGCTCTGAATGCTTCTTGAGGAGGGGCATCCACAACCTCACCAGACAACCTGTTCCAGTGTCACACCACCCTCATAGTAAAGAATTTCTTCATCATATCTAGTCTGAATCTGCCCTCTCCCACTTTAAAACCATGTCTCCTCATTCTGTTGCTACATGGCTTTATAAAAGTCCTTCCCCATCTTTCATGTAGGCCCCTTCAAGTACTGGAAGACTGCTGTACAGTCTCTTCAGAGCCTTCTAAGAGCCCAGCTCTCTCAGCCTGTCCTCACAGGGGAGGTGCTCCGGCTCTCTGATCATCTTTGTGGCCTTCCTCTGGACCTGCTCCAACGGCTCCATGTCCTTCTTGTGTTGTATTAACTTCACGTCATGGTGAAATGACTGATAAAATGCATATATTTCAGTTTCTTGTGGCTTTTTTGCAGAAAGTTACAAATGTCCACTAAATTTCTAATCAGAAATTGAACAGACTGATTTATATGATTTTCACAGATTTCCATCATGAGAAATCAAAGGCTGAGTTGAGATTGACTCTTGAAAGCCCTTTGCGGATGTCCTTGAAACTCCTGTGAGGTTATGTTATGATTTAAGTATATTTTTTTCAGTTTCAGAATTAGGTCTTTAGCAAGAAGAAAAAGTGTTTTGTTGTGTGTTTAAAATAGTTTGTTTCTTTTCCTATTTTCTTGAAGAAATCTTGGAGGAAAATGCAATATAAAATAGTTTTCTTAACGTTTAACAATATGACAGAGGTTATGATTTGATTTTTTTACTCTGTCTTTGATTAGTGAAATTGGGACTGTACTGCAAATGCTTACCTTCACTTTTTATGAAGAATATCTGGTGTACCATCTGCTTGCTGTCCCACTAGAGACAGTTTGAGTTTTGACTTTGATTCCATTACCATTCAGGTAAGAATGAGTTCAAATTCTCCTGTTTCTCAAGAATCGTGGTAGTGAAAGGTACCTTCTGCTGCATTGCCCTTTTTTCTCTAGTAACTCTTTGCTTTTCCTTCTTTCAATGCATCCCATTGCTTTTGAATCTTAACATAATTAAATATTTTTAGGATTCACAGTCTAGGGAGTTTCTTCTTCTCAGAAATCTTTTGAAGTGAATGTATCATAGGAAACTGATGTAAAACAAAAGTGGTTTCCAATAAAAGACAGCTACTGATGTGGAGTATGGCATCGGGTGGATAGCCCATCTGTACTGGCTTCCAAATCTCTATCTTCTTCCAAATGTACTTTTAGTCTCTTTCCTTTCCTGCTCCATATTATGTTTATGACAAATCCGGAATTAAATCTGGCTTTTTGGGAAGGAATATACAGTATAAAATAAAATAAAATAAAATAAAATAGAAATGAGGGCACTCTTCGGGTAACACTGCATGCTCTCATTATCCGTCTTTGCATGGATGCAATTTTATGCAGTTTGGAGCTGCTGCTGTACGCTTTCTGCTACAGCATTTATAAAAACATCCATGATGCTGGTTCACTTTTAAAAGAGGGAAGGATGAGAGTATCCCTGGAGAACAGTTTTGGGATTTTCTGCCAAGAAGCTGTATTTTCTAAGGAGCAAAGAATGATTGCTTGGCAGATGAAAAGTGGGTGGGCTGATTGAAGTGTGGGTGCTGGCATGAACGAAGAAATTAAACTGAGAATAAGTACAGGAAACAAATGGGCAGGTAGGAGGGACAAGGGAACCGTTTACTCAGCAATAGCCTTTTTAGCTCCAGTTTAACAGCATCACAGTGATTTTTGTGATTTTTGCTTAACTAGTTGACAGCCACAGGACTGCTGTCCATTGTAAATGTGTATAGATTTGTGGAAACTTGTGCCGTATTAAAAACCATGTCTGGCTACACTAAAGCAAACTGGCTTTTAGCATGAATTACCATGTAGAGTTTAATTTGAATTGAGAGTGTTAATACAAGTTTTCTGTATTACAAAGTGGTCAATTCTTTCTGCTAAACCTGAATTCAAACTGCACCTAAATCTCGTCTGGCTTTTGGAAAATGTGGTTAGGTTTTGATCTTCCAACATTTCTGCATTTTTCTATAAAAAGCTTTTTTGTTCTGACTTTGTGCATGGGTAAAAGAAATGATAAGTTCTTCTGCAGGGCAAATACATTGGTTCTTTTTAGCATACCCTTTTTTCAGAGTTTCAAATTCAGCAATATATTGGACAGAAGAGCACCTGAGGAGATGTGCTTGAACAATAAGCAGAGCTAGTAAAGCTGCTTTTTATTTATAGAATAATAAGAACAAAAGCCATGAGTAATTACTTTTCTTGTTTGTCTTGAAAAACCAAAAGTCTATATGGGTCTTCAGAGATGTCAGGATGCACTTGAACAACAGCCATTGTAGGTTCTGCGTTGTGTAATAACTCCCAGCTTTCTTGGTTAGAAAGCCCTTTGCATATTCTCACTATAAGCATATAATGAATGATTCTATGGAAAATAACAACTGTTTTCCTAAAGTCCATATTGCATTTTGAACTTGGATCTGCTTCTTTACCAGCAGCCTCCCACATGCTGCTACAAATCCATAACTTGAGTATTTTGGTCTTGGAAGCAAGTGTTTCATATGGGCCTTAACCTCAGAGTCCCCAAGGGTGGTTATAAAAAGTCTCCATAATTAATTTTTTTATGGGGTACAGCTTTTGGTTTTTTAAATTTACTGAATGTAATAATGTCCACGTGTCTTAAACTCCCACTAAAAGTAGCAATAGAGAATTTGTATGTCTGAATCCTACAGAAAAGATTGTCACTTGCAGAAATTCCATGAGCAGCCCATGCTACTGAAACTGCTTGGATGAAGGTTGAACATCTGGCCACCAGTGGTTCATGAGAACTGAAGAGTTTGGCCACTCTGGTAGACACAGGCAGGAAAAAGTCTTTCGTTTCACCCTGCAAAACTTCAGTCATCAAATCAAATGATACTTTCTCAGTAAGCTAAGCCCTTGTAAAAAAAAATAGGGGCTAAACTTTAAAAAAATTAGCTCAATTTTTAAGATCTGTTCGTTAGGAAGAGAATAGATCCTTATGTTTGAGAATTGATATGTACCCCATACTTCAAACAAGGAACAGCTGAAAATATATTCTTCATTTTGCCTGCACAATGAAGTATTGAATTCTACATCTTGTCGTCGTAACTGATAATGCCAGCAATGGGAAAAGAGACAAAACCAGTCAATTCTGAAGAGATATTCCAGAATAACCCCAAATTTATTTTGCAGATTTCTGATCACAGGAGTAAAGTACCAAATGGTGCAGTGCTAAGCCAAGTCTGTGACTTCTGGAGTAGATTCTCGTGTCTGGGCCTGGCCTACTTCCATCTGAATAGAATGGAGTGAATCCTAATATCCTCCAGTCTTGTGGGAATTTTGCTGATTCACCTCAGAAGTCGTTCTTGCCAGCATGCAGAGGAGGTAGATTTAAGCAGTCTGTTGAGTGAAACCACACAACTACATTGTCTTCCAGAGTTATCCAGAAGTTAAGTACAGCAAAGAGAGGAGTTTGGTTGTGCTGCTCATACAGCAGTGAAGGAAGTAAAAGTGTAACGGTTAGGAGAGAAATGTATTACTTCTTCAGCTATCAGTTATGAATAAATCCAGGCACTTTTACTGCCTTGATTAATAAAAATGCTTCAATCTGGAGAATGAGAAAGATTGATATTCTGAAGTCTTCTAAGAGTGATAAGTTGCATGATCTGGTCCTGTTCTTGCAAACACGTTTAAAAGTAAAATAAAAACATGCTAAATAACAAAATTTCCTTAGGGAGAAACAGAGGTAGGACCTTAGAGGAGTTTAACTTTGTTTTTCCTTTTGTTGCATTTATACCCTGTTTAAATTTTCCATTAATGTGACTTTATTTTTTCTCGGACATTTTCCTGTAAATTTTAATTTACAGTGTTGCATTTACATAGCGAGTGTAATTACACTTAATTATATGTCATCTTCCCACTGAATCTTGTAATTACAGTATTATGATGTACAGTGACATCCATGTTAAATTTAGTAGGGAAAAATACAATGGAAGATTGTTGCAAATGAATTTGAAAAATGAAATTATTAAAGAAAAAAAGAAAACTAAAACCAGAAGTAATTGAATTCAACCAGTTGAATCTTTAGTGCTTGGACAGGTTTGTATTTCAGTTTTTCTGGGAAAATATGATTCAGTTTCTTTTTCAGATAACACTCACTTTCTCAGATGCAGAAAGTAAATTTAAGGATCTTTCACTTTTTCACTGTCTAGCAGTTACACAACGTTCTGTCCGACCATTTTACTTATGATTTACTTTTGGGCTAAATCAGAATTAAAAATCTGCATATTGTTTAAGGAGTGCAGAAATAGACACGGATTAAAAGAGAAGATCTTTTGTGTCTTAAAGTGTTCTACCCTTTTTCTTTTTGTTGTAGGTAGAAATAGAGCTTCAGCAGTAGTGAAAATTTAATCAAGCCCAAACTTCTCTTAAAAAAAAACAACAAAACAAACCAGAAATTTCTGCTTTCATTATCCAGTTGGACAGTATGTTTAATCAGAGGCGCTGACAGTACATTTACAAGTTGTGGTGTGAACAAATCATGAATTTTGTAACTGAGATCTGACTGAGAGGTAAATAAATTCTAGTCATGCTTCAGAGATAGCAGCAAGATACATAGTTGTGTATCACCTGTGGGTCTTGACAGCAATGCTGGAATATACTTTTTTGTTTCCAAAGACTGTCTGATTTTGATCTTAGGAAGGTGAGAGGCAGAACTGAGTGACTCACTGAGTTGCTTTGTGCTAAGGGCTGTATATCTGACTTAAATGAGCATCTCTTAATAGATCCGTGGGCTCTCAGACATCTTCTGGGTACTGAAGTACTTGTGCAGTACTGCAGGCTGCTGTACAAAACTTTTCATCGGTTGGTCTCTAGAATTCCTACCAAGGAAAGTCTGTAGCATTCTGCCCCAGGGGATATTGCTGGACTTCAAACGACTTCGGTAATGACATTAGGTAAATACTATATGAAGGGGAATCACATTGCCTTTTGCAGTTCATCTTGGGCATGCTGTGAATACTTAGGGACAGTTCCTTTATTACTCTTGTGCCTTATATTTATATTGTTCTAACTGATTTATACTTGGTATGATTAAGAAGGGAGGCAACCTTTTTATAATAGAAAATATTCAGTGCTGGTTTTCCTGAGGTCTTGAGAACAAAGTACAATAAGAGAGAGGTGGGAAAATCCTGACTTTTGGCACATAAGGGTGAAAAACCCAAAAATGTTCTATCTTCTGTTGGTAGCTTAATCCTTTCAGAAAAGAAATGACAGTTGCTTGCAGTCTTCTAAAGGAAGCTGATCTGGCCCAATTCCACCTTCAAACAACTCCTCTTCTATTGCCTCCTGAGAGCCTCTTTTGCCTCATCAGTGCAAGGTCAATGTTTGACCTTGCAGTGAGTTATCTTCTGACAGATAATTCTGTTCACAGTGCATTCTTTCCACAGTACAGACTTGTCAATAGCCTTCTCTTTGAAAAAATGCTTCCCAGGATTCATTTTGCAATCACCACTCCGTATATAAATGGGCTTTTTCAGGCAGATGAGAGCTGAGCTGAATTCAAGCACAGTCAAACCACATCACTTGTAACACGAAAGGGATGTTCCTCGATAGGCTGGGTTTCTGGATTTGCTTATTAAAATGGACTTAAATGCTAGACTCCACTCCCCTTCCCAATTTCTTTATGCCCTCTGTTTCAGTCATTCAGCAGCCTCCCTTACCTAACTTCCAGCAGCACGTATTTACCAACTCTACAAATGAAATGAAACTACAGAGCATAGTTGAACCACAGACATGATTAAATATATTACAAGCTACCACGAGTAGAAAGGACATGCCATGAAAGCATCATCTATCACTACATATGGGGGGGAAGGAACCTGTCAACTCATTCTATGTTAATACTGTGATAAATTGGTACTGAGTTACACATGTGCATGCATGTGGCTGTTTAGTCTAAATTTCATTGGAAATAGATAATAGAAAAGCTAAATGACTGCAACGACCTCTCAAGCTATTGTTATGAAGTTAGCAAATTCTTGCCTGAAAGTAGTTTTCTTGAGCATGAAGTCTGAAACCAACTTCTTTTTGACTGAAATGCCACAATGGTGAACAAATGAAAGGTATGTTTAATTACATCTGTGGAATTAAATAAAACACCGGCCTAGGGCAAAAGCATGAGTTGCAGTTGAGAGTTTAGTTTTCTAAAATAAATTGGTATACTTATTACTTATAAATAAAAATCACACAAAATAGTATTTCATGAATATGGGTTCTTTGTTGTTAGCATCTCTCTGAAAACACATTGTTGAAAGAGTTGAAGTTTTTAGGAAACACTTTCTGAGCAGCCTTTAGATACTTTTTAGTGGCTCTTAGTTTTCCACCTATGAGGGATTGTTGTTTTTTTTTTTTAATGTAAAATATACGTTTATGTGTGTAAGCTGTCTTCCAAAAAATTATTTCCATATATACTTTGTTGTCAATATTATGTGATCTACCTGAGTAGCACACAGATGAGTAAGGATCAGACACTGAGTATGTGAACAAAGTTAAAACAGCCGCAGGCTTCTGTTCAGGAATATCCCTGTGCTTATCATTTACAAGCATGGGATCTGGAGTCAGTTTCCTTACCTCTGTCTCAAAGCATTCAGTGGGAGTGTGATAGAAAAGCCAAAGTGGCAGGACAGAAATATATTATTTCTGGTGCTTTATCTGTTCAGTGACCCATGCAGGCAGCCCTGAGCCTAAGCATGCCAAGCAGTTTTCTGCCCATGTTCCTTCAGAAGCAAGGGGGTCAGGAGTGGAATATAATCAAAATGTTTGTGAAGGGAAATTGAATAAATGTGTCACTCAACTGGTTGGTCTCTCCTTGAAAATGACATCTCTTTCCTAGGGGATGTTTGGATTTCCTCTCGTTAGCTGTTTGTTTCTCTACTCCTAGTGACAACATGCTGTTTCAAAAAGCCGTACCTATCATGAATTAACTAGCTATTTTAGCATTTTTTTGGAGACCATTTCTGCTCAGTCAGATGTTAGGTGACAATATAAAGCTATCTTGTTTGTATTCAGTGAGGAGTGTGTGGGCCACAGGGTAACTTTTCATGTGGGGTTGCTTCAATCTCAGTGAGCTGTTAATTTAGAAACAGTAAGTCAAACACGGTGAAGTTGTAGTGAAAAATGAGATGAAGGTAACTGGGAAATAGCAGTCACAAAAGCAAACATGGCTGCTTCTGTAAATACCACAAAGAGAAGGAGGGAAGTCCCTTTGGAAGAAGAGTTAAAAGGATGAGGCTGCACCTGGTTGTGCTTCTTTTTGAATCCAGCTGAATGAAGAACTCAAGCTGGTTGAGAGCACTGAGGAAAAGAATCTGAAAAGAATTGTTTGAGTTTTAACAGTGAAAGAAAAGCCTTAGGGCAGTTGTAAAATACTGTACCCTGCACTTTCCAAGATCATGCAGTGTGGACATTCAGCTTCCCTGTCTCAGTGGGAGTGGGAACTGTGGCCTCAGAAAGTCACTAGGAAGAGTTAGTGTTGACTTTTTGGAGTAGAAAGAATGTTTTCTATTCGTTTAATTCCAAACTTGTGGCACATCTGAGGAAGGAGGAGGCAGAAGACAAAAATACCAAGGTTGATTCCTTTTTTCTTTTCTTCTTCCACTCTCTTCTGGTAGCTACAGCTCCAGAGGGGAAAAATCATAGAACATGGGCATTTAAGCACCAGAGAAGTGTTCTGGTTAGTAATGCTCAGGTAAGGAATATGTATGGACAGGTAAGCTGTTGATGACTGGATATTAGCTACCAGTGCCAGTGGTCTAATTTAAGCATATTGCCTGCTTTAGGACAATGTGTCTTAGCCGTAGTCTACAAATAGAAAAGCAAAAAATAGATATTTTTTAGTCTGAATGATCAGTTCCATTATGAATTGCCAAATGTTAGGAAAGCTTACTTTTTAAATAGTTCTTATTATTAGAGTTGAATTTTCTATATAACACTATTTCACTTCCAAGAAAAGTTTTTTTTCTGTAAATGATGAAGTTCTTCTCAGGTGGCTTCAAAAAACATTTGGCATGTCAAATTCAGCACGGTGCTGATAACGTCCAGGAGAAAATCCAAAGTACAGTGAAGTGGTGGTAGAGTTTTCAACATGCCCACTGACTGGATAAGACCCTGGCAGATTCTTTTTCTTTGGCTGACTTTCAGAAATAGATAACTAATGTTATTAATGCAATTGGATGTTACTTTTGAGTGAAATCCAATATGAAATTTGGCAAAGGAAAATATCATGAATTAATTGCAGAAAGATCAGGAACCGGTATAAACAGAATACCCTGTACCCATTTCATGTGGTTGATAAAAATGCAATTTAAAAATCCATGGAAAGACATAGAAAGAAGGATCTGAAAATGCAAGTTGAAATAAGAGGAATGGACAGAAAATCGGTGAGTTTTTCTTGCATCTCTCTAAATATAAATTAGATACAAGTGCCTTTAAAATATAATCTTATGATTTCTCCACCACTTGCACAAAATGTATGCAATTTACATGCACAACTCAAATGTTAGGACCAGAGCAAGGAAATGTTTTGTTCATACTTATCCCACCATGCAAACACAGTTGCCTGTTCTGTGTTTATGGTTTATTTTCTGCAAAAAGAGGATTTGTTCCCTTTGTTCAATTATTTATGTGGAAGCAAACTAGGAAATATTTTCAATTCTTTAATTAAAAATCTCTAGGTACATATGCATTTAAAAAATCTGTTTTTATTTAGCATTTCTTCTACTCTGGACATTTTTTTGGGGTCACGATGACTTGGATGACTTAAGGCTAACAAATCTTTCAAAATGACAGGGTCCACTTGGTGCTCTAACAACATAGAATGGGTTCTGTCTATCAGAGTCTTTAGAGAATTATATGTATATATAGTGGAAGTTGTGTCAGAATTTATCTTGGTCAAAGCTAATGTTATAATCACTGTCAGTTTCCAGGCACTTCTGCTGTATTGGAAACTGCTGTGATTGGCTAACATAGTCATATTTACTGAAGTCAACTTATGATGGATTGTGTGAGTAATGGAGGAAGAAAAATATATAATATCTATTATAACAGACATCCACATTTCAGTGAACTATGGAAAAGTACCTATGAGTAAATTGTGTTATCTCTTAAACTGTTACTAGCCACAACAATGTATGTGAAATATAAATGTTCTTTTTGTACTGTGATATTGCAATGAATTTCCCTGGAGGAAAAAAATAAGTGTATAGTCATGAAGCAGAAAATAGTTTTCTAGTTTGATAGATGTGTCAAATTTCATCCTTAACAAAGATGAGGGTGGACGTGAATGACAAACTTTCCTGTTCCACGTGTGTTCTAGCATAAATTTGTTGTAGTCACAGTTGTCAGAGCTGTCACCTCATGTGTCATCTCATTTGACCTATGTGGAATGAGGGCTCCAGAATTCAGTTCCAGTACTGACTTGGAAACTGGTGAGGGTAAGAATCAGAGAATGTAGGGAAGAACACGTACTTGAAGGAAGTTTAGAAGATGCCAAATGAGAATCAGAGCTTTGTTTCATTGGCTACCAGAGAGTGGGTCAGACTAGAAAATAAAACATTTTCATTTGGAAGCTGTTTCACATCTAGTTAAAGAGAACAAAGGAGTTTCACTTTCCAGTGTGCATGAAAAAGCACTTCGAATGTGAGAATGTCATACAAACGCAGAAGTAGCCCATACTTTGATATGATTATGTGTAATGTCTGTATTTATTTTCTGCTGTTATGTAATTCTTTCTTACACAAATGGCTAAAATCTGTTATGTGCTGCCAAGGAAGAAGGAAGGAACTTAGTTATATTATCATATATTGAATATCAAAGAATCACAGAGTTGCAGGGGTTGGAAGGAACGTCAAGAGATCAAGTCCAGTCTCCCTGCTAAAGCAGGTCCCCTACAATAGGTCACACAAGTAGGTGTACAGATGGGTCTTGAATAACTCCATAGAAGGAGACTCCACAACCTCCCTGGGCAACTTGTTCCAGTGCTCTGTCACGCTTAGCGTAAAGAAGTTCTACATGCTAGCATTTAGGAACTTCCTATGTTAGAGTTTTGGGCCATTGCTCCTTGCCCTGTCACAGCACACCACCAAGAAGAGACTAGCCTCATCCATTTGCATCTCATCTTTCATTACATATTTATAAACATTTATCAGATTCCCTCTCAGTCTTTTCCCCAGGCTGAACAGACGAGGATTGCTCATCCTTTCCTCATAAGGGGGATGTTTAATCATCTTTACGGCTCTCTGCTGGACTCCTTCTAGGAGATCCCTTTCTTTTTTGAACTGGGTAGCCCTGAACTGAACACACTAGTCTAAACATGGCCTCTGAGTGGGAGGATCACCTCCCTCAATCTGCTGGCCATCCTCTTTTTAATGCATCCCAGGATATATTTGGCCTTATTGTGGAGAACCATCTTTTCTCGTATATATTAGGGTGAACTAAAATAATATAAAAGCTAGGATCCATATTCACAAAAATGATATTCTCACCATCAGTCAACTGTGTTTGGCTTGAAATGTGGCTGACATATTTTTCTTGTGGTTGTGTTCATGACATGTCTTTTGCTAGGACGAGGAAGATAAGCTCTATTTTTCATTAAAAAAAATACCTTCTGAGATTTGGCTCTTTTTAAGATTTGCACATAGCTTACTTTGCTGATTTGAGATCTTATAGCCTATTTTTTCGAAGAGGTCTTGTCACAGAAAGCAGAATTAAAACTAAAAATATATTGATTTTAGAATAATTTTAACATACACATTTTGGTTTTAGGTGAAGCTTTAATATATCTTTTTGTACTGCATTTTGAGTTGTCTGTCTTTAAGTTGTCTTTAGTATTTCAACACTTCTATAAAAATCATCATAGTCCATTTTGTATAATGAGTTACTTCCCAATTGCTAATAATTGTAAATAGTAATAATTTAAAAGGCTGATAATTGTCCTGTATAAAGAGTTGTGTTCCAGTTCTTGCTTAGTTCCATTATTCACTTTGTTCATGTTGTTCGTCTTGGAAATCATGGTCCTCTCTTACAGGAGAAGTCTCTTCTCTTTTTTATGGGACCTGTTGTGAAGAGAGACATATATGAGAGCGATACATGTGTATTTCACTCCAGAGGGAATTCTCTGGTTTTGCCGTTTTGTAACTGCATATTCTCAAGTGTTAAAACATGTATTACCTTGAAGTACTGTGAAATTATTCCAGTGTTAGAATGGGTCAGAAGGAAAAACAAACGAGCACAGAAATATATCATTAATGAATTTGAAAGTCTTAGTAGGTGTCAATAGATTTGTAACTATTTTACTTTGATTGTATTCACTAACAGAGTAATTATCATTTTAATTGATATGTATGAACAGGTGCTTACACTGAAAGCAGTTTCAAACTGGGATATGTTATGCTTGAAAAGTAGTCTGGGTGATTGTTCTCATTAGCCAAACAGATGGCTGGACGTTTGCTTGCCATTTTATGGAGAGAGAATTATAATCTGACAATATTTTACATAGTGTGAAGTATTTATAAATCAATAAAAGATGAAATTTATGCACAGTGTTAGCGTAGGGTAAACATAACTTACATGCTAGGCATCTCAATGATGAATATCAAGTTTTTGTTCTAATTAACTCCTTTGGAGGGATTGCTTACAAGTGCAATGAGGCTGGATCATTGTCATGCTCAGGAGTATACAGCAGCAGACGCTGTTTTATATACGAATATTAGTGTCCATCTCTGGATATCATGCATGCATCGTGTCACTTTCATTCTAATCTATATGTGATTTTTAAAATCTTAAGGCTTCCTAGGAGAAGCCTAGAAGGAGCATCTCTGAATGTGACTGGGTCACACTCTAAATGTTGGCCTATATATTTTAGCCTTGTTAAAAATCAGGTTGTGTGTGGATTGCCAAACTTGTAATGTAAAATTACTTTTTCTTTTAGACCCCTCTTCCATAATCTTTCTAAATATTGTGGGATAGCTCTTCTAACATCTATTGAGTATTTGTGATGGACATGTTCTGCTCACTTGTTTGGATGGTAATGTGTTTTTGATCATGTTGGATCCAGTACTATTTGAATTCCAACTAAATTTGTTACTGCGTTTATCCCTGCACAAATGTTTCTTTGTGAAAATGTCCATTTTATGTCAAGATAAGTGATGTCAAGATAAGCAAAAAGTGTAGGCAATTGCTTCGAATTTTGGAATGGCAGAACCAAAATTTTCACATTGTATTTTTATATATGCTCATAAGTTGCACAGTCACCAGGCTAATAGATGTTCTCCTGTGTGCACCTCTGATTTTGATTTTAGATCCAAAAGTCCGTTTCCAATGAGAGAATCCCTGAACCTTGTAAGATCTCCTCAGAAGCCTGGCTTTTAACTAAACCAAGCAACATCTGAAACATCAAATCCATAAAACCAATGTTAGAGTATTCTGAACAGAATTTGCTTGTAACTTTTTAATTTTTACAATTGCAAGGTATTTTAGGTGCAGCTGGTTTGGTGGTTGCTAAGCACCTGTTATATCTTCTAGGTATCATCCTGCTAAAAAATTCTGCACCAATAAGAATTTTCTTTACTTGGCATGGCAATACTTTCCAGAATGCAGTATCTGAAAGAGAAACAGATGACCAGCTTGAGGGATCAGTAATATATCTCTTCAAAAACTTGAGTGCTTGTTGATTGCTTTGCTTTGCTTTAATATATTGTTCCAACAATGTGTCATGGATGAAGTGGAGCATTTAGGACTAGAGGAAAACAGGGCATTTCTTGGTAGCAGCAATAGCCTTTGGCTGCTTTAACATGTTTGGGCTCATGCTGTGCCTGGTTTCCAGGAGCAATGGAGCCTTCCCGAGCAGAACACACTACATTGCAAGGAGCAGCATCCCTGTTGTACCAGGCATTACACTGTTAAATAAGCAGCTGTGAGCATCAAATGCTACTGAGCTGAGTTAAAAAAATAAATAAATAAAATATCCCTCCTGCATTTAGGCAAAGGATTTGAAACTAAGATGCAAAATCCTTCACTTCAGACAGCCTGTAATGCACATTGCATCTAAAATAAGTTGTCTCCTCCTTGGTCTTATGGGGCCAAGAGAGAAGGCATTTCACGCTAAGCACTGAAGACATTTTTGGTGCTGTACAGCATTCCTCTTTGTTTGTTAGTGCCAGGGGCTTCAGAACAGTAAATAACATCAACAGATTTTCTCATGTTTTGGCCATATTGTTCTGCAAGGCAAAAGACAAAGCTAAAAAAGAGTTGTTTCAGTCAAAATATGATGAACAGCACACTTTTCTAAAACTCAGTTACAAATCATTCTGTCAACAGACTGAAATCACTTGGCCTTCCAAAGAGGATGGTCACCATGGTAACAAAAGAGAACAGATACTTCATTTTCCCCAAACCTTTATTCATGTCATAAATGGAGTGGGAGCCTATCCTTCTTTTACTGAGGGAACAGAAGAAATATTTTTGTCAGTGCTTGTTATCTGCTGAAAGATCTTCACTGTCTTGCACGGTACTGGAAAATGCTTGATAGGGCAGGTATTCCTGCACGGTGTTTGCATGTGCAGAGAGGATCACCTGAGTACGGGTCAAGCCCCAACTTGGTATAGCATCCAAATGGTCCATAATGACTGAGGGACTACCAGGGGAGGTGTGAGGAGGGAGGGAGAAGTGAATGTTTGATACTACTTGTGTATGAATGCTGGAAGATAAAAGCAAACTTTCTCCAAAGCTAGTTATCTTTATTTCCCATGGTGAATTTATAATCTTTCAAGGGCCCAGAGCTCATAAACACACACCTGGCTTTTGAGTTGCAATTTGCGTATTGAAGCCTCTTATTGTGAGGCTGCTGTACTGGAATAGGCATAGTTGGTTTACTATTATTGTAGATGCAGTCAGTTCTTTCTTAATTTAATTTTATAAGCATCTCCATGTATTTTGTCTGCAGCTCTGACAGGCCATCTGGAGCAGTTTTGTTTTCCTTCTCTTGCTTTTATCAGTTCCACACTGAATAGTAGTATTTCGCTTCATAGCGCAGTTACAAATACCATAAGAAGTCAGTTCAAACAGAAAATGTATGGGGAGCTAAGGTCCACACCCAAGACTGTTCCCAAGAAAAGTGAACAAATTTGAGGATTTTAGTGTAGATTTGCCTGACATACTTCAAAAGTCCCTCAGGAGGGTACAGAACTGCAGTGCAATTCTTGGAAAATTAGTTGCTACTTCTTTCCTTCCACTCCTCTCTAGTTACTCTTCTCTGTTATTGCTTTAGGAGAGAGCTGCTTTTCTCAAAGCTACTTCTTTTGCTTGGCCTCAGTCAGAAACTAGAAGCAATCTCTGTTGGAGTTATTTCATTGTTATATATATCATGTATGTATACATGTGTATCTTAATATTTTTGGGGTAACAACATAACGTCAGAAGACTTTGATTTAGAGAACAAGTTTTCTAAAAGCATCTGACTAGTTGACCTTCCCTCTGTTTGCACAGTTCACTAGCTGTTGCCTTTAAAAGGGATTTTCATTAATGGATATTTTAATGTTCAAATTCAGAGCTGGTTTTGAAATGCAGTGGTGTTTCAAAGTTAGTTTAGGGTATTTTTTTCTAAATCCATCCTATTTGTCAGGTTTTGGTTAAGTCCAATGAATTTACGATGAAAATAAACCTGAGCTCCTCTTCCTGTATAGCGTAATCTTCGCTACTGGTCCTGTCGCATTATTCATGTGATGTGATTTATTTTCTTTCTGCTTTATTATTATTATTTAAATGTGATTCCATGATGATACATTGATCTTGAGATTTCTTGTATGTAGTTGTTAATTGTATTTTGGGTGTTGAATTAAAATGTGTGTGTAGTATTTCACTATTTTTATTTCAGTATGATATTTTACATTTTTACCAAAAGGTTAAAAAAGAAAATAAGGGTATAGATATACAATTACTTATTGGTTGGCCTCTTTTTTAAGATGAAGAACTAAATGTTAACTGGGGGAAATTTTCCTTGATCCAAAAACATGTTGGCATAGTACAACTGATTACTTAAAAAGGAAGTTCAGATAATTCCATATGAATGTTCAGTCGAAACACAAAATTCAAAAGTTCTGAGTTTATTAGGAAGGGATATGTATCAGCTCTTCCCTATCATTTCTGTGCTCTGCTCTCATTGGTGATGGATTGCTACTGCCACTACTAAAGCCTGAGTGTCCAACCTTTTGACTTGCTGGACCACACTGAATTGAAAGGAACTGTTTGGTGCTGAAAGTACATAAGTTGTACTGAAAGTAATGCAGCCTATTTGTTTCCATGGAAACTACAACAGATACAAAGAACACTTTGATAGGGCAAATTCTCATCGACAAAATGCTATTTTTCAACATAGTCACCACCATTAGCTATCATTTTCACCAGTGATGAACAAGAGCCTGCATGCTGCACTTGTAAAATCTGTACCAGCAGGCGACCCACTGTCACCACTGCTGGAATGCACCTCAGTGCACTTACATTCACTGTTTGGTTTCCATCAGCATTCAGCAAGCATTGATGGATGTCAATGTGTATTTTTTTCTCCATGCAGGAATTCCGTGACACACCTCCATGTCAGACTACCCCTCTGCTGCCATCTGTCAGACAGCAACAAACTGTAATGGAACATTGGCAAGAAGGTTGAACCTCTACTGCCATACCACCAACATCCTCCTCTGATGTTGTGGATCAGTGTAATGAGAGCTGAGGCATTCCTTTCAGAGCACCTCTTGAAAAATATATAATGTAGTTAAAATATATAGGTAACAAAAGTTAATTTATTAGTTTATTATCATCTTTTTTTTTTTTTTAATAAAGAGAGCAACAAAAACATAAAGCTAGTGGGATATTTGGCCTTGTTTTTGTGAAATTAATGCATCAGACTGGTTCAGTGGAAGTAGCTGCAATTCCTAGTGAGGCCTGTTCATCAGAGTTTTTTCCAGCCTAGTGAGGCCTGTTCATCAGAGATTTTTCATGTGATTTTACTCTTCGTGGAATCGTATAATTCCTACACTTCATCCTTGAAAACAGTTGTTCACTAATGTGTTTACAGCCAAAAAGTGATGATGTGAATGAGATGTGATTGTGAAGTGAGGGATGTTCCTCTCTGGTAAGAGGGGGCTTATGTCTGGTAAAGAGACATGATCACATTTTTGATTGGAACACTATGCGTTCCATTTGAAAATCTGCAGGTAATGTATTTTTGTATCAGCTGGAAGCATAAACAGATGACTTTTTTTGCAATCTTGAAACCTATTGTCAAACTCCTTTATCAAGCCAGGAAGCGTGGCTGCATATTCTTCTCTGTTCAGAGCACCATGTTTAGCCTACGTATCAAAATGCAGACGGTTATTTGCCATCACTTGAGTCAGCCCTGCACGGCACTGCCCTCCCTGTGCCCTGATGTCAGTCAACACAGCGCTAACCGAGCACTGATGTTCGGCTGTTGCTGAGCTCCAAGTGTGGAGACGCCGCCATGATGGCGCGGCGTCTTGTGAGCTGTGCCGGGCTGCGTGCAGCCTGCGGGTTGGACGCTCCTGTTCTAAAGGAAACACTGTGGGGTTGAGGAAGCTGCTTATCTGACATGCTACTTAGGGCATTTAGGACGTTCTTGCAGCTACATGACTGATTCCTGTTGTTTTTTTGCATAATTAACAAAGCAGGCCGGGATAAAATGGAGCATGTTGTAAAGCAGGCTTATTATTTGGCCATATATGTCAGTAAAGTGAGAACACCTGTCTTCAGTCTTTTTAAATGTGCATCCTGCATAGGTGAAAGTATCTGGATATGGTGAGGACATCTTTTGAGACTATCATCTGCTTTTGAATTTCACTTCACTTTCTGTTGCTAGATAACAGTAATCTTGATATAACACCTTGGACTGACTCATTATTTGAGTAATCAAGTAAAGTTCCTGATGCACGTTGTTGTGTTTTTTTCTGTTCTGATGCGTGTGCTCTCATGATAATTTCCATTTAAATACATGCTTTCTGCTAACGAGATATTTATAGTGGAATTACTTTCTTACATATATGGAAACAAACAATTTGCTTTCTTCCCCATGTGATTCTAATTACAAATAAATTCTTTCTGGAAAATATATAATAAAATTTGAGTAAGTTTAAACAAGCACACTAAAATCTTTTCTAGCTCTTTTATTGCTAGTAGGGAATAGTGTTTAATGCAGATAATGGTGAGACGGTTATATGCATTACAGCATAGTAACATCTGCACAACACAAAGCAGCACATCAAAATCTTAAATTATCAGTTAATGATGTCATAGAATTTTTCCCTCCATTCATATTAAAACTGCATTTTAAGAAAACAGCAGACCATAAGATGGCAAGGTTCTTTTTAATGAATGATAACAAAGAATGGAAGACTTGATATACTATAAAGTTAAAGTAAGTCATGATGATGTGGGTTGAAGAAGAAGTGATGGATGCTCAGCAAAGTCTTAGAATTCATCAGGTTCATTAACGGATAAACATTTTTTATTGATACCTTGTTGATTGGGACAGTGTGAAAAGAGAGAAATTGTTCCAACGTCCTCCAGTCTTCTCTAGAAAAAATTGATGCTGAGGAAGTTAGGTGGATGTGAACTGCTGGATGGACAGAGCTTATAATATGTTGGTTGCTCCAAATATAATGCCTGCTGTTTGTTTGGGTTTTTTTTTTTTTCATGGAAACTAGAACAGATGTGAAACACACAGTAACACTATTTGCTGGGTCAATATAATAAAATATGAGGCATTATTTTTTGGAGCAGCACTCGTATTTAGAAATGAAATGACTGAAAAAAGTTTTAAGAAGGCAGAAATACAAAAATTTAAATATCCTGAGTAACATTCTAAGCAAAAGAGTAAGGGAGGTGACCTGTTTTCAAGTAGATGACATTAACTGGATAATTCAAAATTATCTGTGTGTAGAGGGAGGATAGCAGAGCAAAAGTATTAAAACCTGACTTGGCTAAATCATGAACTCCCCGCTGGCTTGAAGTTGTAAAGGAAATGAGTTAGTTTACTAAGAACAGCTGTAGGAGTAGCACTGATTTATAGAGAGGTACTTAGAAAACGAGGCCTGAAGATTATGAATAGATGCACCTAGCAGGAAACATTAAGGCTTTCAAGAAATATTCTGTAATTGCACTTGTTGAAAAAGAAGGCTAAGGCAACTTTGTTCCTTTGTATCAACAGAAGGAAGATTTTTCGAAGAATGATGTTAAGAAGGGCAGTATTCTTAATGTTGTTTGAATAAGAAAAGCACTCACAAAAATGATCAAATATAAACAGGAAGGTAACAAAATAATGCTAATAACAAAAAGGTTAGGTAGCTACCTGCCCAGGAAAGAATGTTAGCCTTGCATTTAATGCTTTATTTGTTAAAATGTTTTCAAATTATCTCGATGTGACTTTGTGGTATGTTTAAAAACCGCTGGAATTAACCTCAGAGCAGCAGTAGCTTACTTTGGGAGGAGAGTGGCTCAAGCTGAAGGAATGCACAGATTTGCTGTCTTTAAAAGAGGCTGAGGAGGAGAAGGAGAAAGAAATTATTATTTGGGCAGATCAGCTCCTAAATACATTTCTGAAACACACAAGCAGTTTGTAAACACCTGCGGTTTGAGAGGATGAGTTGCTGCCAATTAGGTCAAGCAAGTTTGATTGTCTTTTATGCTAGAAAGAAAAGGCCTTGTATTCAGGGTGGCATTGGATACTCTGTACCTTCTTAACACTTATGTCACAGTCTTACTTTTCTCTTGCAAGCTGGAAAAATGTTCTTGGTAGAACTGTTAAGGGATAATTGGAAAGATCAGAAAATTTAAATGAAGAATTAATAAATGCTATGTGTGCTTATTGGTTAATTTGTCATGCCTTCAACATTGTATTTTTCCTGAAGGAAGGCACTAACACAAATGTACAGATACACATTTGTAATAACATTGCTTTTTTCTTTTTCCCTCCAATTTTTCTTCCTCTTTCATCTTTGTGATTATAGAATAATATCCTTAGACTCATAAGGTTACAATATGTCTCGAACATACTGTTTCTGATTTCAAGTGTGTGAATAAATGTCATTTCCTGTGCAAGGAAATGCCCAAACAGATACTGAGAGGATATTTGCAAAATACAAAATTCATCTGTAAGTTCAAGGTTAACATTTTGTATCTCGGAATTTGAGCTGTCCAATTTATGTTTACTTGCACCATCGTCACTCCAGGCTACCATTTTTATGTTACAGGTAGATTATATATTAATTGAAATTTTCACCAGAATTGGAACGTTTTTTTCTGTTGAAAAAATGTGGTTGGTTTGGATGCTTCTCATCCATATTCCTTTGAACAATTGTTCTGGTCAAATCAAATGATAAAAAACAACTTCTTGTAGGAAATGAATTCTTAAAGTCAGTTCTTCAGTTTTATTTTCTCTTTTATTAAAGTTGAATCATATAATGATGTAAGTACTAACCCATAATGTGAAATAATGGAAGATGCATTGAAAGAACAATTTAAAAATGAATTCTTTTTGCCATTAGCACAATGAAATGGTATGTCTCTGGTAGAGCACCTTACTCAGTATTGGCATGTAGACTAAATATATACATAGATGTAACTTTTCTATGTTAACCTATTTTGTTTTCTGATTACTTTTTCTTTTTAGGTTATTTTGCACTTGAATAGCTCTTACTAGCTTAACTTATACGTGTTGTGATAACTGTATAAAAATATGATATCTTCAACACATCACAGGAAGCTTTTTATGATCAGAAAGGTGCTACAGTCTTTTCCTCACGTTTTGCCACCCCTTCTTCCCCTCTGTCACTTTGTCAAGAGCCCTGTTTAGCAGTTCTTGTCTGGTTTCTAATTCTGGCTTACTGAAGCAATCGTATAACCTTGTGGTTTTTTCCTCTGTGCTTACATATCTTACTGAGAATCATACACCATTCAGTGCAGAACCCATCCCTAAGAAAAATCTATAATTGGCCAAGAAGCGTTGTCTTTTGTATCACTCATCAGAGATACTTTGTCCTTTCTCTTCTTTCAAGATTCTGTATGTATCTTTTAATCTATTGGCTGAAATAGTTTACAGCAAGAAAGCAACAAATAAACCTGTTTACGAAGAGGTCACAGAAAGCCTTTTGTTCTGCTTCTGCATTGTGCTTGGTATGTGACATAGGATTCAGAAAAAAGAACTGTCAGCAGCAACAAGGAGTTTCTTACCTTATTTCTGCTCAATAATACAAGTAAAACAAGCCTTTTTAAAAAGAAAAAAGAATAACTCCTTAAAATAGAAGTTAGTTTTCTTTTAACAATGTAAAGAAATTATTGATTTGACAGAATAAAGGGGACCACTGACTCTGAAGTGAAGGTCACTGTCTTATTTCAAAAAGTTATCTAGAGTAATGCAGCTAGAAATAGAGGACTTCAAGTGGGCCTTGCAAAATCTGATGACAGATGAGAACTTGTTGGAATACAACACTACTGACTGATTGATTTATAATGTTTATGTTTTCTTTCTACTCTTCACTTTCCAATGAAAATATAGAAAAGTGATCTTAAAAAGTGTAGAAGTTAGTTTTCTGTGAAATGAGTGCAAAGGCACGTTATGCTTTCGTTTCATATGTGGATGAGAAAGGACACTAGTGAGTTTTTCATGGGAAAAGTGAATATAACAACTGCAATTGACAGCAAATGTTTGTTGGCTGATGATACAGGCTAGAGGAGGTGTGACACCCCACATATGCATTCTATATGCAGTGCTATTTTGAAAAACAAAAACAAAGCTCAGCAACAAACTTTATCAAATTTTGTCGGCCTTAGTATCTTTACATCAGCAGCTTTTGATATTCAGGGAGAAAAATCTTATAAAGGAGATACTCTTCCATTAATCTTTCTATCAAATTCAATTTTAATTTCATTATAAATGTAAGTAACAGGCTCGTGTCGCACAGAAAATAAAAGGTGATATGTGGATGAATGTTCTCCATAGGAGAATATCTCTACATTGAGACCATGGAAAGATCTCCATAGTCTGCACCTCTTTTTTCACTTTCTTTGGGTTAATTCCTATCTATGCTGGGAAGGGATTGCTGGGCAGAAGAATTTTTCGGAAAGTCTCTTCTCTGCTCTATTTCCTAAGGTCTCATGGTGTCTTGCATTGTGGAAGTACTGCATGTGTTTTATGGCCAAAATACAGGTGTTTCTCCTTTTGAGGCCAAAAAAGATGATTTTGTCACAGTAGGCAAACATATTTTTACATGCTTCACAAGTAGGAGGCCCAGGAGACTCTCTGTGAGTGGGGATGTGGATGGGGAGGACATTCCTTTCCCTTTTGTAATCAGGAAACAAGTCATGAGTGATTTTGGTCTCAAATATACTTAAACCCAGCTGAGTCTGCTAGTAACAAGTCCAGCCTCTAGAGCCTGGCCTCTAACAGCTTCTGCCAGCTGATGCAGTATGACTGCATTTCAGGTCATGCAAGTCCTGATCACAGATCCTTGGTGGGAAAATGGGGAAACAGCTGTACTGAATAAAGACTTGCTATCTTTTTCATATTTTATTTTGAACGGAAAATTTTGTAAAGTCCAGCATTTGTTTGTGCCAGGCTGTATAAATGCTGAGACTGAAAAAAGTGGTCTTGCAAATGCCTGCTAGGTGATATGTGCATGTGCATCTCTTACCTTTTGGCTGATCACTACATGTATGCTTTGCACATCCACAGTCTTGTGTTAGCCACTCCAGTAAATTGGAGTTCCTGAATTCATAGGCCGGGGCAGGACTGCTAATTGGGATATATCCTTGGAGAGTTAGAAGTTGAAAGTACAGTGGGGAATAAAGAGGAGAAAGGAAGTTGGAGATTATCCAATAAGGCTGTATTTCTTAGATCAATAGGATCTCAGAATCGTTTTATGTCCCAAGGGGTAGGGCCTGCTGACAGAAGCTAATTGGATTTATCTTATTTCAGCAAAAGGTGACCTACTCTGTCCCTGTGGACTCAGGAGCTCAGCAGAGGCTGGGAGCGCAACATGGCGCTCTCGAGTGTCTCTTTCAGCCAGGGGCACAGATTTGAGAGCCCTGCGACCCTGCGGAAGCGGCAGATACAGCAGAAGATGACTCTGTGTAGATGAGTCTCCTGCAGCTGCAGGGCAGCACGGGGCCGTGCTTCTCAGTAGCGCCCTGCAAGCGGCAGGTGGTGGGGGCACTGCTGAGGGCCGTGCATTGGGAGCAGGCCATGTGCTGCACTTATGGACTGCCACTCAGCTGCTTGCGGGTACTGTGTGGCTTACGGGGCTGTGAAAGTGCAGGGTTATGTTGTTCTCCCATCAGTGAAAATGCAAACCGTCAGGTGTCCTGCTGGGAGCTTTCCCACATGCTGCGTGACTGCTTTGCTCTGAAGACATTTGTTGTCAGAGCCCAGGTTAGCAAGATGTGACAGGGAAGGTGGGAGGGCAGAAATGCCTGACGCCTAAAGAAATTACCTTCTCCAGATGGAAAGCTGGGAGCAAGCACAAACGCAGAGCCAATCACTGGAAAGGTGATGGGAGTCTGAGGAGGAGGTTAGTGGGAGCTTCTTGCTGAGCAGGGTGGCAGTTGTAGCCAGGTGTTCCTGGGTGCTCTATGGTGTGACCCAGGAATGGGTGCTGTGACGGGGCATCATGTATCACCCCATATGGGACTCTACTTAACACCTCTGTTCTAACAATTCATGTACGTGAATGGCACACGATCTTGTCAGTTCCATCATCACCAACTTTGCTGAATTTTGATGCTTGTTTCTCCCCTCTCCCAATTATCCCTGAAACATGAACAGATAATTTTCTCCCTCTAACTACTGGCAGTACTGGATGAGCTACAATTTTATTTCCTCTCTGCCTTTCATTCTGTCATCATCTAACTGCAAGAAATCTATATTATTTCTCTGTCTTTTTCTTTATACTCTGTTACGTATTTTTCACTGCTTATTTATTTTCCTTTTATCCCATTTTCCAACAAACACCAATCTTTTTCTTCTGTTCTCCTTTCTGTTTAAGATCTTCCATTCCCCTAAAATTGTCCAAAGTGATTTTCTTACAGGAGAGTTGGAAGTGTTCATTTATTTTTGTCACCAGCACTTATACTTTTTTTCCCAACTCGTCTCTGAAATTTTGTCATCAAATGCTCACTACTTTTTAAACAGGAAGGGATATTTCTCTATTCAGTTTATCCATGAACAAGAGTGGTTTCTTCCAGCATGAAAAAGGTATGAAGCAAGAAAAATAGTATTAGGAAATCTGCATGGATAAAAAAAAAATCCTGTGAAATTTGGCCATGAAAAGGAAGCATACAAAAAGATGTAGAAGTGGGATCAGGTCATCCATGAGGTGGATGACTCTTTGGAGTGACTCTGAGATCTCCAGCCTGGAGAAAAGCAGGCTTGGGGGGGTTCTTATCAAGGCATCTAAATTCCTGATGGGGGGGGAATAAAGAGGACAGAAGCAGATTCTTCTCAGTAATGCCCAGTGGCAGGACAAGAGGCAATAGGGATAAACTGAAAAACAGGAAATACATTTGAAAGAAAGAAAATCTTGTTCATGGATTTCTGAACACTGAAAGCGGTTGCCCAGAGCAGCTGTGGTGTCTCCATCTTCAAAGATGATCAGAGCCCAACTGGACACAGGCCAGGGCAAGCTGCCCTCCAACTTCTGCTATTTTCTGAAATATGGATGGCTCAGATTGGGGTGGCATGGGGAATTGAGGTGAGCAGCCATATTTGTGTTAATGCTTATCCTGGGAAACTAAAAATAATAAAATTGCTTTCTGAAACATGCTTAATTTTATATTGATTGAAGATTTTATCAGTAGTAAAAGCTCCATTTCTTCACAGTGCTGGATCAGTATCACTTGGTTTCTGATCCTTGAAGTAATTTTAACTTTGGAAGATCCATTTTTGTTTACTTCTTAGTGAAGGAACAGTTTTGAAAGGGGAAAACAAATAGATCATAGTATCTTTGCAAAATGATTCAATCTCTGTTAGATTTTTCTGTATTTGGGTTGCTCAGACAATAAAGTGAGGCAGGAAGAATGCTCTGTAGCAGTCATGCTAGTTTTATACTTGTAACTGAGCTTGGAATTACATTTTTAATGCAAGATTACCACATTTGTTGTATCGCCAAAAGGACTTCTTACTCATACCTGTGTTTTTGTGTCATTTAGTGCATGAATGGTGAAGAGGAGAGAGAAAGTTCTTATTGTTCCTTTGTCAAGGGAAGACAGCTGGCCAACTGCTGTATGAAGTTACCTTGGTTTTTGCCATGTACAAGCACATTTATTCTATTATATGAAGCAATCAAAACAAGCCATTGAAGGAGAAAAAGATATTTTTCACTTTTAATACTACAGTGTAAAAAATACAACAAGCATTTGACTTCCCATTATCTGTCTGGCAGGTTATTTTAGTTGAGATTAGGTTGTATTTCCAATCTCTTTTGTCTAATCAAAGAAATGGTGATACCATACTGACATATTTAGAAACTGATAAAAATTAGACATGACTCTAATAGCGTGAAACTTAAACCTTGAAATTGTAGCTATATCTGAGATAGGCTAAAGGAAATTCAAGTGCCTACTTTTTCAGTTTGATTTAATTTAGCAACAAAGATTTATTCTCTTAAAACAGGAAGAATAAGCTGCATAAACAGGCTGCGTGGCTCAGCATGGGCTTGGCTTTGCTCTTGTGTCATTCATTTCTGAAATTATTGGCTGCCAATTTGTCTTATCCCAGAACAAGTTTTTGATTCATTGGAGTGAAAGTTTTTATCATCTTTTAGAATAAGAAACTTGTACATGCTGACGGAATTAACACAGTTAAGATGTGGAGCTTACTTTTCATTTTTTCTTCGGAGAGGAGGATAGAACATTCCTCACAGTATATTGCAGGTATTATAGTAAAGCAATAACAGAAGAACTGCAGCCAGGAATGGCATATGGCAGAATGAATAAAGCTGACTCAAATCTGACTTACCTTCTTGCCAGGATCCTAAGTTTTTTTTTTTATGTAGTAGATAGGTGGGAACATTTTTGACAGAGGCGGAGGAATGGCATCTGTTTTATAGATGCTGGAATAAATATGCCACAGAGGATTAAGACAGCTTTTGCCCAAGGTAATGAAATAATTTAGTCAAACAAGTTGGGAGTAAATATATCTACTTCTTATGTGTTAAAATGTGACAAACTGTTCACTGTTTTTTTATGTTCATCATTATTAGGCCTTTCTCCTGTCACTTCAGATCCTTTCTCTATCCTTACACAATTTTTTTCCCCCGGGCTATTTCTCTTATGACAGTTTTATGTCCACTTTATTCCGTATTCATTTTTTATTCTGTGGTTTCTGAACATGAAGTATAAAAACAAATACAGATGGGTCAGAAAAAAACAGCAACAACAAGAAAGAGAACAATTGCCATCTTGGTGAAATTCTGTGAGTTTAATAAAATTACTTAAAATTCTAAAAAGGAATGAAATTCTGAAAGTTTTTTAAGGAACAATGTATGCTCTTAAGAATTCTTTGATTGTAATCACATTTAAAAAAAATGTACTCTAAACTAAATAAAAAAAATTAACCTTTTCATGTAGAAATTAAGTATTAGAAATTATTGCTCCCATAAAATCTTCAGATGAAAACCCTTCAGAAATTATTACTCCCATAAAACCTATCTCAGATGAATAAAATTCCTGAGAATTGGTTGTAGGTGAATTACCATTTTCCTTGCCACTTCCATCAGGATACACTGTCATGCTAAGTTATAGCAATAGTGCTAAACCACAAAAGAAAGAGATATGTCCTTCATGAGATTAAAGTTTGCTGATTTTTTTCTGTGTTAACAAAGCAGAGCAAAATCCATATAAAAGTGGGAATTATAAATCTTCAAAGTTTCGTTACAGAAAAAGAACACAGACACTTGCTATATAACTTCAACAGTGGCTCCTATAAGGTGGGCTGTTGTTCCTTCTCTGTCATTTTCTTTTTCTTCCCTTCTCTCATTCTTAAATAAATTATGAATGTCTGAGGGAAAAAAAACAACAAAACAAAGCAATAATTCCCTTGTTTGACACTTGTTTTGCACTCTCTTATAAAGTGTTTTGCCATATCAATTTCTTGCTATATCAATCCCTTGCTATGATGATGGTAAGCATCTGTGTTCCTTTTCTGTAATCAAACACTTATTTTTCTGGTGTTTTTTTTTTAAATATATTTTGCTCAGTTATATTCTTGTGGAATAAATCTTTCACGGTTGGCCATTCTTATTAAGTTAACGATTATTCTAAAAACTAAATGAAGTAGTTTAATTACTGTAGAACTCAAAACTTAAGCTCACAAATTTACAGTTATGGCAATATACAAATCAAATTTTCATCCCACGCATTTTGTCATGTCTCAGGTGCCTGTGGCATCTAACAAATGAAGCAATCCTTGTTACGTCTTCAGCATTGAGAAGGTGTATTGTTGTTTTAAATTTGGTTCTACAGAGTCAGATGCACCTAGAAAAATACGCTAGTTGGGTGATGTATTTACTTTGTGTATGATTTTCTGTAATTTGCTCTGCAGTACTTCCAAGTTGAAGTAACCATGGTGTTCCATAGGAACTGGTTAGGACTCTTCCAGGGCAAGCACTCAAGGACAAGCTGCAGAGCATGTAGTTTATGTTCTTAAAGAGGTCAAAGCAGTGCTGATACCCAAAGGAGAGCTCTGCTTACCAGTTCTTTCCTTTGGAGATTTGCAAGCTGAAAACAATTCAGTAGGAAGGAGTGAGTGTTGCTGAAAGGTAGAGATTAGTGCCAGTCCCTTAAGAAATTGCTGCATGATGGCTGTTTGGATCTAATTTTCCCCTTTGTGCACACACAAAACTCCCACTTCCATTAATGAGTGCCAAAGGAAGAAGAAAGTCTGTAAACCATCGGAATGAGTCCTTGTCTCTAAGCATCAGTGAGACTCTCTGCTTTACTAAATCAAAAACCACCATTGGCAGTAGAGAAGTCAATTTTATAGCAGAATGTTACAAGCTCTCAGGCAGGTTTGGGCCTTCCCATCCCATCAAGCTCCTAGGCAAGTGTAAGGGAACTGTCTCCTGCATCTCGAAAAAAGGAGACTACGTACTTATTTTTCCAAAAGCCTTCTCTTTCATGTCCCTTCAGTCAGGGTAGTTACACAGTGCAGTGATTGCAGTCCAGCTCAGCAGTGAAACTGTATGCCACCTTTATGATGAAGTGCCAACACACTAATCAGCTCTGTTATAGCGTTAGAAAAACTGTGTGACAGTGACAAAATCGTAGTTGGGGCTGTAACTCTCTCTAGTCAGTGGAGAAGTTGGATGGTTTGACACAAACCCAAATACTTTAAGCCTTTTCCTGCAAAATGCACTATAGGGAAATTTTGAGTGATGTTACAAAACCTGCAAATGACAGTGGGAATTCAGTAAAGTCATCAAGGTTACAGCACTGCCCAGTCTCTCAGTTTCTCAGAACTCTCATGGCTTCCCATGACTGCACAGCAGTCAAGTGGGCCTTTCTTTCATGGCATTTTTTTGAAAGTAGAAGAGGGAAAATGGAGGAAAAAATATTTTGGCTATATGTGCTGATAGATCCAAATGATTAGCAGCCTAATGATTTTGATCTCCTATTTGCAGCTTCTGTGGTAGTGTAGTGGGAGGTGAGCTTTACAGTAATCAAAAACAGCAAAAGTGCTTGTTTGCTGCTTTATTGATAAGAAGGAAAACTCAGTAATACTGCTGTGTTACAGCTGGGTGAGTTGCATTCTGCTGTTTCTTATGGCCAAGTCAGGAGATGTAGCTATACTCTGAATAGTAACTTCATGGCTATGAGAGATGTAGAGGCATTATGTAGAGGTAGCATATCTTGCAGTCTCATTTTAATCTGTTTTCAGAGGAAGTTACTCCTTCCATTCTCTGTTCAGTTTCCTTGTAGCTCTGTATGGCTAGAAGCTCTCAAATTTGTACAGGTATTTTGAACCCAAAACATCAGAAGTGAAAGTAGAATCTTGAATAAATGTGTTTACAATCACTAATTTGAGAAACATTTGTACTGAAACAGAACTTCTTCCTTTCATCCTGTTCTGCTTGAAATCTTGCTTGGCAGTAATCATCTCCAAAGAGAAAAGCCATATTTGTCTACAAAATACCTGATGAGCTAATCAATACCTGGGAGAGCATGTTTCCTTCCCCTTTCTGCTTGCTTTCCACTGCTTGCTTCTGGCTTACGTTGCAGGAATTAGTTTAACACTCTACATAAAGTGGTGTTTTCAGAGAAAATAGGAGTTCTGTAAGCAAAATAACTGTGCAATGCACTCCTTCCAGTTTTCGTTCTTTATACATCTGCCATGTCAAGGAGCTTTCAGCTTTGGGCTGTGGCAGTAGAAATATGTAACTAAGACATCTTGCCCCATAATACAGTACGTATTTTTCCTGTTAACATGGAAGCTCTACAGGGCATGACGTGAACATTTTTATGTTGGCTGATTGCTTTTTGGTGTCTTGTACATTTACATGACTTAGAATATAGCAATATGAGGATGACAGTTGTGAAGGCTGACAGGACTGCTAATTCTGTGGCTTATGACTGAGGGAAGCATTACTAGAAGTCAGTGTAGGTATCACTGTGTTAAATCTTCCACAACTGCAGAATCACACAGTTTTTCCAGAAATGGGTTGTTTTCAGTGAATTGATAAATGCTCAGGTAAATGTAAGCAGTACTAGTACAGAGCTTTTAGCATTTTTGCTATTCGTTTTCGTTGCTAAGCACAGGTTTTGAATGGGGATGTTGTGCTGGGCCAGTTCTGGTTGGGGTGAGAAACCTTTGCAGGGACATGGATGTGTGCCATGGGGTCTGGTGGTACTGTACCATCACTTGCATCCGGGTCTTTAACTTTTCTCTGGTGGGACTCTTTCCTAATAATAAAGAAAAAACATACCATTGCTGTTTAATAGTATTGAAAGTCTCTGACACAGGGTGAGAATAGTTGTTTACCACTTTCAGTGGAATTTCCCCGTCTGCAAAGGTACTTCATCATCTTTCACCTCACTTCCTGTCCTGAATTGCTGTAATTGAGTAGTTTCTCTGCCTCTCACAATCGGGTGAAGATTAGAGAGTAGTGATGTGATCATCAGTCCTTACGTGGCAGATGTGTGGAAGTGAAATGAGGTTCTGGTGCCCTTGTATTGTCCACAGTTGAGCACACATGCTTGCTAATGCTTCTGCTACAAAGAATGATCTTACATTCAGCTAAGAGAACAGAACTTGTTAAATTTTCTGCTGTTTTAATTTCCCTGCTGGCCTGAGAGACAGGAGTTCACAAATGTATTCCTCAGTTATTTTGCAACCTGGGTGTATATTTAGCTGGTAGTACTTCAGTGTCACTTTTTGTTAAAAATACTAGGAGAAAGAAAAATAATAGAAGAAGTGATCTGTCAAGGCTAATAATCTTCATTAAAATCTTATCCATTTACTGGGTATTTTTCAGTATTTTTAAAAGGCTGTTAGAAATCTCATTATCAATAGTGTGTTATACAAGTCTTTTATTAATGCTGTCAGTTCATCTTTTTGTAGAAAACTACATGGTGTTCTGGCTGTTTCCCCATCCATTTTCTTACTAATGGTATTTTTTTTTTTTTAAATTGGAGGCAAATAGTTTGCCTTGAAATCACTGTTTTAGGTCGATTGGTTTCACTTCTTTGGTCTGATTATTATGATGTTTTTTTTTTAATGAGAATTTCAGAATGCTTTGTTGCTCTAATTTTGATTTGTTGATTCTGAAAGAAGAGACCATGCAGTCAATCTTGAGACAATATAATACAAGACTAAATTTATATTATGTTCATCCTAACCAAACTAATCTTTGGAAGCATTCATCTGATTACTTTTTGTCACACTTGACCCCCCTTGATGTAGTGCTATCTAGAAAGTCCCAGAGAAAATCTTAGTAAAGCAGTAGAAGCAGGTGAGTTTTGCAGTCTGAAGTTAACTACTGTTCCAAGAATGCTGAAGAACACAGTTTGCAGGAGCTGAACAATCCCAGAGTTGTACACAGTAAACAGTCAAGTGCCAACAGCTGAGTAATAACCAGGCCTAAGCCAGTCACAAAAAATATATCATAAGAATGTGAATTGTAAACACACCCGATTTTAAATATGCTTTAAGTACTAAGAAAACTTAACATATTACTGGAAAAACAATTGCACTTAGATATCTTTGTTATATAGTTACTGCTATTGAGGTGTGCTCACCAGACCTTCAGAGCTTCTGATCTTCTTTTCATGGTCTTCCTGAAGATCACAGAATCACAGAATCAGAGAATGTAGTCTTTGCTGCTTCTTGTTAGGTCATCTTTTACCATAGAGATTAGTAAGCAATTGCTAGAAGTTGTGAAAAGATTTAACAGCACAATTATGGTATTCTTTCCAATTGTGTTTGTACTTAAGAATTAGCTACCCTGGCCACATTTATTTCTAACCCTCCTGGAAGTACACAGATTGTCAGGTTATCAGAGACTTTAATTTATAAATCCTCAATTCACAGAATCACAGAATTCAGGTAGATTGTTCTGATTATGGAAATCATCCTAAAACCAAAATAGTGTAAAGGAAGATGCAGGATACAAGACTTTTCAGAGGGATTTTCAGGGAAAGTTCCAATTCCATCTTATTGTTTCTTCAATTGAAGACTGCAGTAAAATTTGAAGAAATAAGTTTGTATTGAAAGATAGCAATATTATTTCTTTTATATATATATATATGTATACTCAAGCAAATACATATGTATATATATATATGTATTTGCTTGAGTATGAATTTCCTGCTTTACGTTAAAAAAAATAATTGGATTTCAGTCTTTAAAACAAGTTTGGATCATCCAACATTCTTGAGCATGTTTTTCTGTTTTGTAAATACACCACGAACATATTTTAGTCTAATAGATGCACATACTTTGCAGAGAGACTCTTACCAAAATGACAGTGCAAGGCTGTGCAGATGCTTGATTAACATTTAGCATCCCTTCTGTGAAGTGTTTTTTCCTTCAGTAATTGATGGTTTTGATCACCTTGTCTACAACTCTGTTTGTCACCTCCTTAGATCCCTTCTCAGTTTCAGTCCCTCCCTCACCCGCACTCTTTCCTGACAAACTCTTGCTGGTTCAATGCTCCATTGTTCACAGTACAGCTATAGCTATCTCCAGTGCTGTGCAGTTTTCTGACAATGCTGTTTTATGTGTCTGTCCAGTAAAACCTGTGTCATTGTACTCAGTAATAATACAGATCTTCCCTCCAATTATGTTTCGTACCCCAGAAGTATATGGCAAGTCAATATTTGACCTTATCTTAGTGCAGGAATCAGAACTATTAAGACATTCACTGATTTTGTGGCCACCTGTAAAAGATTTCTGTTCAGTTAGATATAATTAATGTACTTTAGACCTGTTAGGGCACCGAAAGCTGCAGAGCTAATTAATTAGGAAATTATTTTTGTATGTGTACAGGTGCACTCATTTAAATGTCACTGACTTTCTTTAATACCACGCTGTGTGTTTGGACATTGGCAACTTGACAGGGCTGTTTGTTTCTTCTTTACTTTATATGTAAGATACTTGGGAAGCTCAGATGATAAAAAAATTTAATTCTTTCCTTATGAAAAGGAAGTATTATGATTTTTGCTTTTAAATGGTGATTGAGCATTTTATAACAGTAGTAATTGTTTTAAGACATTATGTTTCAGTGTTTGGAAACCACAAGAGAAAGTGAACTGCATCTTTCTTAGGACCAGTATTCTACAGAGAAAATATTTGTTTTTTAGAATATAGCGAATAATGACTTAATCAGCATTGGCAGCTGAATTAACATTATTTAAAAGCATCTTTGTAATTACTCATACGAATTTAAAAGGACTTTTTTTTTTCCTGTTTTTTGAGGGGAAAGATATTCTGCTGAGAATATGTAGCAGCATGTTACATATCAAGACAAGTTCACTGAGGACGTGAGCTTGAAGCAAGGTGTTCACTGCCATTCATTGTCTCTCCCAACGGAGTTCTAAGATCAAACTTAGTCTGGCAAACAGTGTTAGGAAAATGATGGCTGGAATGAATCTCATTGGATGTGCTGCAGGGCTCAGGGACACTGGGTTGTGGTTTCTTCCTATCCTGGACATATCAAACTTTACTCATTGGAATGGAAGAAAAATGACTTCCTGTTCTGTGTACATAAAATTAGTGTTTCAAAATCTGAAACAGTTGTGAGACAAAATTATAGGGAAAAAATGCAATCAGTGTTCTTCATGTTGGTTTATCACTGTTGTTGATAGCATTCTTAGAAGTCTGTTCTGGAGGGTTTGAGGCTTTTAAATTGTTCAGAGGATTAATGCAATGCTCTTAACATCTGAACTAAACACAGTTCAGTTAAGCCATTAATTTGCACAGAAAGATAAAGAGCTTCTCCTTCCAATCAAATTGCACTGAGCAGAATTTCTCGTTCTATTTCTTAGCAGGGGATTTTATTGCCTACAGTCTTCAGCCCAATCTCTATTACAGCACGATCTTTGCAGTCTTCGGTTTCAGAGCTTACACACTGCAAGAAGCGTGTTGACACTTACTCACATGAAGGAACAGTCCTTGACATTGTCAGGGAACAAAAAAATGAGTGCAGAGGGAAGGAAACATTGCCAGATACCTTTCTCACATTAACAGCAAGCAGTGAACTTTTTCAAAAAACATTTTAGCAATACTGAACAAGAATCAAAGCTCTTTCTTTTCCCCTCTCCTGAAAGGTACTATAGGGCAAATCAGGATGAAGTGTGTTCTGTAGTTGAAATACACAATCTGTAAGATGTCTTCCTGAAAGGAAGTCTTTCAGTTTCTTCAGTATCTACTTGGCCAGACCTATACCTGTGAGTCTGCAGAGAACAGGTAGAAGCTGTTCGTTAGGGCACTAATCCTGTCTCTTGCACTGACTGACTGTCAAAGGGGTGCTGTGCTGATACGACTCCAGTGAGCCTGGGAGGAGAATGGCTCGAACAGTTTCCTGCAAAATGTCACTACAGCTCTTTTCACACTATTATGTTAGGATTCACAACTTAAGTGCCTTCAACAGAGCCAAGTGCTCGTGCATCAGACCAACAGGGAAAAGCTGACTAATGAAGTCATATATATATATCCAAACTTATCCCCAAACTGACAACATAGTCCAGATTACATTGGCATTTTCTACTCTCAAGGTGCTTGACAAGCTCAGGACCCCTTGTTCATAGATTCCCTTTGCACTATTAACTTTTGAGTTTCTGATGCTATCATGTTGTGAATTGTTTCCTTGACTCATCTGACCATTTCCTCAATCAGCTGTCATTTTTGTGCACGAATTTCACGTCTCTCTCTTTCTTTAGTTGTTTTTCTCACTCCTGCTTGTCACCCATTACTGTTTACCAATGAATTTCATTAACCTTTCTCTTCATCCAGTCTTATATCAACTGTTAAGTGACAAGATCTGAAGCAAGTTATCTTATTATTCCACATGCTGATTTTTTTTCCAGATGCTCACATCTAATTACATTTTTACATGTTTTTCATCAATATTTTTAATGAATTTTGATCCAAATAAGGGAACGCCCGCTTGCAAGGGGGTCTTTTACATAAAAGTGTAACTAAGTTCGGAGTTAAAATAATTTCTGAGCCAAGTTATTTAATAAAATAAAACAACAACAACAATAAATAAATAAATAACCTAGGAAAGTATTTATTAGATATTGCTATCAAATGTCACATATATTTTGTATTCTGTTCACCTGTTATTGCAAGATAATATATTTATGACCACAGGATACTCATTGGACTCCTTTTCATTATACTCTTAGCTCAAACTTTTCCTTATTTCCTGTTTGGTTAACTATGATGATTACAGAGATAACTTATAACTTTTTCATTTTCTGAATGTTAGCTCAGCATTTTTTGTGCATTTCCTAGTTATACAATAAACTTTTATTACTTAGAGTAACAATAGCAGTTACAGAGACATGATTTTTTTTTTAATACTCTATAAAACTTGAGCATATATATCTATTCAATTCATAAACACTGAAGTTTTCCAAGAACCTTTTATCAGCTCTTCATTGATGACTTTCTAGACTGTTTTTCATGCAGCTGAACTGCCTTTTTTTTTTTTTTTTTTTTATATGAGATAATGGAAGGCTATATCATTATATGTGTAGTTACTTACTGTGAATTCTCACAGGATTTACAATGGTTAAACTGTGGTGAACTTTAGAAATGAAAAATGAGCTTGTAGAATATTTAAGTGACTTCACTGCTGATGATTAATATAATTAAATATTAACCGTGAGGAAAAACAGTGTCCATGAAACTTTTGCTCTTAATGGAGATCTCTTCAAGTGGTTTCTGTTTTTCATTAAACTATATTCCCCTAGTAAATAAGAATTTATTTAAGTGTATAGATAAAAATATTCTATGAATGTTGTATGGAATCACTTAAGAAAAGTTAGGGGAAAAATATCATTGTGAAAAAGTTTGTTTCATATTAACATTTGAAATTATAAATGCCTTTTGAGGAAAGAATTTAGTAAAAGAAAATTAGAAAATTCAAAATATAATAAAGAGCATGAGAGTTTTGCATAGTGGCTAAGAGCCACCATGCTTCTGTCATTTTAAAATTGGAGAGGACACAGCTGTCAAGTTTATCATAAGAATTGTCTCACATTCATTTTATACTACATTGCCCAGTATGAAGCATACTTTCAGTCTTCTACAGTTTTCAATGTGACTTCATATAAAGATGTGTTTCATTTAAAATGATAAATGCTTAATACATCTAATCTAATAAATACGTCTCTGGTGAGGGGTAGGCAGACTTGATGCTTTACTCTATTATTGTGTCAGACAGCGGGCATAGCACTAACAGAAATGTTGGTGCTCAAATAAGTGATGTGTACTAAAATTAATCTCTTCTAAATCACTCATTAATCTGCCTACTTTCTTTTGGAATATCGACTAATATGTTAAATAAATTCAGTTGCTGAGCTCTGAAGAATGTGAGGTTGTATTTTGCCTATACTTCTCATGCGTTACTCGAAGTTTTGGAGGATGGCATGACAGTGACTACTGATGGAAAATTCTTCCAGGAAAATGAAGTGAGTTACTTTTATATGAGTGATAAATGACAGCTGAAAAATCTCTTGATACACTAAAAGGTATACAAACATCTTCATTCAATCCTGAATTTTTTGATAACCCTATGACAACTCATATCTGAAGTTACCAAGAATCTTCAGATTTCGTTTACTCCTTTCAGGATGGCTCTGGCGTCCCTCTGTGTTAAATGCTATTTAAGTTCTCATCTGTAATGTGCTGTCACCCCCCCCCGATCATATCTGTTTGTGTCTGAGATCACTGAGAGGGATCAAAGGAATGTTTTGGACTTCACTACCGTAAAGAAGTAGGTCATGTGCTTCTCCTCATTCTGACTGTGTCATGAGACTTGAAAGTATTAACTTAATCATCCTGAGTTTTATACTGATGAAATAAATGTAATTGATTATATATACTTTTTAAAAGTTAGAACAAAGCTTTTTTCCTGTAGTGATAGTTCTAGGGCAGAGAGCAATCACATTTTGTATTTCATGTAAAAACTTCTGTTTAGAAGTTGGCTGCATAAATAGTATCTTAAGGTAAAACATTTCATAATCAAAACATTTTCTCTAAACATTGTGTTGCTGACATCGATATCTGAAAGTAAAGATCTTTCCCCGAAGCACCATACTTTGATGATGGCCATCCATGACCAGTTAAAGAATGGCGTTTTTATGTTTACCTAAGGAATCTAATACTACAGGAATGTAGGGTGGATTTTTTGTTTGTTTGTTTGTTTGTTTGTTTGTGTGTTTCTCTGTTTTTACTATGTAAGGACATCTGAATTCCTCCTGGTTCAAATTTGGCCGCTTGAGCTACTGGTGATAATAGTAACTGACAGAGAACACATAGCATTTTTTGTGATGAGGCTATAAATATTTGTTCTGTGATTTCTAAAAAGCTCCAGGGTTGTGGTTATAATTCTCTTCTGATGTGATCCTTGTAATGTGCCTTTGTGATGATGCATCCCTAAAGGAAAGGTTCTGACCCTCTAACCATTGAGAGGTTTGATAATGTCAGAAGTCCATCAGCAAGTTTGTTGGTTAGGGACCAGTTGCTTCGGCTCAGGCCAGCTGCTGTATGGGCAACTTTAAGATCATACACTGTGCAAAGCCTCCCCACAAAATTTTGCTCAGGCTTGTCTGCAATGCTGTCAGCTGTACAGCATTAAGTGCAAATGGTGTCACATCAGGCAGAGGTACTGTGAAATGCTGTCCCTGAGTTCCATCATTCCAGCGTCAGTTTGTTCCCCAGGAAGTGAAAAGCATGCAAGCGAGATGCTAATGAGTCCATGTAATTGTACAGCAGGACTCAACTAGTCTGTTTTATGTAGTTTATTGTAAGCCTCAGCTCTGGCTAATCTACCATTCTTTCTTTTGCACTATATCAAAATAAATTAGAAATAACTTCAAAAGGGTAAATGCTAATAATGAGTCACTTAATTCAATAGCCTCTGCTGTCAGAAAATTACGAAAGTGTATTCGTTCTTTGCATAGGCAGGGTGCTTTCATTGTCAGTCATGAGCTTGTGTCCAAGGGCAAGCACTGTGAACATTAATAGAAAGATTTCATAGGCATTTCATGCCTACTGCAACCCATTTTAATTATCTTGTTTTAAAGAAATAGTTTAGTTTGCAATAAACATTATGCCATGTTTGAATAGTAATGTTTTATAATTTTTCATAATTTAGTTTTTAAAATGTAGCACAGAGTACAGATAAGACACAACAGACTAAGGGCTTTAGAAGGCAAATTTCCCTTCTAAAATAATTTCATCTTATTTTCTCTTTTCCCCTTGTCTATGTCTCCTTCTTCTGCTTCAAAAAAAAGGAACAAAACCAGTCATAGCCTTTCCTTGGCAGGAGAGAAGTGACTTTACCTGCCATAGGAAAGGAAAGAGATTTCTTTCAAAGTCTGTGGGAGATATTGGTTTATGCAGTTATTACAGTTTTGCTGTATAATGAATAACAACAATGTGCTATTCATAAAAGCTGCATACTGATATAAATTCACAATATAATCCACAATATAAGAAGAATGTTAAGGTCCTTGAAAGCACCCAGAGGTGGGTAATGAAGTTCTGGTAGCAGGACTGAAAGGCATGTCCTGTGGGGATAAGCTGAAGACACTTGGACCATCCAGTGTGGAGGTTTTGCCTATTGAGATGCCAAATTGTCTGACTAGGACTGCCTCCTGCTATAAACAGTACTTCAAATGAAGTGGCTGTGACCTCAGCTGGTGTTTCTGGGTCCTCTTGCACACTAATGCATGTAAAATGCAGAGGCAAAAATGAAGGATTTTCTCTTATATAAAGATTCCTTTCTGTCTATTTCTCTCTCCTCTTCTGTCTTCTGTACATATTCCCAAGCCATTTGTGATTTCACCTCTTTCTTTCATAAGATTTTGAAAATTCAGACCAAATATATTCAGTAGTAAAAAGCCCAAGGCACTATAGTTGCATAGGCAATCAAATATTCATGTTCTATTCAAATATTTATTTGCGTGTCGTTAATAAATTAGAAGACAGGAATGTGACCTTTTCCTCCCTGCGAATGAGAGCAGCTATCTGGCACAGCAACACCTTTGATAGATCTTAAAATTGTAAATACACAAATCTAACACTTGCATATCTGCGGCTTACTTTTTTCCCGTGGTCACTGTAGTAGAGGGTTTGAAGGTTTTCAGATAAGACGTCCACATCTCAGGGTTTGTTTTGTGTAAGGATTTTGGTCGTTTGAGTTTTATGAGAGCCTGTAACTTTTTGACAATGTATTAGAAGTTTTAAAGTGCAGATACTGCATTTTTATATTTCCAGGTGTATTTCCATCTTTCCTGTTGTCAAAAGATACTTTTTCACGCGTGGATCTTTATTGTTAAGGTGCTGCTGTTGCATACTTGATTTGTGAAGGATGAAATTGATTGGTCATATAGGGTTGCTTGTAGGTTTGTGAAAAGAAACCTAGCAACTCCTGGGCTATACAGCTTGTGGTAAAGGGAATTTTCTTTCAGATCTGTGAAGTAGATAATGCTAGATTGAGCTATTTAAATGAGTACAGGCCTCAGTGGCTTAAACTGGAGATTCAGTCATAAGGGAAATACGAGATGCTGGGTTAAAATACATCATGGTCAGACATACATTATAGGTCTATACTTCATGCTGAATATAAAGCACAGCAAGACATATTCTGGCTCCCTATGGAATGCTATCATATGTATTCTGCTACTTGCAAACAGTTTCAGAAGCAGCTGAACTTGATAGAAAGACAGTGTATTTCAAACTGGTTTTGCCAAAGAGATAAAATAAATTAAAATATATATATGAGCAACATCATAATCAGCAACTTATTGTAATGGAAAAAAACAGCAGCTTACCCCCTGCAAGCTCTTGAATCTTCCTATCTACCCAAAGATTTTGTCGTAGGAGCAATTTCTAAAACTTGTAAGTGTAATGAAATATGGCCATAGAAATTAGCTCAGATCCTCTATTTTTATCCATTTAGGTTGTTTGGTTATGTCTTAGGCTTACTTTACTCTGTTGTTTCTTATATTTTTTGTTGTCTTTCAAATAAGAAAAGCAGGAATTTGAAGCTGATTCTCCTAGGAGCTGTGGCTGTACACTTGGATTCAGTACAAGCTTCAGGACCTTTATTTGTTTACAAATTGTTATATTTTTATTTCATCAAGAAAAGACAATTTAGTGTTTGACCAGAAAACAAAATTCTTCATTGCTTGTGCATCTCAACATAAGGTGCATTTATACGTTCCCTTTGAAAATGAGTTATCAAGTGCTATGCCTGCTTTTTATAACCAAAAAGCAGACTTACAACAGTTGAGAGCCTTGAAGATTCATTACATGACAGAAGTGTCAGTTAATGCCTTCCAAAGGAGTTGTCTGGGACCTTGAGAAGTCGGTTCTGTGTTGATTTGTAAAAGTGCTGAGCAGAGCTTCAGTTTAATGGGACCTTACTGGACATCCTGAGATTTACAGATTTTCTCAAGAATGGAACATGTATTTGGTGATCTTTCAGAACTTTTTTTCAAAACATAGTATGTTTATACAGCCAGAAGTGCCACTTGTTCTAACAGTGTGTTCCTGATTTAGATGCCTAGCCTAAAAAAGCTATATTCATCCAAAAACTTAGAAAATCGGCATTTTTGTGCGTTGATGTGAGAAAATTAGACCTTTTACTCTCTTCCTGAATTTTTTTCCCTGCAAAATTGAAGCAGGTGCATTCCTGGGACAGAAAATAAAGCATACTGTCACTGTTTCCTCTCTTCTTTCACTTCTCTATTGACTTTTGGGATAAATTTATCAGATGTCAAATTTCTGGAGTATTCTCCCAAATTTTGCAGAGGTAGTTAAAATGCATCAGCACACTATAGTGCCATTTAAGACAGACTGATCAGCATTCTTCCATTGAAAGTTTCAGTGGAATTGCTATTTTCTTGTCAAAGATCCTGACAAAGTTAAATGAGCTTCTTCCTATTAAAAAAATCTGAATTTTTTCAAGTTTTCTCTCTTCATTTGTTTTCTGAGCACCAGTGCATTAGGCAAGTGTGTTTTCGAAACAGCTTTTCGCAATTGACTTACGTATTCCTTTTTCATTTTAATACTTGTTATTGTGGCTGAAACTTCAGGGTTATGTCAAGGCACATTCAGAAGCATGGCAATGTTGGCGAACAAACCCTGGGGCCACGCTGCCAAGTATGATTTGCAGTGCTGCAAAGTCTGTGTGTTTACAAAGTATTATTGTTTTGATGGTGTCTTGGAAGATCTGTTTTTGTTGTAAGAATTATGGCTAGGTAGTTCCAGTTTACCTCTGGATGGTCATATGTCTGCCTTCCATATTGACTTTTATTGACAACTACATTTTTTTTGCATGCCTTCAGTGTGGGATAAATGTCTGTGTGATGAAAGTACAGTCTAACTTGTCAAATCTAGTAGACTTTTCTCAATAGAAATGACTCCCAGTTCCTTCAGGATTGGTCAAGGATGCTATTTTCCGATGTTTATATTTAAAGCCAAAAATTAGATTTGCAAGTTGCAAGGTGAGATCTTACCAACAAAGTCATTATTTTACACGTCAGTAAAGATCTGTGTGTGTCAACATCAGCAGTTTCCTGGATCTTCATTCTTCATCTGTCTCCCATCCTGTTTTTGAATATTGCATTAAAAAAAGAAAAAAAAAAAAAGAAAAAAGCTGCACATTTAATGTGTTTTACAGTGGTTTGGTGTACATTTCATCTTCTGGCATCTACTCTTTATATATGTTCCTGCTCATAAAAGAGATTCTATAATTCTTTAAAGATGATTCTTTAGTAGAGCTCTGGTGGTAGTGCTACTTTTCTGCTAGGATGTAGAACACAGATCATCCCTAGAAGGAAAGTGACCAGCAATGCATCTCCAGAGCTCTGCTTTCCGAGAGGGAGCCTGCTCTCTGAACCCAGCAGTGGATCTGCTGTCATTTTCCATACTTTAATACCTGAAATACTGGCTGACCTATTTTGTAGCCTTTGTTTAATTCTTTTCCTTTCCTAATAAATCTATCTTTCACCAGTAGTTAGCATAAGTTCATCTGGCATATCACTACAATTGTAGACCCATCTCTTTATTTCTAATTTCTAGAAATTTATTTCTGGATTTCATCTGTGTTAGTTGCTGAGTCTGGTTAAGTTGCACCCAAATCTAAGCTTTCTTTTCAGATTGAATATTTTTGCTTTCCTCCCTATGGCAGAATTTTTGAGAGAGAACCAACAAAGAAATGAACTAAAATTTATAGATTGTATCTGAAAACACTAAGACTTTTATGAAAACTACGGATAATTCAGCTTTTTATCTTTGATCTCTTGAACATATCCTCTAAAATAACATCCTTGCTCTTGTCTGGAACCCACTAATATTAATTAAGTTTAGAGAAAATGTAAGGGAAATTTGTATTCAATCTTATAGATTATTGTCCAAACCTTTTTTACCTTTTCCTCAATGATTTTTTGAAAGACAAGCCCACCCCTCGCCCCTGAGTATACTGATGAGATACAAACCAGGGAAACTGGGTGTTCTGATCGGTTAATCTGAATTTATCATTAGTTTTTAATGTCCGGAGAATATGGAGAATATGGACACAAATCTTCTTGGGAGGAAGATAATTGCACTTCATATGACCTATCACAGTCCTATAAACATTATGATTTTTGATGATACAGTATCTCAATTTCTAAAGTCTTACAAGCTTACCAAACCACTAAAATATTTCTCAAGCTGAAGGTGTTGAATGTTTCTCTGTTTCACAAATACTGTTAGAATAACAAAGCTTTTTTGCCCCAAAAGTTACTCTAAAAATAGCCCTAAACACTTAATTGAGGAAACAACTCATCCAGCCTCCTAAATTTCATGAATCATTCATGGGCATGTGCACATAGAAAATTATACAGTCTTAGAAAACAAATATATTTTGGTGAGCACATTATAGCCACTGAATTGCAAATAAGTGTTATTTCATAGCATTTCTGTATTTGTATAGGAAGGGCTTTTTCCTTGTTATATTTGTTGCTAGATTTTATGGGCAAGATTAACAAATTAGGCATAGAAAGAAACTACAGTCTGTCTCTGCATACTTTATTCAAATATCTCATCTACTTATGCCTGTGACCTACATTAAAAGCTAGAGTTTTATAATAGCAAATCAAGCTTTGCTATATATTTTAATATGCAATTTAATATGAAAATAATTCAGTATCTTGGCACCACTAAGAAACGTGCTCATTGGAATTTCATTGTCATTTAACTTTCCTTAGTGATAATTACCAAAAGCTAGTCCATGACACTTTGAGTTTCGGTTTTAACACAAGCTCTGGTACACTCAGTCTATGCTTATTTGCTGTTGAAAAAATAGATTGTATAATGAAGGTAATAAAGAAAGAAATAGATATCAGACAGAGAAATTAGCCTGGCTTGTATTTTGGCTCTTAAAGAATGAGGACTTAAAAATTACCTCCCCCAGTTTGCACGAGTCCATGTGCAGTGCAAGGAGTGATGTGCCAGTGCCTCACTGCTCTTTTGGAGAAGAAATGTTTCCTATAATCCAACCTTTGGTCATGCTCAATGGGGCCTCAATGTCTTTATGCAAGTTGTGAGGGAGATAGATGGCTTCAGACACTAGGTATTAAAGTTCTTCATCTCCATGTCACCACTTCAGGTACTGCATAAGTCAGAATCATTGTGACTTTCTAGGTTGACAGCAGTGCAAAATTGGCATAACTGCAAGTTTGGACTTCTGCTTACTTCTGAGAGAAAAACTTTATTGTCCAGATCTGTTAGGCCAAGCTCTTCTATTAGTTTCTTTCTTTAAATAGAGAAATCTTGGCTACATGAAATTTGATAAGTTTATGTTAAGATCTGTTTCTGTTTTCCTCAATAATTTTAAATCATTTGCCTTTACTTGCTGCATTTCTCAAAGGGTTAGATATCCATATTCTACTTCTACTCATAGAAGAAGTAAACCTGCAGGAAAGCCTACATAAAAAAACCGCTTTATGGTGAGAATGGGCCAACTCTGAATGCTGTATCTTCCCTGGAGACCATGTTTGGTTTTGTGCATTGAAAAGATTAAAAGAAAGATGTTTCAGAGATAGAGAGATGCTTTCTTATTAGAGATGTCACTTAAAAGTTTCTGTCAGGGTAATGTGAGTTGGGGAGAAGCAGCAAGCCCAGGCTATTGCAGATTTAAAGCTTACTAATTGGTCAGTTCTGCTTTAATGCCTGGCCACTGGTTGGCACCATGGCGCGGAGAATTTTGCATAGATCCTGCAGGGATGATTCTGCTTTTTATCTTGAAATATGGGAATGGCTTTGAAAGAATGAACCTTTAGTGAGAATTTCATAAATTTTACCATGTTTCAGGGTCCTTTTTTTCAACCCTGCATCCACATCGCCTTTTAGGAATTTAAATTAAAATTGGGTCTTTGTTTTTTCAAGTAGACTCTAATTGCCTCAAGGCAGTGGCTAGTGATTCTGAAAGCAAAAACAGTATTTCAGTAAATTTGCTAATAATAGACTTTGCTTTTGGCTTGTCATAACTACTGACAGATCTGTGGACAGGATGGGCACGCTCGCTTCTTCTTATTCAATAAAGTAAGTACCTTTCTGGACACGGGGACAAATTTATTCTTGGACTTACTGCATACACTTAAATGCACTTAGAGCCAAAATAAATTTGTGCCCTCAGGCACTATCTGGAAAACAATCTTTATCATTTTTATAATGATTACAAAGTGAAGAAGGTTCTTTTCATTTATTTATTTGCTTTGTGCTTTTTTTTTTAATTTTAATTATGTTTAAAGACAGCGAGAAGCCGCAAGAGAAATCAGCATATAGTAACATAGAAATATAGTAATAGTAATAATAGTAATAGTAATAATAGTAATAGTAATAATAGTAATTCTATACTCTGCAGAGCATAAAAAGGGAACTGTGGGAAAAATATGGAGTGTCCTGCAGGCGCAAACTTGCAGCACTCAATTTGTGGCAGAGATGAGACTTAAAAGAAAGTCACTCAGATAGACCTTTAACTTGGCCATACCTTTTGAGGTTTGTGCCTGTATGTTTTCATTGCTTAAGGAGAGCAACATAGTTTCTCAAAGGTTTCATTAAAAATGAGTTGGGACTGGGAACAAACACTTATAAAATAAAAATCTCCTCTAAGATCAGTGTACTTCTTAACTACTCAGAATAATTACAGTAGGTATATAGTATAAATATAGTAGGTTGTGTGATATGAGTTATTATTCTTCAGTGTGTTTTGCTTGAAAACAAAAATCATTCAAGAATTGAAAATGGAAGTATGTAGGAGCATAGGCCAGGTTAGTGATATACAGAAGAAGTAGCTTGGGATTTAGACTGGATGAATCCTTCCTTTCATTGTCCATTACAACACTGCATTCAACATTCTCTTCTGTAATTTAGCAATGACCAAAGAAATACTGCAGATCTCTGTCTCCAGAGAGACTTACCATGAGAAGAGATTATCGAGGCTTCAGAGTTATTAAGAGGACCTTTAACATGTGATATGTTGGGGGTAATTTTAAAAGGAATACTGTCAGATATCAAATACTCATAAACTTCTTGTAGACATAAATTTTTTTTGCAGTTTACACTGTGTGCCTTTTCCTCTCAATATGTAAGTCTCCATATTAGAACATGATTCCACCTACAGTATATTTTCTAATGGCATTCCCATTCTTGGTTTCCTTTAAAATATTTTTCTGTTTTCGTGGTGGTGGGAGGAAGCAGAGAACCTATATTCCTCTGGTGAAGTCAATTTAAAGATTTAAATAGCAAATTCAGATCAGAAGTGTGACACTTAGAAGACATTACTTTCTGCTGGAAGATATATTTGAGTTGGTGTAGGCATGTATATGCACACATTTATACCTCATTTATATTAGGAAAACATAAAAACGGATACATAAAATATTAAAAGCTAACTTTGGCTTGTTTTTCCAGAAATTTCCAAGTGCCCCAAATCATCATCTAACCTAGGCAAACATTTATGGAATCAGAATAGTTTGGGTTGGAAGGGGCTAGATCATCTAGTTGCTCTCTCCCTGTTATAGTCAGGGACACCTCCACCCAGACCAGGGTCTTAAATGCTTCAAAGGAGAGAGCATCCACAACCTTGCTGGGCTACCTGTTCCAGTGTCTCACCACCCTCACAGTAAAGAATTTCTTCTTAATATCTCATCTAAATCTACCCTCTTCCGCTTTAAAACTGTTTCCCCTCATCCTGTCGCTGTATGTCCCTATAAAAAGTTCTTCCCCATCTTTCCTGTAGGTCCCTTCAAGTACTGGAAGGCCACTATAAGGTCTCTTCGGAGCCCTCTCTTCTCCAGGCAGAAGAGCCCCAGCTCTCTCAGCCTGTCCTTGTATGGGAGGTGATCCAGCCCCCTGATCATCTTCGTGGCCCTCCTCTGGACCTGCTCCAGCAACTCCATATCCTTCCTGTATTGGGGGCTCCAGAACTGGGTCCAGGTGGGCTCTCATGAGAACAGAGCAGAGAGGCAAAATCACCTCCTTCGACCTGCTGGTCACAGTTCTCTTGATGCAACCCAGGATGCGATTGGCCTTCTGAGCTGCAAATGCAGTTATCTCTATGTACTGCTACCTGCATGAGAACTTTATTCATCCTCTGGCATCTGAGATTTCTGTTTGGGGAATCTTCTTGCAGAAGCAGATAGTCTTGATAACAACTTCATGAACCATAAACTCTTTGCAAGTAGGTCATCAAGAATATATCAAGATAATATGCCTAATACAAAGTGAGCTCTGATGAGCTTGTAGGAGTTAAACACAGTTAATTTTCCCATCCCAGTCTGCCATTTTCTGTGTTTGTAGTGGACAGCTGTACTTACGTTATTCAGGAGCATTTAGTTTTCGATTAGATTTGTTTTGTAACTTGGTGAAATAGAATGACATCTTCTGTCCATGTCATTAGCATTCGTGAATTAGTGCAAATGATTCTGGAGAAGTTTCCAAACTCTTTTAGAAGAGAGACAGTTGCAACAGAATATGATAGAAATCAATAAAATCTTCAATGGCATAAAGAAGGAGCAACATGTCGCTGTCCTTCCTAATCTAAACACTGTGGTTTATTGGGTTAAATGAGGGGGTGGCAAGTTTGAAACAAATGCAAGGATGTGTTTTTTCTTACAAGAGATTGCTGTGGAAGTAAAATTCTACATAAATAGAGGGAGGAACTTTAGTTAATGGAAATGAAATGTACTGAAATTAAATACATCTAGATGATACTCATGTCAGGAAATACTAGTCAGAAAATTGTTGGCTTCCTGAGCTGTGAGTATTACGTTGAAGTTAGGATCAATTTTACATTGTTCTTACTCTTTTTTGTAGGAGTCCTTTCAGGAACCTTGTTGTACAGAAAGCACTGATGACAGATTAAAAATGTGGGTAGAAGAAGATGTCTCATTTCTGCCTGAAGGAATGACAAGTTTGTGGTCAAACTAGTGATGAAAAGATTTATTGACTCTGTTAGCTATGTTAGTTATAATACATTATTTGGAAGATATTTGTAAAGTTTAGGCAGTGAAGATTTATAAGCATTTCTGAGACAATAGTGATAGTGAAGTTAAAGGGAAAAACAAAACAAAATAACCCCCCCCCCCAAAAAAAAAAAAAAAAAATCAAGTTGTCTATAGCATATAATCTGTTTTCCTGTTATGCAGCTCTTGAGTGTAATATACCCGTCTTTCCATTAATTCATTCCTCAGGAAAAATGCAGGATACAAAGCATACTTTTGCCAGTCAGTAATCAAATGCCTTGCTATCCATATCTTCTGTTTTTATTTCTGTAGGACAAATGAATGGGTAATAGAATTTGCTGAAAAATGCCACAAAGCACATGGCATTCCAGAGTATTTAGGCGAAAGAATTGCCAAAATGGGAAAGGGTTTTGGTTTAGTGTTGTTTAGTGAATTGTGAGATGCTTTGTATTTAAAAACCGTTTGGATGTGGTGCTCAGGGACGTGATTTAGCTGTGGGTTGTTAGAGTTAGGGTAGTATGGTTAGGTTGTGGTTGGACTCGATGATTTTTGTCTTTTCCAGCCTGAGCGATTCTGTGGTTCTGTTCTGTGACTCTCTGTGTGTTTCAGATTACAGCTTTAGAACAGATTGAGTGTCAAAATATGAATTATACTTCGTATTTGGCATGCACTTCTGAATAATTAGCCTCTATCTCAATAGCTAAAATACATAAGAATATTCAAGAGGAGTGTAGTATAATGCTTAGTACTGTCTATTTTTGGTTTCTATCTTGTTGATTTTTTTTTCCTCCTTGTTGTTTTAAGACAAAGTCTGCATTTCACAATTCAGTGTGAAGGAAAACACAAATACAAACAACAGTTCAAATTCATGTTTATTCCAGTCTGGTAAATAAAGTTGAGATTCCATTGTATGATTGAGAAGCCTCTCTGGATGTTGTCCACGCTGGGCCTGCCACTCATACAGGTAGTTCTGCTTATGTTGTTGCTTAATTTACAGGAATGTGTTATCCCATATTTTATGAATTTGCTCTTCCCATTGTAATTTAAGGAATCTTGGGAGACATCTGGAGGTCTTCTTCCATGCTCAGGAAAGAATGTGGAAGGTCTCTACTGCAAGAAATTAATTGCTGTTGCAGAAAGTAATTGAACACCACAAGGGGCTGCACAGAGCCTGAAGAAGTAGTACAAAACAAACATGCCCTGAGTAGAACCTTGTCAAAGTGCTTGTTGACTGTAAGAATGTGAAAGAATTCAAATACCAGAGGGAAGAAAGCTTTGAGGGGTAGCTGTTTATCACACATGCTTTTCTTCACTCCTATTTAGAGATGCTTGCAGCTACTTTCTATTCAAGCCGTACAAGATGCATAAAGAGAGCAGATTGCTTACAGGCTGGTAGCATAACACTTTTTAAGTACCAAGAGCACTGTATTAGCTCCCTTTTAATTCTGTGCATGTCAGTACCTTGCCCAGCTAATACTGCCAACGTGTTTTCCCTGGAAAGCTTTAAACAATATGAAAAAATACTGTGGGAAAGCTTGTAAAATTCAGTCAATTTGTCACAGTGCTTTGTAGCTTTATCACCTTAGTCACTGGAGACTGAGTGCTGCATATCCAAAAAAAAAAAAAAGAACAGAAACGAAAACCAACAAAAACCAAGAAAACAAACCCAAAGCAAAAAGCAAGCTGGAGCTATTATTCCTGCTTCTACGTGTTCTGATATAGAAACACCATGTAGAAGTGCTTCCTAAAATTGACTGTGGTACTAGATGCACCAAGAAGTACAAGGCAGATGGAATATCTGGACAGCAAACCAAGTATCTGGAGATGTTTGTTCTTATTCTTCCTTGGTTTTGTTACATAAGGTTATTATTGGTTCAAGAATGTCTCTAGCTTTACTGAAAGATAAGCTAAACAAATCAAGTAAAACAGAAATTGTGATGGATTCCTTTAAATGCGTGGACAAATAAGATGGGATAATGTAAGGCTAAAATGGTGTTAAATCTTAGAAGTAAAATAGATAGTATGAAAATTTACTAAAATTGATACCTTTTGTTTTAATCCTAACTGGCAGTCAGGTTCCTGCATCTGGAAGGCCGATGGAAATGGAATTGCTGGTTGTTGAGGCTTGTAGGATTTTTTTTATTTAAGATGACTGGTTTGCATGTATTTGCATGAAAGTAGTATCATGGTGATAGCATAACACGAGGATACAGACATGATCCAAATGCCATAGTAATTCTCATCTTGAAGAAAGCAGGGCAGTGTCTGGATATTTTTTCCAATTCTGAATCCACATTTCCAAGCCCTGTTTGTTTTTATCTGAGTCTCTAATGAGCCGTTCCTCCCCACCGTACAGAGTCCTGTAGGACTCTGCTGGGAAGCAGCTCTGTTTCGCAGTCAGCTGTTCCACAGAGACATGCCACATACCCTGGATGGAATAGGGTTGTCACTCAGTAAGTGATTCACTGATTACCCCTTTACAAATGATACGTTTGCTTTTGTTGTTTTCATTACGGTTTTGTTAGGATCCTTAGCAATAAGGCAAGAAAACAAGCAGTTGAAGTGACATTCAGCACAGAAAAGAGAAATCCCAACAGTGAGAAAGGATGAAATAACTACAGACATGTAAATTTATCAGGGGGACAGCAGATCAGCTTCTCTTTAGATGCTGCTTGTATTATAGTCTGAATCTATTGTCTGTGTAGCAATTTTCATGGAGAGAAGACAGAATGGAATGATAATGGGCACCTTTTTTTTATTTAAAGTTTTTCATTTGATTATGGATAGTAGATAGATTGTATAGATATTATGGAGAGTATATAGAGTTGTTTACAGCATCAAAATTAACAGCTCTAAAAGGAAATAATCATTAGGCAGTATAATGAGATTTTTGTGGGGATCGTGGTGTGCAATTAATGTGACTTGAAAGGAGTCTAGAATTGGAGATGAGTGTAGTAAGGAAATGTGACTTACAAAGTTAATATTCGTTAACATCATATTTCAAATGTGGAATAAAAATACAAGGATACAAAATCAGAACACTTGTAATGCTTTAGCATATTTTACATGTAATGATTACTGTAGTTATTTATCATAATGAGTAAAGTAGTTGCACAAAGTACTTTATTTATAGCAACATTTGTAATTAGGTTCTTGAACATTTGTTATTTCAGACAGGAATGTCCTGTAGAGCTAACCCATGCGAAAAGAATTCTCCAATTAGAGAATTTACATATTATGGTTGTTTCTATGAAAAAAGAAAAAGGATTTCCTATTTCTTGGCAATTACTGTTACTACTAATTTTATTTTTAAAGGAGCAGTATAAGATAATTTTCCTCTTGCCATATTTAGTTCTCAAATGGGACTTAAGTTCAGAGAACATTTTCACAGAACAAATACCACAGTTATTTTCTAGGTGGAGCTTCCTGAGTATTATTTCATGGGGATAACTTCATACAGATAGAGTTATGAAAACACCTTTTATTCTTTTAAATCTTCTCTTGCTCTTCCTCCCCTTTTCCTTCCACAAAAACCTGAGGAGGAGTATTCCTCAAAATGAATCCTTAATCCTTTGGAAATTAAATGTTATCAAATCCCTCGGTAAGTTTTCTCTTTCTTTCAGCAATAGTAAATTAAGGTAAAATAGCAAATTAGAGGTGATTGTTCCCGGTTCACAAGGCAGAGTTTGAAGAATACTGTTCAGATCCACATGAAAGAGTCACCTTGATTTAAGACTGGAGGAAATGCCTTCACCACTATGAGCTTTCTGAGTGTGAAATATAGAACATAAAATAAATATTTAGACAACATAAGATTATGGCCTGGAGGGCCAACTATGTTCTGGGCTGCATTGAAAGAGAATTGGCCAGCAGGAAAAGGGAGGTGATTGTCTCTCTCTACTCATCTTCCTGCTCCCTACAGGCTGTTGTGATCATTGATCCTTTGGGTTAAATGGATCATTGCTGACCTCCTTTCTTCTTTTTCAACTCACCTAACTGAGATGCCCTACTGATTTTGTTTGTATCTGTAGCGTCTTTCAGACTCAAAGCTGTGTGATTTGCAGTTGGGAATACTCAACTTTCTCTTTCCTAGTGTGAGGAGTTTGGGTGCTGATCACAGGACTCAGGGTTCCTCTTGGTGAGGGGACAAATTTGACGCTGGGATGGCTGTGTCCTAGGGGGGGGAGGTTTTCACTTTAATAGGAAAGCTTGGTTCATCACAGGTACTGTATTACATCTGACTTAATAGCTGTATAATGTGGATGATAAGTATCTTTCTAATTTAAATCTACTTTTACTACCTTTAGTTTTCTTGAGGGTGACTCTCAAGGAGGAACACCGCTACTGCATGGCTTCCTTTCAAGTTCTAAATCAGTTTAAGAGAAATAGAAAAGCTGTGAAATGTCTGCTTTTCTCTGGAGAAAAAGTTAATGTAGGCAGTTCCACCTGGGCTTCCATTACCAAATCATTTTGCCAAAAGTGAAGACGTGAAGGTGTTGTCATGTAGGAGATAAGAAGTAACTATGATTCTGGGCTCTGCTGGATTCATTCAGTGAAACACTTGCAGTGTTCTGAATGTTTTTTTTATTAATAACAATAACAATGCATTAATGTCCTTAATTAGAAGATCTTGTGACTTTATTTATGGGTGTTAGCGATCCAAATAAAATTAAGAAAGAAAAATAGTACCAAACTCAAATTTTAATATTTACTGTGAAAACATGTCATTTGTGCCCACTAGCACTCGTGCTAGGTTAGAGGAGAGTCTGACCTTCTGTTTTCTTAGCTGCCAAATTCATTTAATACCTACATATACTTCTGTTTCCAGAGATGCCCCTCTCCTCTGTAAGAAATTCTTGTAGCTTTCCCTTTCCTGAAGAAGCAGAAGAGGTTGTTTCTTACAGCGCTTCACACCTTGCTGGAAAGTAGGGACACAGAAACCGTTCAAATTCTGTATGTCTTATGCTCAAGCAGTTGGAGCTGTTTTCATAGCCTCTTAAAAATGTGATTAAAAACTTGTTTTGAATCCAGAAATACCGATGAATTGAGATGGTGCCTGCAAGAGCGGTCACTCAGATCTGTAACAGAATTTCTTTAGATAGAGGCTGATTCTGGTTTTAGGCAAATGGGTGGCCTGCTAGGTACATCTAGCCATCATGAGAGGCAACGTCAGGCTATTTCTGATTGCATGTTTAATTGCACACTGTTGGACAGTTACGCAAAGGTTTGGTATCCCTTGGGCATGGCATGTACTGGGAAAGGAGACTGGTGTTCTAAATTTGTCAGAATAAAGCTGGTTTGTGAATAGATGAGAATAAAGCTAATTAGTAGATAGGATTTGAATGCTGTGCTCACCAGACTACTGGCTGATCTGTGCGTGTCTGGTCATTCATGCGACCTTACCCCCAGATGTACAGCTTTCCACAAGAACTTGGCTTCTTATTCTATTTTATTTGTAAAATGCTGAAGGCCTATGGGTATTTCTTTATGACAGTCTCACATCTCTCACGTTTGGACCTTTGAATAACACACCCAATGGCAGTGTCAGGGGAATGGGAATGTTGTAAAGATTTGTGCCTGGACTTTGTGTGCCCCTTTTTATTAAGTCCAAGATATGACTGCCAGTTCAGAAGAATTTAAAGCCTTTTTTTAAGAACTGAATTTTAAGAACCTATTTTAAAGGCTGTGTTTGCAGAAGAAACACTATATCCATAATGTAATGCTTTAGTAGGCATTTAAAATGTAAAATATGAACTCTGTGAAATGTTCTTTTAGCTTACAGAAAGAATAAAAAAGTGTTCAAATTGATCCCGTTTTATTTTCCATGAGCTTTCTAATGTGCCCGAATGGTAATCTAGAACATACATTCTGATTTCTAAGAAAACACATTTTATTAGAAATTTCTAAGAAGTGTCATCCTCTTTTAGAGTACATCTTATCACAGAATGATGGTTTTGAAGCATTATAGCACAACTTAAATATGGTGCCAGGTAACATGGCTAATTCTGCCAAGTCTGATGTGTAATTAATGGAAGTCTTCACAAAGCGATTGCTTTTTGTGAGAAATAAAAATGCAAGTGCAATTTGGAGGTATAATTAACAAGTAAAAAAACCTGAAAAGAATGTCATTTAACTGTTAGTCAGTGGAGCAAACAATGGCTGTTCAAGAGTCAGTAATGTTCATCTCATGTGTTTGCAGACTGTGCAGTTGGAGCTGTGGATAAAAGTGCCTGAAGAATTAACAGGAAAACTGGGAAGGAAAAAAAAAAAAAAGTGATAAATTTCCTCTGTTTGGAGAGAACAGATGGTTATTGCTTGAATATAGTAAAAGAAAAGAAGATTTATTGGAATTTCTTAATTATTTGTAGCGGTAGATTTCCAGCATGCTGAAGTTTATTTGGAATGTCAGGTAAAAAGAAAACCATTGTTGCTTTTACTCAGTTGTTGGGATTGGGCAGATGGTGCTTAAAACTGTCTTGTAAAAAGCAAAAATAATCAACCTTGAAATCAGAGTTTGATACAGGGAAAAAAGAAGAGTATGTGTTCAGAATACAGTATCTATATACAGCTATACATTGTTATGCAGATTCACACTTTTGCCTTAAAACTTCCCAAATCTCAAAACAAAACAAAACAAAACAAAAAAAACCCAACTTTGAATTTTCAGCTTCTCCAAAGATGGAAATCAGAGAAGCCCAGGAGGAAAAGTGTGAGTGGTGAGGACAGGTTGGGGAAAGGCATTATGTACAGTTCCTGGAAATGACAGAAATCCTGGTCAGACTGGATATTCCTTGCATTTGTGTCATACTCAGAGAAGATGTTGTATACGAGGTGAAACATGGATGAGACTTGTTTCTGTTTGCCTGTCAAGCAGCTGCAGTCATTTACAAACAAATTTCTCCTCTGCTGCGGGCCAAAAATCAGCAAAGCCCAGAGTTCAGCTGAAATTAGTAAGGCTTAGAAATACAACTAAATGAAATGCTCCCCTGGTGTTTTGCTATCTATGTGCATTTTAAAGCTTTGCACTATGCATACACCGTATTCCTCTTTGATACTCTAAACTCCATTATCATCTTTACCTCGTTCCTCTGAATGTAACCATGACCATACTAAGGACCTGCTGTGCTCCCTTGCCCATGCTGCCCTGCTGCAGGAGAGAATGGGGGACTAAATAGGGAGGGACCACTGTTATGGGTGCCAGAGCAGGTTGTTTTACTCCACAGTTGGCAGAACTCACAAGTGTTTTGGGAAGCAAGGGCTGCATGGCCATGTAATAGCAGTTGGCTGGAACACCACTACATAAGCAATAACATAAAAGGATTCATAGTCTGAGCATCTTAGAGGCTGTCTGCTCCTGCATTTCACCAAACGTTCTCCTTACCATTCACACCAGTGCTTGTGGTTTAGGAATTGCATATTGTTGTTGGCTGCTTTTGGTTTTCTGACTAAATTAGCAATCACAATTACTTCCGTAGTTATGCTGGCACTTACAGTATATGAGCATGCAGGGTTAGATTCTCTGTGTGTGTGTATGTTTGTATATAGTTAGAAGAAAAACAGTTCTGAAGTGAGAATTATGTTATTTTGGTGAAACATTTGCATTCTGCGTAAGTGCACATAATGAATATAAAATCCTAGAAAATAGTCTAACTACCTTTATCTCTGTTTTCATAGTTAGCAAATGATGTAACGTGACTTTTGCTTTATGCCATCTGTGCCTCCTGTGTCTCACGTGAAATTTAAATACACCTCATTACTTTTTTCAGTTATTTTCCAGAATGTCTTCATTTTATTTTCACTCATTCTCCCCTGTGGCCTTCAAAGAAAAGGAAATAGGTGGGACAGACAAATTGAGAAGTAGGAAAATGCTCTGTGTCAGCTTTGTGTCAGCTGCATTGGAGAACAAAAATTATCTATTTCATTATCTCCTCATCCAAGTGGAATACTAATCAATATCAAGGACTAAAAGAACAACATTTGACAAATGCAAGCTGCTGCTGACAGTTTGCTTTTTGAAGCGATCATTCTTTTTAGAGGAGCAAGTCTTTTTTAATCTCACTAACTATCGTGTTAACTGTTAACTATTGCTTAGAATGGTTAAGTCTTAAAGGGCACTATGTCACCATTTACAACCTTGAAAAACAGACAGCACTGAACTGTCCTTTCACTTCCTACTCCTCAAAATGAAAATATGTTAAAATGCCTTTTCAGGATCAGATAGTTTAAGAAAGCCTTTCTCATGTAACTTCTTCACTTAGAAAATGAGCGTAAGAAATTGTGTTACTGCAATGGCTCTTCTTCCTTATGCTGTATTTTTTCTTCCCGGATCAAGTTCCCATACGCTTGTATATGTTGGTACATGACAAACAGGGAATGCACAAATATTAAAATAAGTTCTATGATTGAATCTTGTGCTTACTGCTCCACGCATTATTATTATTATGTAAGTTACTTTACTGTAAAGCACCTCTTGTTCACAGGCTGAGATCCTTTTCTGCCTATTGAACAAATTGCTGTCCTTGTGCATTTTGTTGAGTACAAGATGAAGGTAAAACTTCTCAGGCCTCTTCTTAAACTCTTTAAGAGCTCTCTGTGTAAGATCACTCTTGAACAAACAAGCATTTCTTTCTTAGGAAATATTCCTTACTATATCTGCACTGTAAGACAAGATGTCTGTCTCCTTTTTCTGAAGGTATACTTTGCCATAGTAAGAGGTGTTTACATTTTCTACTCTAACACCAGCTTCACATGGCTTAATCCTTACTAATGACTTCAGCTTGGCTCTGTGCCGTGAATCCCACCTATGTCTTCAACAAAATAGAGTGGGAAGAATATTGGAAATCTGGCCATTTAACTTCTTTGGCAGAGTGCCGGGAGAGGAAGAGAGAATACAGGATCAAAATAAATGACAAGATTCAGAAATGCATTAAATTAGACCTAAGAAATTGCATTCTCCTGTTATTAGTGACTAGTGATAATTTGAAACATTTCATCCCTGGTCGCTTTGTTGTTTTAAAATAAATAGAAATAGAGACATAAGAACAGAAGCCTTAAGAAATAGAACCAATGGCTGTATATTAAGGGGGTTACTTAAATTAGAATGCTTTGGTTAAGAGAACACACCTTACAGAAGGGTTAATTTTAAAAGGAGTAAGAGGGATCATAAGATGGAAGGATTTTCTGTTTGCTCAGAGCAGAGCAGGAGAGACAAGGCTGATCAAGATCTTGTCAGGTTGAATTCTGAGTATTTTCAAGGATCCAGGTTCTGCAACTCGCATGAGAATATGAGAACAAGATGCCCATTTCCCATCACAGATCAAGGAGAGACCATTTTGGAGTCAAAGGTCAATCACACTTTTTACAGATCCCTTTGTCATTGGTTTTTATGACAGGAGTGCATTTTAATTTCATTGATATATATATTTAATTTTCCAGTGAATGTATAATATTGATCTGTCTCTATGAGGACAGGGATCATTTCTGGAGAAGTTCAAATTGCGGATGTGCACTGTTTAAATCAGTGTCCTTTGACATTGTTCAGGCAGTCCCACCGTGCTGTTCCTCTTTTCTGAGGATTAGGAAATCTGCGGAAGAGGTAATGTAGCTTCAGCATTAAGTGAGCAATAGTAGTTGGTGTATCTGAACTGCAGTCAGCCATGCAAATCTGATCAGGTTATTTGGCTGTTACACTCATCAACTTCAAAGGTAATTATAGTTAGAGAGGTTGAAGTTTGTCTAGTGCAAGCATACAGACAGAGCTGTCACAGTGCTCTTCTGGATGTGAAGGTCTTTCTACTCATCTGGACTGCAACTTCTCTTTCAAATACTTGGCTATATCCATAAAGTAGGAAAAATTCAGAAAGGAGAATAATCACTGTAATTTTGTCCATGGCTCAGTTGACTTTATCAACAACAAAAAAAACATTTACGGTATATACAGCACAAGGGGGTTCTCTTTATTTCCTGTAGGTGAAGATAATCTTTTATTTATTGTGCAAATGTATAATCCCAGGGGTAAGGCTTTGCTGCAGAAAATAAAGTGTTCACCTCAAAACAATACATCAAAGGATCTTCAGTTCTCAGATTTTATACAGTTGTTAATCTTGGATTCATTTATAACCGCCAGAATCAACTTCTTCCTCTCTGTGCTTTGCTTGTCAGTAAATGCTAAACAAAGAGAAATTCTAAATATGTACCATGAAAGCTTTATAAATGTAATATTAAAATATCTGTCCCACTGGAACATAGTTAAGTCCAAGGGAAGCAGATTTTAAAAGGACATACCTTGGTTTTTGTCTGCTCTTCTGAGCATTTGAATTGTTTATTTTATTATTTGTTTATTTTGTCCTATGCATATTTCACTGATTGTGACTGTCAGAGATACCTTTTAGAATTTATTTTCCGCTATTTATCTCTTTGTCTTCCTTGATGGCTTTGTTGGAATGGTAGGAAGATGCAGTCTGCTTCCAAGAGTTGTCTGGATCAGCATCCTATTGTTTTACAAGTCGGAGATATACAGAGTAATGAATGCAGTGACATAGTGGAGGAGACAGATAAGTGGATTTATCATTGTTTTGGAGCAGAAAGGAATAGTTTAGACATGTCTGTTAGTACTAGGGAAGAGAAATGGGTCTCCAGAGAGTAATTCAAAGGATGTCATTGGAAAGGAAAGGTGGCACATTCCTCTGTAGTTCACAGGATGCAAGAAGAGCATAATTGCTACTCTATCACATCAGAAGAGTAAATGAGGAGACCTTACTTCAGGAAGGTCACAGACTGAAGGATCCCATTGTTGCATTTCCTTGCAAAAGTGAATTAGTATTACTGTAGTTACAATTGGATAGTTATTCTACTTCACAGTTTTGCTGTTTTTTTTTTCCTTCTCCAATCCATGCTATAATTTATTTTGTTTTGCTTTTTATGATTTCCTTTACACAGAACTATGTTGGCAATTTCTGCATCATCTTCATTTTTGTAACTGTGAAGCATTAGCTATTGCAGTGTAACCCACAAATAAGTAACTTGAGAGAGGAAAGGATTTTAGGTTGCTTGTGTGAAAAATATATCAGAGAGTATTTGTAAATAGAGATCCAACGTAAGTTTAATTGAATGTATTTGCATTTAGGATGCAAGAGATTGAAAATTGGAAATTTAAGAATTCAGTGAGAGAGTGAGGAGAAATAGTTTTTCAATTAAACTAATGGGCTATAACGGTTGCTGACAGAAAAAAGTTTACTACAAAGTTTCTTTGGGATTACCGCAGTTCTTCCTGTGTTTTTTTGATGTATCGATTTTCATTATAGTTTGAACAAACTTCGGAGTCAGAAAAGTGATATTCTTAGCAGAAATGTGCTATCCTTCTTTTAAAGCTGGGTGACTGAAACACAGGATGGACTGTAGCTTTCCTTAGGTGAAAAAAGATGTCTGAGGTGGGACAGAAGGTGGTAATTTGGTTTCCTATGTCCCAGGCTAGAATCCTAATGCTACTGTTGAATGCCTTACAGTTGTATGCAGCTCACTGATCCAGCCTATCCAGATCCAACTGCAGAGCCTTCCTACTCTCAAGCAGGTCTCTTTTTATTTCCCCAAGTTCCAGAAGAAGCTCTGTGTTCAACCAGAATCTCCTGGTTCTGCCATAGGTAAATGAATGTGTGATGTTGACCAGGGTACTTGCTGTGCCCTGAAGTTCTGCTTCTGTAAACAGGAAGCTGTGTTTTTTTTTGTCTCTGGACAGTGCTGTGTGAATACGTTCATGTCTATAAAATGCCAGAAGCTGGGAGGGAACAAGGCCATAAAATTACACATCTAAGTACCTTAGAGCATTAATTTTGCAGTTTTGTAACAGCCTAGACTGCTTTGTTACTGTAAAGTTGAAAATTAATATCATGCAATGTCTTCATCCTATCAGAGTCTAGAAATGCAAGTCTAGGGGAGAGTGCAGAGAGTAATAAAAGAATGAATTTCTCTTATTGTTGTTTTGAAACAGAATAATAAATTGTGTATTTATTGCTGTAGATTAATTATTGCTAATTATTTCTGTAGATGTAATTGCAGTTACTGACTTCTAGAGTAAGGCTGCAGCCTGCTCTATGCCTACCACTGATATGATTTTGCGGAGGTTAAAATGTTTGTTTTGCTGTGGTAAAAGTGACCACCAAAGTTTTGAGTGAGTATAATTCTGTCTTGATATGATCACCTGGACGTAGGGCTGCCAGAAGGCTGCGTATGTGCATGGATTGTCGGGTGAACAGAGTTCTCATCGAGGAGTAGTCTGAAGTCAGGAGCTAGGGTTGCATGAAATTGAGTCTCTCTTTGCCTTGAATAACTTAAAATTGAAACAGTTTCTGAAACCTATTCTCAGTATCTCAGGTAGCTACAGGCTACAGAAAACAGGGTCTACAGACCACCTTGTTTCACTACAGAGTAAATAAGTAAAATAATGGTTTTAGAGAACACTTTTTCCTCTGAAGTGCAGTTATAGATCATCTTTTTGGAGTTAAAAAATGATGGAAAAAATGGTCTGTGACTGGACAGCTGCAGTGATTGATGAGAACAGTGGATAATTTATGTTCCTTTCATTTTTTAACAGAGCAAGTAAAAGGGTTACACTATGACAGTTGTTGAGCTATCTGTGCAAAATAAACCAGTGGTCATTCTACAAAATTTAAAACCTTTCTGAAAGGTTTAGATTATTTTTTAGAGCTATTAATATTCCAGATGTTTACTATACTGCTGGTACAGTATGTGAGGAGAGTTCGTAAGGCCAGAGTGAGAGTTAAAAAGTATTATTCTGAAGCCAGAAAGAAACCACTGGTATACTTTATGAAAAACTGCTTACACAATTTCTAATAACAAAGATGTAAGAAAAATGCTGGTGAAGAGTTAAAAATAGGAGAGGCCTTCTGGGGTTGTTTGTGAAAGTATTTTCTTACTCTCCTGAGAGACTGAGTTAGTTCATTCAGGAAACTTTTTAATGCTTTATCAACAGTTCAGCTGCACTCTTGTTGTAAGCAAATCTGTGTTTTCCAGGGCACCACTGAGGAGGAGAATGTAACATCTGAAAGCTGATCATCCTTTGTTACGACTTGTGGTGCATTATCCTATGTAAAGCATTCATTAACACATAAAGCAAGATGCAAATAAAAATGATGTGGCAAACTAACCCATCACAGCGTATAATAATAACACATCTCTGTTTTAAAAGCTAGTGGTTGTAAATTCTGCTGGCCTGAGCTCTCAGAACAGATTTCTGAGCTGAGAGTTGTTCTGAATTTCCAAGTAATCATATAATTAAGTAGAGTTATCAGGGTAGTTTCAGTTATGGTTTGTTTGCTTTATTATTATTATTTAATTACTAAGTAAAAAAAACCTTAGAAATAGATGTGATATATTTTTCCCTATGCTTTCTGAAATTCCTCACAGTTTGCCTTTTCCATAGGTATCCTTTCTATCCAAGGGTACCATGGTGGTGGAGTTGAGGATGCTTTCTCAGAAATTGACCCTGCAGTGGCTTTTTCTTCCCTCTCAACTATTATTGCCAAACTTTAAATCATGGACTTCTACAGACCGATGAAAGCATATTTTGCATTGCTACACCTCCTGCCTTGATGTCAATGTCTGAAAGCAAAAAAAGACTCTATTAGCTTAATAGGTTTGAGAATGAGAAATGCCCCAAAACAGATATCTGAACTGGGATTGAAAGCTTTCTAATTACTCGGGCAAGAGCAGAAATTATGCTTCATGAATCATTCAAAACAAGCATGCTTATAATCTTTTCTTGATTATACTTTTCAGTTGATATACTGAATACAGCCTCCTTCCTCAGTTCATTTTTTTGGTGATGAATTTGTGTCTGCCAGAACTAGGGCTGAACTTGATCCTGCCTGCCTGGTTCTGAAAGGTTCATCCTCATTGCTTTGATTCTTTAATCACAGCAAATCTGCAGCTTTGTAATGTAAAGGAAACATGTCATCTTAGATGTTAAGACGATACACAAATATATCACTATTGATTATGTCTGAGGAAAGCCTTTAATTTAGCATATTAATATTTATGTTAAGTGAATTTCAGCTTTTGCTGAACTTAATTTAGTGATGGCATAATTACACAGCTCAATACAATCTAATAATCCAGGCTAGTATACGGACAGTAGAAGATTTTTCTTTGTGATTTAGCTTGCAGCAATCAGTAATCTTTGTGTCTGTTATCAAAAAGGGCATCTGAATCTTTTTCTGGCTCTGGGTTCATTCTTTCTTTCTTTGTTTCTGTGTGTGTCAGAGTTTGGTTTATTGTTTCCAGTCGTTCTGTGCTCTTAACGTTTGTCTTAATTTCTGTATTGTTGTTTTTTTTTTATTTTTTTCTCTTTCCCTCCGTGACTCACAGCAATAACTTACTTTCCTCTTAGGCTGGTAAACAAAATACTGATGTATGCATTGTATCTGATGCAGGACATTGTTGTTAGATCAGAAGCAGTGACTCAGCTTTCCTCAGCCAGCAAGCGGCCAGCTGCTGAGTCATTTTGGCAGATGTCTGGTTTTTGGTCAATGCTGATGAATATGACAGTATTCAAGGAACCCCTAGGATCAAGTTAGTGCTCATTTTGAATTCTTTAAAAGCTTATACAGGTACAACTGGAGTGAGAAAAAGTATATTTATGGAGTGACCTCATCATTTAAAAATGTACATTCCATGATATAAAAAAAACTTGTTTGCTGTTCCATTACGAGAAAACACTTAATAAACTGAATTCATTGCTGGCCAGATAGGGTAATTAGGAATTAAAATGAGCTTCCTTTGCTTTATTGTTGTACTTCATATATTTATATCAGAACGTTAAGGTGAAATTCCTCACTGGTTTTGCAGGTGTGCATACTTTCACAAGGTCTGGCACCCCCTGAAATCCAGTGACTCTGTTAAGAGGCAATCTGCAATTGGGATGGATTGCTTTCTCCAGTTTTCTCCTTGAATCACCCAAATAATGGGGCAGATCTGTAGCTGCTACTACAGCATACAGTTTTCTTTGTGCTATTTTAGACAGCTCAAGATATCCTTTTTAAGAAACGTGCATTGCTAATTACTGCAAATAGAATCTTAACACCCTCTTTCCCCCTTTCTTTGCTTAGTGACCAAAAAATGATGGTTCCATGTCAGCAGTCATCACTAGTATGAACTTAGCTTTTGATTTCTTTTTGCTCTCTCTGCTGATATGACTTAGATGAAGGCCCTACTAAAAGCAGATAATAAAATAAGGGGCATTGCAGTAATCTCCAGAGACAAACAGTGTTGATTGTGATTTCACATTTCCCTTTCACTTGCTTTCTTAAGCAGGAAGATGATAATCTTTCCTTATCAGAACAGAATTTTGCTCGTCACTGATATTTCAAGAGGTTAGACTTAAAGCCTATACATTTTCAGATTGTGAATAATGCAGTAAGCATGCAGCTTTACCACATGAAGACTGACAGGTCTCATCAGATAACTTCTTACGCATTGAGAATTTCAACTTGCCTGTCTGCAAGGATTAGTGGTTGGAGTGGGTTTTGTTTTGTTGTATGGTTGTTTGTTTTGATTCTGCAGAACATTATGCTATTATTTTACAGAAAGTGTTGTTAAGCACTGGAATAAACTCCCCAGGGAGGTGGTTGAGTCACCACCATCCCTGGATGTGTTTAAAATCCATTTGGATGTGGTGCTCAGGGACATGATTTAGCAGAGAGCTGTTAGAGTTGGGGTAGTATGGTTAGGTTGTGGTTGGTCTCGATGATCTTTAAGGTCTTTTCCAACTTGAGCAATTCTGTGATTCTATCAAAGTGATTTAGCTACAGTTTGGCATATTTTAAAGTAAAGGTAACCTGCTATTTAAATACAGGAAATATTATATTTTCTGTTAAAAAAATGTTGGGTTTTTTTTTTTAAGCAAAAAATGCAGATTTTGCTGGACTTAAGGGTTCAGGAACTAGTAGGATGAATTAAGTGAAATAAACTAAAGTAGTGTCCTAATTATTTTCTTTTTCTTTATTAAACAAAGTAAATACTCCCTAAAGGGAAAATGTAAACATATCCCTGGATATGTTTCCAAATCTGTGACTAGGTTATTTGGTCTGCTATACAAAACATGGTTAGGACTTGTTTTCTTTGCAGGTGGAGACTGAAAATCAGTTGTTGTCTAATACTAATATAATAATAATAATAATAAACTAATACCACAATCAATAATAAAAGAATAATCTTCACTGATATTTTTTCCTTTTGGAAAAGCTTTATCTGAAGGATGGAAGATCATCTGATCTCATTAGAGGGCATGTTGGAAAGCACCTTTGGAAGACTTTGGTATATTACACCATTTCTGAACTCTTGTACCATTTTCAAATCAGTTTGTTATTGAAGGATTTGCTGAACACTTCCCAGAATTTTACTGTTCACACTTCACACACACTGGCCCTTCTGTCTGACTGCTTTCTTTATTTTCTTACCTCCATCATTACTTTCCTACTGGAAAAAATGGAAAAATGTGAAAAAGTGAAAAAAAAAAAAAGGTAAAAGTGATGAAGCATGGCTATTTGTGCAAGTTAGTGCAACAAGGGTGTATTAGTTACATCTCAGAACAGACTGGTAACAGAGCAATGGTAGTATCTAGGAACATCTTTCTTTGTCCTCTTCTAAAATGTTTTGTATATCAAAACCTAACAGCAGAATCACGGAATCACAGAATGGCCAGGGTTGGAAGGGACCTCAAGGATCATGAATCTCCAACCCCCCTGCCACATGCAGGGCCACCAACCTCCCCATTTAATACCAGACCAGGCTGTCCAAGGCCACATCCAGCCCAGCCTCGAACACCTCCAGGGACGGGGCATCCACAGCCTCTCTGGGCAGCTGTTCCAGCACCTCACTGCTCTCATAGTGAAGAACTTCCCCCTGACATCCAACCTAAATCTCCTCTCCCTCAACATAAAACCATTTCCCCTCATCCTGCAGTTATGTACCCTTTCAAAGAGTTGATTCCCCTCCTGTTTGTAGGCTCCCTTTAGGTACTGGCAGGCTGCAATGAGGTCACCCCGCAGCCTTCTTTTCTCCATGCTGAACAAGCCCAGCTCCCTCAGCTTGTCTTCATAGGGGAGGTGGTCCAGTCCTCTGATCATCTTTGTATGGCATACTATGAAGTACTCTGTTGTTATGTCATTCTGTGGGTATAAATATAGTAACGCCTGGTGAATCTCATAAAAGTACAATATTTTAATTCAGATATTCATGACTTTGGCCACGTGTTTTATTTATTCTTAATCTCACAGAAATCAGTGCACATGAAAAAGTTTAAAAAGATGGCTTGATTGAGAGCTAGCAAAAATACACATATTTGGGGGAAGTTAAAGAGCAAGAATTGGTTGTTTAAAATAGTTCTGTGGAATTTTCTATTGGTAATTAACTGTTTTCCTTCCACCTTCTGTTTGACAGTTGTTTGGTCTCAGTTTTTGTGCCTCTGACTGGCTGTTACAACCCAGTGAATTGTCTTTGTTAGAACCTGTCATTCATCTGATGTCTGTACAGGGCCTAGAACAAAGAGGACCCAACCTTGTTAAAATCGCTAGTTGCAAAGAGTAATACTAATAATTAAAAATGGCATGAGAAAATTGGATTGAGACTGGAGTTTGTATGAAATGTTATATTGAATGTAATAAAAAAGAGTCTTTAACATATAAATGGGTTTGAGGAGATACAGAGTAATCAAGTTCATCTGCATTTTTTTTAGTACTTTCCATCTCATGTCTCCCAAGGTGCTTTACAGCACAATAATCATGATTAACTCTGGGTTTAATCAGTGAGCTAGTGCAGCAATCCACAAAGTGGGACAAAGACTTAGAAGAGCAGGGCATTGCTGAGGACCCCAGTGACAGAGTTATAATTCATGAAGAGATGTCATCAAAAACCAGAACGTCTGGGTGTGACAGGGTATAGAAGTAACCTATTCAGTATTTCAGAGAAAAAGTTGGAACAGGAGTCCACAAAGATCTCTTATTTAATGTACGAATTTCAGGATGGGAGGTTTGGGATGTGTGCTTTGTTTTAGGGTGATGCTGAGAAGTCGTGAAAGAAATTAGACCAGAGTTTCAGATTTACTTTGGTTTTACTTTCATAAACGTTTGTAAGTACAAATATCTCTTGAATATGAACTCCGTGAATTGCAAATACTGGTTTCTTGGCAACCACCTCAGCAGTTTGCTGTTTAAAAAGGGTACATTTTTGAATAAACTGGGAATTAAGAGGCTTTGATGGTCTGAATGTAATGGAGATTTATGTCTTGTGTTTTAATTTTTTTAGAAGTTTGCATTCTCAGTCCATCAACACAGTGAGTGCCAAGCTAATCCTTGAAGTGCCTAAACACTGAAAACCGAGGTAGCTTTTCCTGGTTTGGATTCTTGGAATATGAACATTCCTTTTAAGGATATTTAATCACTAGGCAAATTAAATAAATTACTTTTTTAAAAGCTGCTGCCTTAAATGGGTAATTATGTCTTAGATGGGTAATTATGGAGGACTCACTCCATGTGTTTCTGAGAGGCAATAATGATGGGGAAGTACACGCCTTGGCAAGGGGCTAAGAGGTGGATCAGGTGTACAGGGAAGAGCTTGGGAAGGATAAAAGGTATTTCATAGAATGGCATGGCCTAACAAATTTCAAACACAGTTTTTGTTTTCTCTCTACCTCTACTCTCATTTCACTGCCTCAGATGTAGGATCAGTGTTCGCTGTCCTGGGTTTCTGTAGAGCTTGTAGAAACTGACTGAGACAGTGGGCAGTGATCCAGTTGCTGGAGTCCAGATGTCCAATGTGCAAGCAGTTTCAGTTCAAATCTTAGATACATTTTTCTCTGATGTTCTATATAGTTTACTGAAATTGGTATTAAAAAGTAATAGTGTGGGTTAGAAAGAATTCCTTTTAAGTCTTTTATTATGTAAGGACTTTATTGCTTCCTGAGCAAATGAAATTTGTGGTTATGGGAATTAGGTGTGATTTGGTAGGATATTGATTCTCCTGCTGTTCTGGTGAAGAAAAGGGAGGTCAGTGAACAGAGTAAAGAAGCAATATTTTCAGACTCCTTTTCTGGATGTTGTTGCTGGCTCTAGAATACATCTTCTAGATGTGTATTGGATCTAGATTTTAGGTTGTACACTCTTAGATCACGGAGAGTTTTAAAATTACTCCATAAGAGATTTATATCCAGCTTCGGATAAACACTGGCTACTACTCCCAGAACAGCACTGTAATCATAACTGCATCAAAGTTTATTACAAAGCCTCTCATTCTGTGACGTTGCAATCTAAACATCCTGCTTACTTAACAAATGTGAATGAAATGTGAACCAAGCTTTTCATTCCTTCAGAGAACAGCTAATTTTTTTGTAGATAAGGAACTCGTGGTAGTGTTACTACAGGAGCTGCCAGGTGTATTGTGGAGTCATAGCTAGGAACCAGATCTCATTTGTCCTTGCTTTACCCTTCCTCACTCTATCCAACTTTGTTTTCCTATGGCCCTTTCCTTAGTTAGGCACCTTTCAAGGTTGTTTGTCATTCTTGATGGCAGTGATTGTCCTTTTTGTCATAATACATTTTCTTTTAAATCTTTATTTTTGTTCTTTGTTTTTATCCTGTGAGATGGAGGGAAAAAATGCTTGTATGTCCTTCAGAGGATTTAATTGCATTGGCTGGTTCAAAGATGCAGAACTTCTTGAGGCAGGGAACTATGAGTTTACTCATATATGTGCTCAGGGAAGAAGAAACTCAGATTAATAGTCTTCTTACACCTGGAACTTCTAACGTCTCACTGGACAACTGATGGATACAGATCACGCATCCTGTCTTTCTCAAGTTCATGCTGCACCAAGTCACAATCTACATATTATCTCAATCAATATTTTATTTATTTACTGAATAAAATATTTATTGCTTTACTTGCCTTTATTTTCAGAATCTCTTGACACAGTTATTGCATTATTTATATTTATGGGTATGTTAGTTTGTGCTGAGATGAAGATAGTACCACACAGATTTTAATTGTTAAGTAAAATCTAACTACATATAAAGAACAGCTTAGACAGATGTATTATGCTAAAGCAAATGATGTTCCTTTTTACTACTTCCCTCTGGAAAAGATACATGTTTTTGAGGTGAAATCTAGCAATTCATATGAATTTTTTATATAACTTGCATGCATACAGAATTCATTTTCTTCATCATCTAATGGATTGTCTTATGTAAATGTGACAGTCTTGAGAAACTGAGCTTTCAGATGCAGTGGGAAACAACTGCCTGCATTTGTTTGGCATCATCAGTTTATCAAGACTTTCATCTTAGAATCGTGGAATCATTAAGGTTGGAAAAGACCACTAAGATCATCTAGTCCAACTGTCAGCCCATCATCAGTGCTCCCACTAACACATGTTCCTCAGGGCCTCATCTACACGCTTCTTGAACACCTCCAGGGATGGTGACTCCACCACTGCCCTGGGCAGCCTGCTCCCTGCTTGACTGCTTTTTCTAAGAATCTTTTTCCTAACATCCAAGCAATCTTGTATAGACAGTTACAGTTAGAGCTTCCAACGCTTCTTAAGAAGCTCCATAATCTTAACACTAGTACTGAGGAAAAAGTGTTATTTAGGAAAGCTGCTAGAAATATTTAATAGAAAATTTATAGGGCTGCTGTAGGGTAGATGAGTGGTTATTGCCTTCCTCTTTATTGTTTTGGTTTGGTAGAGATATGGTAGAATGTGGTTTCTTGAATGAAAAATTGGTTTTGATCTTGCTTCTAGCGGAGCAGCAAAGCTTCTACCTCTGTTAACTGTACAGATACATAGCTATTTGCCCCTGAGATTTTTTTTTTCTTCTGCAGAGGACAGATTTTGCATTTACAGCAGTTCTTCCATCTGAACTGTCTGTATGTCTGTGAAAAGACTGATCGTGCCCATCTCTGTAGGACAAAAACTTGCACCTTTTTTCCTAGTGCTCTCTCTCCATTCTGAACACTCTGGAATATAGGAGCTCCTCTGCTTTAAATCTGACCTTGTTACACTGAAATCAATGAAGAGAATTATCACCTCCTTGTTGTTGACAGAAGCAGAGTCAAGCCTAGACTTCCAGAATCACTTTTAGCGGGTACCTTGAATCCACACTATGTTGTAGTAAGATTTCTGTCAGTTTTATACATGCCGTTCACATGCAAGGCAGTTACAGGGCTCACATTAAGACAGCAGATGACTCCAGGTGGCGAGCAAAGTGGTGAGCAGCATATGGGCTAAACATGCCGCAGAAAGGCAGCTGTGGGGGAGCCTTTGAAAGGGAATTTCCAACAGGTGTGGTGGAACCTTTCTGAATGCAGGAAACTGGGGGTACTCTTGAGAAGAGATGGTCTGCTTAATGCTTATGAACATAGCTTTCCTGTGGGATTTCAGTGTTTTAGAAGTAGGTGATACATCTTGCTTATGCAGGTAACAAATAAGATTTGTTTACCTATCTGTGTGGTTATTTATGGTCACTTTTTCTTATTATTAGCATACTGTTTTTAATTTCTTTGGAAACTCATTTTATGTTTGTGAGCTCTGTAAGTCATAAATCCTTTCTGGGTTTACCCTACTGCAAGAAGATCATTGTACAGAATGTATTTTGGGTGCACAAGTCAGTAATCAGCCCTGAGGAAAGAAATCTCTTGATTGTCTTCTGACACCTAATTGACCTAGCAGCCCCATTGGGTTGGGAGCTATCGCATTGCTGTTTATTTGGTGTTTAAACACGTTGGGTGCCTGGAAGCCATGGACAGATAGCTGATCTTCCAAGGGGAATGCTGTCCTATTCTGAGTGATAAAAATGTATGAACATTGTTAAAGTGTGTAGGGGAACTGTTCCATCACAGCTTGAACTGGTATTTGAGCACCTGGTGAAGGGGTGTGACTGACCCAGGGAGGCAAATTATTTGCACCTGTGCTTCCCACATGACCAGAAGGGGTGGGCCCTGGGAGAGCAGAGCATCTCTTGCATCTTGGCTGTTCCCTGAGCAGTGGTGCTGCATAGCCAGAGGTCCTGGTCACTACCTGGGTGAGTTCTGTTTTTTCCTGTGATTATTGGTCCATCTGTGAATACTTTGATATTACCAAGAATCTGTCAGAAGCAATTTTCTTCTTCATAAGCAGAACATGGTGTATTTCAGTAGGCTTGGATATTTATTATTTTAATGTAGTTTAACTTTTGCGTTGGCTCTTGGTTCTTAGAATACTGGAATGTGGTTGTTGTTATATATGTTGGGTTATAGAGTTCAAGTGGACAGTGTAGAAGGATGTATGCTAGGTGCTATTTTATATATATATATATATTTTTTTTTTTAAGTGTGGAGTGGTAAAAATTGCAACCTTTGCACCATGGATTGATTCCATCCCTCTACTTGATTTATGAAAACTTAATCGATGGAAAGTGGGTGAAAAAGTCTAGCAGTCTTATTGATGTTAAGGATGTAAGAAAATATACAAGTTGCAAGATAATGCATTAGTATGTGGTGTTCTCTTTGTAGAAATATCCCCTTTAGGAACCCAGAGTAAGTGTGTTTAGGAGTGTGAAAGGGAAGACTTGGCTATGCAACTTATATGTTTTTTTCTTTTTTTCTTTTCTAAGCACTAGTTAAATCATATTGGTTTTTAATAAACATTTACATTTTAGCAGATAATTTGTTTTTATTATTTCTCTAGTAGATCCCTTATGCATGAAAGTCAAAAGAGCGTGAAGTTAAACGTAGTGTACGCTATGGCATATACTAACTGCTAACTGACATAAATTGATTTTTTTGCTTTTTTGTATTTGCTTCTTTCAAAAGCTGTTGGTAACTGCTTTATGATAGCTTGCTTCTGCTTGAGTGGCTTATTTCACCTTTCGTGGATGTCAGTGTTACGTTGTGAATTACAAGGGTTTATTTCAGTGCAACAAAAACTGAGATATCTATCAGCAGGGAGGGAGTTCAGTGTTCTTAAACTACCAGCGTGTAAATGAACTCCAAATGGTGTTCAGGCAGCTCTGTGAAGTGCTGTAGGTTGCGTGCTTCCTGCTGTGAAGGATGACTGTTGATTTCACTAGCTCATCCAGAGGGAGGCTTTTATTCTAGCTCACGCTTGAATGACTGATTCATGTTATGGTGTACATGCATAAGTGTAATTAATTGATTACATTTTCTACTGTTCATAGGCGCTTATACACTTCTCTATCGACAATAAGGTGTCATCACTGGAAGCTTTTATCTGGTGTGCTGCTAATAGTAAGAAAGCTTATGTCATTGTTCGCTGTTTCTGGTGTGTATGAATGAGTTGCTTTACCTCTTAGAAACACTTTTTTTTCAGAAGGGTGGGAAGAGTGATGGCAATTGTAGGCATGGTTACTGTGGCTCCCTGTTACAAAGTTTTTTCTTTATTTTTTTTCTATTTTTTCTAAGCGAATTTGCTGTCTAAGAAATCCAGGTCCCCATAACTGTAGGAGGGGAGAAGGGGGAAATAGTTCTGTGAATGAGTAGTGCCCCTGGGAACTCCAGACAAGGATTGAACATCTTTATATCTTTAGCTTTCAGTGAACTGAACCCATGCTTGAATCAGGCCTGCAGTGGAGGTTGAAGTAGCTCCCGTCCTTTAAATACAAATACATTTATTTAGTGGATAGCTAGTCTTTATATGGGAGTTCTTCTTACTGCCTTGAGAAAGAATGTAGAGAGGCTGTACTTATTCAAACATTGTTAGGTATGTTAGAGATTTCTTGTTTACCTTCCCTTTTGAATTCTGTGTTGTAGTGGAAATGCTAAGTCATGGCCTGAACCAGAGATTGAGCACCTGGTGGGAAGGCAGGGCCAACCCAGGGGAGCTCAGCTGCATGCAATGCAGCCAAGTGACAAGAATAGCTGTAGCCAGGATCTCCCCTTACAAACCTCATTTAAGGGCTGGCAGTGAAGGCATCTCTTTCTGGAGAACCCTGTGTATCTGAGGTATTCCAAAGGTACGCAGCTCTTTTCCTACGTTTCTGTGGCTGCTGCATTTGGTCTTGCTCTCATTTGCTGTAGCCAAAGGCTTTGCCACTCTACTATTATTGCTGTACTTTCCATCCATATAGTGTTACATATGTCTTATATCTGTACTGATAGATATATACAGAATTGGAAAGTCGTCAGCTTTCACTGAGACCCAACACAATCAAAGTAGTACAGTGTATTAATGTGGGTTTATCCGATATACTTCAGCATGAGTGGTTAGAACTACAAAAAGCTCTGTCCTGTCCAGAAGTTACAGCATGAAGCATTTAGATGCTTGTATAAATGATTTCGTTTCATTGAAAGTTACATGCTGTCTCAAAATTATTTAAAAACTAATTATATTTTTTGAAGTTTAAACTTAAAGTAATACTTCTAATTTAATGAGACACTTTCTTCTGACACCTAATTGAACTTTTGACTGAACTTATTTGTTCACTGAGAATCCGTATTTCGAACCAACAGATTTCTAAAAAATGACTGATTTTTTTTTTTTAATTTTTATTTTTAATCATGGAGCTCTGATGTCTTGAGATTTTCCAGTACCTGTGTTATGCAGGGGGGAAAATAACAAAGAGCTCCCTTTCTGGGAAGAAGTCAATTGCAATATTTTGTGTAGGGTAGGCTTAAGTGCTATTTAACTTTGTAAGTCTTAGTACATTTAAATCTGAGTGCACTTATTAATTGTAGGCTTAGTATTAAACCCTGCAGGTTATTGAATTCACAAGCTTTAAATTTATTTTGCCCAGTTCAGACTTGCTGATTTTTTTCCTTAGAGATTTTGAAGCAGAGACCTGCAATGTACATGCTGATGCTTAAGGGGCAGAGATTGATAGCAATTTACTTCCATAGGAAGTCTAAGTTCTTCACTTAATAGTTTTCTCTAGATTAATCTTGAAGAGATTTTATGCATTGGATGTTGAGGAATGGATTGTGCTATGTTTGGCACTTCCAACAGAGTGGTGAGAATATTGTTTTCATGTATGGTTGAAAATACTCTGCATGTTTTCATAGATAACTTCCACAGAAAAACACCCTGAAGTTGCACCTGGGACTTAACTGTGTGTGTGCGCGCGCTGAGGTCTTCCATCAGAAACTAATCCTCAGTCACCAACTTCTGGTTTGTGTCACGAACCAATTTCAAACTCTAAAACTGAGCCTTTTCAGGTGAAATTAGACTGGAAGATGCTCTCCAGGTGGACTCTAAAAGCTTCAAAAGGACACTTAGCCCACAGCACAGAATCAATGCTAGTGCTAAGCAAAGTCCTATAACGTTATTCTGGGAACACCTGGTCAATAGCTCCTGCTGATTCACTGCTTGTGGGAGCAGCTCATGCTGTTTTGAGTTGCTGGCTAATACAGGTAAAGTGTGAGATTATTTTATTTTTGTATGTGTGTACCGCAGAAAGGAGGGGGTTGAGTATGAAGTTGGGGGAAAAAGGAAGAACTATGAAATATCTAAGGAGACTGAACTGAGAGCATAGAAATGCTTCTCACTTGAAAAGAAAAAAGCTGCAACCAACACAACGCTATGTAAACTGATTTTATTTTTTATTTCAATGAGGATGAATGAAAACCTCACCTTTTCACAGAGGACAGGGGATGACTATACTTTTTTGACGTACAGGAGAACCATCTCACCCTCACCTCTGAGATTTAGGCACACATCTCAAATAGTACAGTGGCATGGTAAATGCCAGCTTTGTAAGTCATTACTGGATATTTTGTGTTGCTTTTAGTGTTGCCCATTGAGGTTCCACTTTGCATACAGTATGCATTTACTATGCTAAGTGAGGAAGAAAGAATTGTAACTTAGGTAATCAACCCTGGGTCCCAGTTCCTGCTGCAATTTTTGGTGCAAAATAAGACAGTTTCAGCAATTTGCATTGTATATGTCAAGATTTCAGTAATGGAGATAAATCTAATTGAGTTTCAGCTTCTGGAGTGTGATAATGAAAATATTTAAAGCAAATAATAGTTTGTATTCCACAAGATTAAACAAATGAATAGAAGGGGTGGGGAGGGGGGGGGTTGTGCCTGTAGTAGGAAAAGCCTATTCTCTGTAGTTAAGGCTGTATGAACGTATAGCTTTCATCATCTACTGCTCCACTTGTCATTTTTATCACATCTTCTATGTATTCTTCTCAATTTGCCTCTTGTGTGATATTTTTTTTTTCTCTGGAGAGCTTGTCGTGCCACCATGGCTATCAGCAGTGGTGTCCCACTATTTATCCACGTGGAAGAGTTCTGATTTTTTGTATGTTGTTTCTGTTTTGAGAGTATGTCCAACCTTTTTATGGTTTGGTATGCCTGGTGTCCTTTCACTGTTAGACTGACTGTACCTTTTTGCAGCGTTGAAAACCCATTTTTTCCTAAGGGAAGCAAGAATGCAGCGTACTGAAAGAGGACCTCTATGCTACTACTATGCTTTTTTTTTGTAGTGTTTTAGTAAAAGCTTTCATATCTCAGTGAAGTAACAGGAAAACTGTGATAAGACTAATTGATAGAAGCACTGTCAATCAAAAAATAAAACTGAATTCTCAGTAGAATTTGCATAGTAATATATTGTCATGAATGTTGCTTTTTCATTCAGGATTTTTTTTGATCTTAAGCAGGATGTTAAGAATTGTGGACGCAAAATACAGAGTGGTGATTCCTAGGCAAAATTGTTCAGTCCCAGTTCCTTTCTTTAGAAGGTTTCCTTTGGTAATTTTTCTTCTGAGTAACATTTATTCTTACATAAGACCTAATCAAAAGACTGGGAAACTGAAAGTGTTTTCAGGTTGTTTTTTTTTCCTCTTAGAGGTGTAATAACTCTACATAGCCCAAAGGAGAATTATATTCCCCATTTTTGTTTTTCATGAATACTGATATTCAAAGGCATTAGCTGTATAGATACACACATATGAAGTAAAAGACACCTTTTGAGAACTGGTAGCATACACAATGTATTTATTATTTTTCTGCTTTATTGTTACTGTGCTCTCCGCTAACTACTAGAAGCCTTTCATATTGCATTTATCATTTTGTCTTCTATGAAATCTTTGTTTATGCTTGCATGCATATCTTTCTTTTCCTTGTAGTTTCTTGCCTTGTTTAATTTTAGCTGACGTTAATAGGAGGTTGACTGGACTGGGGAAATCCTATTGGTATTCCTTGCAGTAACTGGAGGAGAGTCTCCCTTATTTTTTGCATATCAGAATATCTAGGGAGGTGAGCAGTCCTGTATGCTTGGTTGCCTCAGGAGCTGTTGTGTTTGTTGGAAGTGATCATGCTTTAGATTGTAGAGCAAGTTAATGTTAGGACACAAATTCATCAAAAAGATCTTATGTTTAAAGAGCTGTGTGGACTGCGGAATCACAGCCTGGACCTCTGATCACCTGAGGTGAGCAATAAGTCAACCACGGCAGCTGCTGGAAGGGATGGAGCCTGGCTCCACCTCTCCTAGACCATTTAAGAGCTGACTACCAGTGGGGAAGGATCTCTTCTGGAGATCCCTCCTCTGGAGTTTTGCAGCAAGCCCAGGACACGGGTAAGCTTTCTATCTATTCTCTTTTTGTTATTGTAATCTGCTTTGCCTCTTGTTTATTTCATAATTATAACATTTTTATATTCATTGACTCTACAAGATCTTTTTTATTTTTTTAAATGTAGCATGTTTATTTTGGATTGTGGCTTCCCCTCTTCCCTGCTGTGGAATGACCAGAGAACTGTGGTGGCATACCATTTGCTTTCAGAAAAGTAAATTTCAGAAAGCATGTTCTGGTAAGGCAGTGATGGCACAAAGATGACAAGAAAATGTTGTCTACTGCATATATTTAGTTTTATCTGGACATCTTGCTGAACTATTGAATTTCAGCCCTGTTGGGCAATATTTCCTTGAATTAAGTAATAATACCAAATGTACTCAATGCTTCTGCACTTGAAAAGGTTTCCTAGGCTACTTCAAGGACGTCTAGTGTTGATATCAACTTTGTATGGCTATTCTGTATTTGAAATACTTGATGGTTTGTCACAGAATGAGGCAGTAGAAGCCTTTTGTGGTATTGGTTTTGACTGACATCAGAAACTTCACTGAAAAAGTTTTCTTTAAAAGGGAGATATATTTGTGAAGTAGTCTGGCAATAAAGATGGCTTACTGGTGTTTTGCATTGGATTGGGTGGAACTGAATGATAGTTCTAAGTGTTTTGGGAACCACTTAAATAATAAATGTTTCTGAAGTAGAGACGAGAGGAAGGCTAACCTTCTCATAAAGCAGTAGGAGAGAGATTGAGCTGCTTACCGTGTCATGGAACCATGTGCAAGGCAGATTACAGCTTGTTCAGAGGGCTCAAGAATCTTGGATACTGAATTGTTTGATCAAAATCCTTATGAGTTTAACAGGGCCTCGAATGTAAAGCATCCAGCTGTTATGCTATGAACCGTCTCTTTGAAAGTACCTTCAAGCTGCTCTATAAATAGCATTTTTATGATATGACATTGGAGGCAGGGTTGTAACGTTCTCCTTATGTTCATGGGAAGTGAGTATCAAGAAATAAATACAGTTTTTCAACAGTGATATGTCTTTGACAGCTGCTGTGGGAAGTGGTGAACCAAAATTCACAATATGGTGTTGCCTGAAGGCACTGAGGGTTTTTTGGGTACCACTGAAATTGTGTTTACATTTGTGGTCGTGCAGCAGTCAGTATGGAAGATCCTGGCTTTGCACAGAACAAAGTGCTTGGGTTGTGCTTATGAGAAGTGTTCAGCAAATGTGGGATTACACACTGGTGTCAGACTGCCTCACACTATTTTAGTGTCTCTTGATAGCTGCAGCGTTTGATCATCATCTTGTGCAAGGAATATAAATATTGACAGTTTCATTGGAACTTCTGGGTAATGAGTATACAGATTCATGAGGTTAAATTTAGCTTAACTCTTTAAACTGAATGGACCATACTTTTGAAATGAAAATGTCATAATCATTGCCCTGCAGGTTTTTTTGTGTGATTTGTCCAGTTGTACTTCACTGTTAGGGAGCTGCCAAAAGTATATTTGATATGAAAGTGGTGTTCAAGTATTTTAAGTACCAAAAGGAAGAGTAAAGGAAAACAAAACAAAAACATTTTAAAATCGGATAACCGTTCTAAAATTGGGTGTTTTGGGCTTATATTTACTTTGAATTACTAAGTATGAATTTTATTCTGTGTGATAGGAATAATGTGAAATAATAATAATGAGAAATACTTCATGGATTTGAAAACTTCAGATGTCTATGTAATGTTATAAGTTTTAATTTTTATCATTACTTTGGAACTCTAATTCTTTGGGAGCTCTGGCTTACCAGTTACAAAACCTGTCTAATTAAAATGTTCTGAAGTTGCTTCTTACTAGAACTAGATATATCATTAATGTTATAACATAACTTCATGTGTAGTCAGATGTGAACAAAGGTGTCTTGAATGATCAAAAGCAAATGATTGTACCACACTGTGACATATTCCCTATATAATGTACAAGTTTAGTTTTTTTCCATTTGCTTATTTTATTGTTCCTTTATATTTAGGTGGCGTCAGCTCCTTAATATGTGAGCTTTAAGAAGGGAAAAAATGCAAACTCGGTGATCTAGAACAGACTCTTGATCTATGAGAAGACCACAGATTGTACATCACACCTTGCAGATGTGTTGGCACTCGTTGGCAGTTTGAGTTTCAAATTTTGTGGGTTTTGATGATGCTGAAGGTGTTAAGGAAAAGTGGAAAAAAGACCAAATGTGATCATCTTCTTTCTGAGACAGTTTTGTTTAGTTTCAAATTTGGGGCTGGAGCAAGATTGAAACATTAGTATAAATAACCATTCTAAAAATCCTGGTGTAATAAACTACATGGCATTAATGGCGAAAGTGTTGCCTTTGTGTAGGAGTAAGTGGTATGTATATTGACAGAAGCTTAAACGTGTAACTTAGCAGTTTTAGTGTGCTTGTCTTTTGCTTTTGTGTAATAGATACTTTTGTTCTTACATGCAACAATAGAATTTTTCTGAGGATTTCCTTGCAATTATTAGATCTGTTACCTTATTTTCCTTCACCTCAAAGGTGTTACTTATTAAATATTTTACTGCATTAGTTTTTATTACATCAACTGTTGCTTTCTTTAGAAAACTCTAATTAACTAAAGGGAAAATAATAACTTGTGAAGCAGATATAGGTGTAATCTCAAAGTTTTGATAATGAGCTGCCTTAGTCCTTGGGGAATCACCACAGTAAAGATGTTGTTTGTTCTCTGGAGCTGCTTCTTGTTGTGCTTTTCCCTGGAGAACTGTAAATAAAGGCAAGATATAACGAGGGTTCTTTTTTATGGGCTCATGCTCAGAGTGGTTGAACGCAATTGTGTTTTACAAGGTATGTGAGAGCGGGCTTTAGGAGTTAAAATCAAAGAGGTTATGCGAATTGCTAGAGCTTGATGGTTTAGGACCCTGCAAGATTAGTTATTTGTACTGTGCTGGCTTGAGACAAAATTCCAACTAATGGCTGAGAGTGGGATGGCGGATTGAACTTTCTTTTGGTAGAATTGACGCTACTTTGTAATGCTTGGCAATCCTGCTGTCACTATTGGTTTTGTGCTGCAGGGACATCAGTCGTCTTGTGTGTGATGCAGGAAAGGAATGAGTTACTCAAGATGAGTGGCTGTGCTCTGCGGGATGACATTGCTTCCTCTTGGACTAGGAAGCCAAGTCTTGAGGTGATGAGAGATCATATGCAATTTAAAACAGTATAAGTGGGTGGGCCTTCCTGGTCATTAATCAATAGAAACTATATGGAGATGAAGTATAAATTTTCATTTTGGCAGGCTTCAATATGTGGGAATGAAAGGCAATAGATGAGAAGGAGACAGGAAATAATCTGTGATCCTGTAGTTATCACTAGGTGCACTGGAAACGTTTTATTTATGATAAAAGGATAATGAAAAGGACTTTTCTGTTGTGCACTTTGAAAATACTCATAGGAGGTTCTAGATCCCTTGCAGTACAGTAGGAATAGTTTAAATAGTTTGTGCAAGTGAATTTCAGTTCAGTTGTTAGAAGGCATCCAGTCTTTGCTTTTTTAGGAACAGGGTGGCAAATGTAGTTAGAGAGACTTGTGAATGTTCTTTTCCCAAAACATAAGTAAAAAAGCACAGTTTGTCTTTTCAAATAGAGCAAAAGATAGTCATAATTAGAAATGTAGCTTCTATTGAGATCTTCTGTTTCAGTTGGAAACAGAAGTGAATGGGTTGTAACAAACTACAACGCAACAGGATTATATCTTATTATACTCAGGGAAAAGTACATCTTCTCATCTTTCTGTTATGATTTTAGCTATAGAGATTTGGTTTGCATTACTTCTAAATGATAGTTTTCATCAGATTTCTGCCAAGAACTCCCTTTGGCTTTGATCTAATTATTCCTGCAGAGAATCAGCCTGTGATGATTGATCTTGATTTAAAAAAAAAAAAAAAATCAATAAAAATCAGGGGATTGCTTGGATGAAAGCTGAGCTTCCCATCTCCAAGTACGTGGCTATGCCATATATAAAACACTGGTTCAAAAATGGCTATTGCACATTTTTCATTGATACACATCTATGCTAGTTGCTGAAGTGTGACATTAAAAACTCTTCCTGTAATAAAGAATTCATTTTGTTGATGGATTTTTTCCTTTTGGAAATAGACTTTCTATTCTCACATCTGTGGTAGTGATGGTTCAGTACAGAAATATGCTTAATTTTCATCTCATCGTTGAAGAGTAATGAACTGATGAAAGTCCTAGTACCTGCGTTGCTTACTCTTGCATTAATGCGATTAAAGCTGTATGCCCAGTTGCAAGCACAGGGAGACAGATGAGCCAAAAAGGTTAAATATTTCTTTTCTTACCCTCACCATTTTCTGTGCCTGAAGGTGACCAGTTAATTTTATATACTTCTTTTTCTACCAAAAGGATGGTTGTGGTGTGTCTCACTCTTCTGTATAAAGATGTGAAAGGATCTGTACTGAGGAAGAACACCAACAAAATTAAAAAAAAAAAAAAAACTACTTTGCCTTCAGAAACACTTTTGAGAGGCTGTTTAAAGCTAAAACTTGCATTAGACCTTTCCTATCCAGAAGACATTATTAGATTATTCTTGGGGAGCACCACAGTCTGTATTTTTTTTTTTTCAAGAGTCATTTAATGTCCATGCAAGTTGTATTCATAGTTAAGGCTTTCCAATAGAAACTCACCGCTGGGGAGCCAAGCCACTTCCCTCAGTACATTGTTTGTACTTCCCAGCTTCTTCACTGCTAAATGGTTTGCATCACAGTTGACATGTCACTGCACTCTGACTCTTACGTTGTGGCAGAAGATTGGATGGAGTTCTACCTGCTACGGCCCTATTTATTTTCTTAGCCCTATGAAAATGGGGCAAATCAGTATGAACTTGGTTTTCTTAAATCTAAAGCAAGATGCATCTTAGTGTTTCTCCTTATTGTATTCCTTTTGCATTTCAGTTATTTCAAAGTATTTTCTTTCAGAAGCTGTGGGGATACAAAAAGGTGCCTAACAGTAATTTGCCAAGATTAAAGCAAGCACTGTTGTTTCATGTCAGCTACATTAAAGACACTTCTTGATATAAATTTAAGAAAACCTCTTATTTTTTTCTCTAAAAAAAAATATCTTATTTGATTAGTAATTATTATTTATAGCTTTCTGCCAACTGGATTGTGCGAAGATTGTATCCAGTTTCACAATGGAAGGTTGTGTCTTGGCTGGCAAAGAATTTGAAATATATCAGGAAATTGATGTTGAAAGGGTGTCAGCATGAGGTCACTGAGTAGGAAGCTTGAATCAGAGGTCAAACTTGCTTAATTATTAGAAATGGTGTTGTAGGTTATAGGCAGATTAATTCAGAGATGGACCTAAAGCTAAAGGGATCTTTGTGATTGATATAATAAAATTAATCACTGTCCAGAATATTTTAAGAATCTTCCCTTTTCCTCCCCATTTCTTTTTACAATAAGAGACCTCTTCAGCTTGTTCTGACTCTTCTGCAGTATTATTCGGAGGCACTGATGATTTTTCACGTACTAAAAGGTGTAAAGGCTGAAAGACAATTCTACAGCGGCACTTGAGTGCTGTTTAAATTGTGCTCGTGATTATGTGGTATTAAAAAAAAAAGAAAAATGTTGCAAAATGAGCTTTTTATACACTTATGTTGTTTTTAATGAGTAATCTAAACAGTTTTATCAATATAGGGTGCTCTACGTTCAGCTGATTATTTATAGAAAGTGCTTTTAGCTATTTCTTTTTTCTTCAGTACTTTTAGTCAACTCATGAACCTTATGACTAAACTGCTATAAAGTTCATTACTTAACTGTATTGCCAAAATAAGTCTTGGTTCCTTCGTTCCATAACTACAGAGACTTGTCAGACTTGTTGCATTTCTTCCTCGACTCTGTGAAAAACAAGAGCCACGAGCATTTAGGGGATGTCCCAAGGCAGGATCAGCTAAGATACAGACTCAGCTCTAGGAACTGAAAGTACTACTGAGCCATGTGTGAAATTATTACTGTTTTTATTTTTTTGCCACAGTTATATTGGCTATCCTCATAAGTATATTTGTGGTCTTGCAGAGATTATTAGGGCAACATTGTAAAGTTGTACTGTGCCACAGAGGCAGGAACCAGGCAACATCATTTTAGTCAGTACTTACCCAAATTGCTCCTTCGTCTGTGTACTGTACAAAAAAAGAAAAATACATATGTTTTAAAGCTCTGTCTCCAGTAAAGCCCTCCTGGATGCACAAAGCTAGTCAGTTGATATAGCCTTGTTTACTTTCTTAGTGGGAAGGAGTGGTTTCAGCTAAGGGAATGCTGAGTTGTTAACACGTAAGTGTTGGGGAAATACATTTAACTTTCTTCAGTGTGAATCTGTTGAAAGGCCATGTATTCAAATTGACAAATATAATGCACGTCCACTGTGCTGTTTAGCCTGGAGGGAGAAAGTGGTGATGCTGTGACTGGATGCATGTGGGTTTTTTTTGTAGTTCTCAGATAGGCAATAGGTGAGGGTCTCTGGAAAAGTTTTAGGGAAATATCTATGATGGAAACCTACTTATTTTCAAACATAACATGACCTAGGAAAGAGCCCAGGTGTTTCCAAATACAGGTTCTCTAATTTGTCTAGGCTTTGCTTCTTGCATTGCCAACTCTTAACGTAACTTTCAAAAGTGAAGAGGCTCTTTCCCCCACTTAATACAATATTGGATCTAATATATATATTTCTCTTGTTATTGCACTCTGGCAACTTCTAGCCTTATATACATAAATATGGTTTTGTGGAGTTACAGTATTCGAGTAGTAAGAAATGGTTAGGGTGATCCAGGGCTGTCACGCTCTTAAGAAGTGTAGAAAAGCTTGCTCAGGGAACTACTGACTGTCAGCCTCACCTCTATGCCTGGATTCTCCTGGATGCTATGCTGAAGTATATGGAAGAGAGGGAGGTGATAGTGGATAATGAGCATGGCTTCACTGAGGACAGTTCCTGCCTGACCAACCTTTTGGTCTTATCTAATAGTGTAACTCTCTCAGTGGACAAGGGAAAAGCCACTGATATCATCTATCTGAACTTCAGTAAAGCCTTTGACGCAGTCCTCCATAACATCCTTCTTTCCAAGTTAGAAGGATATATGGATTTGATGGGTGGACTGTTTGATGGACGAGGTTGCAAGATTGTACCCAGAGAATGGTGGTCAATGGCTCAGTGTCTGGATTCTGATCAGTGGCTAGTGGTGTCCATCAGGGGTCAGTACTGGAACAGGTGCTCTTTGATATCATCAGTGGCATCGACAGTGGGATTGAGTTCACCCTCAGCAAGCTTGTAGATGACGCCAAACTGCCTGGTCCTGTCAACATATCTGAGGAATGGAATGTCATCCTGAGAGACCTAGACAGGCTGGAGTAGTGGGCCTAGTATCAAGAGAAGCATGGCTGGCTGTCAAGGGAGGTGGTCCTGCCCCTCTATTTGGTGCTGGTGAGACTTTACCTGGAGTATTGCATCCAGATGTGGATTCCTCTGTACAAGAGAGGCATTGACCTGTTGGAGAATGTCTAGAGCAGGGTAAAAATAATTCAAGGGATGGAACACCTCCTATACAAGAACAGGCTGAGTGAGCTGGGCCTGTTCAGCCCGGGGAAGGGAAGGCTCTGGGGAGACCTGTTAGCAACCTTTCTGTATCTAAAGGGGGTGGCTGTAAGCAGGAAGGGAACAGACCCCTTAGCAGGGTCTGTGATGTGGACAGGGGCAAATGGCTTCAAACTAAAGAGAGGAGGTTTAGATTGGATATAAGGAAGAAGTTCTTTATAATAAGGGTGTTAAGGCACAGGAGCAGAGGTGGTGGAAGCCATGTCTGTAAATGCATTCAAGGTCATGCTCAGTCTCTAAGCAACCTGATGTCCCTATTCACAGCAGGGCAGTTTGACTATGGCCTTTAAAGCTCCCTTCTAACTCAAACAATTCTATGATTCAGTGGTTTCGCACGTGAAGTACTACACATACAGCCAAGTGTTCTCTTCAGATTTGTTTCTGCATCTTTTACCCACCAGGACGTGTCAAATTTACTTTGTTATTCCTCAGTTTCTTTCTGTACAGAGCAGAGATATCAATATTGTTTAAATCTCTTAAAATTTTTGAAGGCTAGATTTGTTTTCAGCTTTTTTGGTTTGTCTTTACTGTCACTGTTCTGGATATGAATTAGATCTATGGCTGAGAAAACTTGGTTGAGTATTGTGAAGAAGTCAAGATTCCTCTACTTACCAAGTTGTGATTAATAATCTGCCTTTAGGTGGCTTCAGAAATAGTATGTGTATATATATCCTAACTATCTCAAATGTTTTTCTGATGTAGAGATAAACAAGACTTTGTGCAGATCTCAGGATCTTGAACTATAGAGCTGGTCTTCACTGGGCAGGATTTGGATTAGTTTAGTTGTGATCAGTCTGAGTGGTGAAAGGCGCTTGTGCAGACTAGCAGAAACGGCATGAGCATTCATGTGATATGTGGTATAGTCAGCCTTATTGGCCAAATGAAAAGAATGGGAACTGCATAAAATATTGAAAGTGATCCTTATAAAAAAAAAAAGAGGTGATTGTTCAGTCAAGCCTCCTCAAGATGAAAATGTACAGGGTTTCATTGTAAGCCTATTACAATTGTGCATCAGCATGTGGAAGTGTCAGTACATCATTATCACATAGCAGCTATTCAACTCCAGTAGTTTTTAAGTTGCTGTTGAACACACAGTAATTACCTTATTCAGTTTTAATTAAATGTGAAGTCATGCATATTGGAAACACGATTTACAAGTTTTTCAGTGTGTAATGATTCCAAAGTGATATTTCTGAGCATCTAAAATCTTAGTTATAAAAGTGAGATTTAGTATAATTGTTTTGCTTTCTATGAGAATGGGTTCTAGTTCAGCTCTCTTGACCCATTGATCTTCTGTGTACCCTACGAACGCGGCAGGATTTGGAAGTCTGAAAAACGAAGATGGAATTATCAAGCTCTTCTGCTTTGAAATTCTGCCAGCTCTTACTCAGTAATCCCAGAATTAAGAAAACAGGGGATGGACTGTGCCACATCTATTTGCATCAGCTTGGCTTGTCATCAGGTCACAGGCTAAAAAGAACAATTGCATAACTGCCAAGGCAGAGACATAGGCTGTGTCATTAAGGATCTGCAAATCGAGCGGGCTGCTCAAGTGTGTGTATGTGTGGCCTCTGGGGCAATGCTAAATCACTAAGAGATCTGTATGCTGAAGGTCTTACAATGAATCTCTGTACAATTAAATCACCATGATGCATTGTTAGTTTTTTCCAAATCTTTCTTTAATAGAGTTAGAAGGAAATCTTTTAAGTACAGAAGTTGATGTGGATCTCTTCAGCAGCACTGTATATGTTGAAAATGTGCTCTTCAGTGAGGAAGCAATGTCATGCTATTTGGAGAACCTCCTACTGTCTCTCCAAAGCATGATCCCAGCACTTTGTTTGCTTATCTTCTTACCTACTGCACGCTTCATTTTTCCAAGACCTCACCTTGCATCCTCCCCTGAAGACCACAGGTTGGCACTGGGTGCTGTGGAAGGGGAGCGTGCTCCTGCATCTTATGATGTCCTGCATGCCCTCTGGCCACGCTGATGCACAGACCAGAAGCCATTTGGTACGTTTGCTCTAGGATCAAAAATTATCTTTGAGCCTCTGGCTGGTTGTTGCCGGGTTTGCCCTTGCTCACTGTGTTCATTTCACAAAGTTTTCAGGTGTCTAAGCGAGTTTAAAAGAAATAAAACTGTGGAGACCCACTGGAAGAAAGAAGGGGGATTCTCATCAGAGCTCTTAGGTCTAAGTGTTTGCATCTCTGCTACTAAACCTGTGGAAGGCAAGTTGCTATGTTTCTTTCCAGTGCAATACACATTTTGGGGAATTCTCCCAAGGAACAATAAAACACATTTGAATCCATGTTCCGTCTTGGTATTCTGCAAATGCCTTCTAAGCAAGACTCCTGTTCTGGTGAGAGAAGCTATGAATTAGAAGTAAGCTGGGTTAGGAGTCCACATGCCAAGTTAACTTAGTTGCATTCAGGAGAGCCAACAGATTTTATTTAGTGTGCAGACTGTTCCACATTCGAATGATCTGCTGACATCCTGTACTTTCTTCCTGTAAGTCATCCAGGATGAGAACAGGTTTTATTGTGCGTTGAACACATAAATTCTTACTCTTTCTAATGTACTGATGGAACTCAGCCTATTTTAGCTGAACCAGCTCTCAACATATGTACATGCAAGTGGTCATTGTAAATATTTTCTTCTAAGATTCCAAGAGATAGAACATTTATAAATACGACTGCTGGTGTATATTCTGACTCTTGCAAAAAGTTACCAATGTTAAATACAGAATAAATCCCCTATTTCTAAGACTTCAATTCCTTTGATAAGATTCCCTTTCCCCTCACCTTTCTTCTCGCTTTTTTCCCAGTCCTTTAAGCTCTCTAGGTGCTTCTTTTGCTTATTTCCCCATGTGAAGATATATTCCACGCTTCAGCCTTCTGGTGAAATTGTAGCTACTTGTGATCTTAGAAAAATCAAACTTCGTTATTTATATGTGGAAAAGGAACAATGAGAATATAAATAATTTAGTAACAAATAACCCATTTTGTCATTGGGGAAAAAAAAAAAGAAAAAAGAAAAATACAGAAAGCATTGCTGATTCTTTTCAGCAGGGATATTTCCATCAATTGTTTTTGGTTTATGGTCTTAAATGAGCAGGCTTCTTGAGTATTCTCTCTGCAAGAATAATACATGCATAGCATCCACTCCTGATAAGTAAACTTAATTGCCAGGTACAACTGACCTCGTATCATGCCATGGTGGTTGTGATTCCCCACCCAATCATAAGCCACCTTCTTCAAATCAAGCCACATTGATACAGCTGCCCTAATCCAAGCTTTCTTTAATGTATTCTTCTGCCCACATACAGTAACTGCAGTGGTACCTGTTTTGATATTTGATAAATTATTTCATGTCAATGTGGCTTTTATTTTCCTTTCCTGGAGTTACTTTACAGCTTTCCAAGGACTTAGTTATAGAACAGTGTGTTTGTTTCATAATAGTACTTGAGGGATAGGATTCACCTTTTTGAGAGAGAGGATTTCCAGCCCATGCAGTGCTTGGGCAATAGAATTACAAAATTGGAATTATTGTCTGACTAGTGAAGGGATAAGTCCAATTTAAAATAGGGGATTTGTGTTCCTCCAGCTGTGCATCTAGTTTAGGACTACCAGTTACTCTCTCAAGTAGCAGTCAGCTTAGTGATTTGAAAGAAGTTGGAATTGTGCTCCATTGGTCCTATTTTCCAGTACGCACGAACAACTTACCAACTGTACCTTGCTTTTCACTATGCTGGTAACTTCCATTTAAAACAAAATCCCACCCACCATTTCTCAAGTAAAAGCCATTGTCATGAAGGTGAAAAACGTTCTATTGGTGTGAAGATAACTGCAGTGTCCTTGAAATCATGGAATGGCTTGGGCTGGAAGGGACCTCAAAAATCATCTATTTCCAACCTCCTTGCCTTGGCAGAGTTGCTAAATTCCAGATCAAGTACTAGATAAGGTTGCTCAGAGCCCTCATCCAGCCCCAGCTTGGCTTTGAACACCTCCAGGGATGGGAGATCTACACCCTCTCTGGGCAGCCTGTTCCAGTGCCTCACCACCTTCTCAGTACAAAGATTTCCCCTGACATCTAATCTTTCTCTTTCTTTAGTTTAAAACCATTCTCTCTTGTTCTGTTATTATCTGCTTATGTAAAACATTGATTTCTCTCCTGTTTGTAATGTCCCTTTAAATATTGCAGTGAAGTGTCCTTAGAGCATTCTCTTCTCTAGACTGGAGAAACCAGGTTTCCTCAGTCTTTATACTGTAAGACTGTAAAAACCCTTCCTTTCATTCCCTGTTCCCTTGAGCATCAAAAGACATATGGTACCTGGCCCCAGTAGTGCAGGACCTCCTCTTGGGTGATTGAACTTGTTAGAACAAACCCTAATGGCAATATGTTTCTTGAACCTTACATGCTCTTAAGTAGGAATCTGTAGGCAAGAGTCTGGAGTTAAGTTCCATTCTCACCTACGACCAAATATAAATTCCAGAGAGCACTCTTCTTTCCTTTGCCTGAAAGGAAGAAAGAAAGCAGCAGGTGACAGAATGAAACATCCTCATTACTGTTGATACAGACGTGTTTTCCCAGTAGGGGTGTCTAGTGAAATTCTTGTACGTAGGGCGCAGTAAGTACACAGATCTGTCTTTTCTGACTGTCTGCTGAGAAATACAGGTGGCATTAAGAAACAAGACCAAACACTGCTCTGTCTTGTCTTCCTCTGTTGTGCAGGATGCTGAACAGCTGTCACATTTCCCTGTACCATTGGGAAAGGGGTAATGTTACCTCAGTTCAACCTTTCAGCTACTGGGTCAGCCTCTGCTGTGCTGAATCAGTGGTTTTATATATTCAGTATGCCTGTGTTTGTCCTGTGGTTCTGACATCTCTTAGGGAAGGGCTGGGGAAGTCCTAGCTCCGGAATTTGAAACTGTTTTGTACCTGCTGCTTCAAACATAGAAACAGACTAGAAGGGAAGGGGTAAATACCTTTGTTGCCCGTTGACTCAATTTACTACCCATTCCATTCTGTCTCATCATCTTTTTTCTCTCTCTCTCTCTCCCCTTTTCCCCTGAAGGCAAATGAACTGGCTTTGTATCAATTTAGACTGTCTGAAATGAAGACCCTCAAAAGTTTACAAATCAATTAGTGAAGCTTGGCTGGTGCTCTGGTCTCTGTGTAATTTATGTAGGGACCCTTGGGATTTGGTTAGCTGGCTTATTCTCCTTTTACTACATGCTTTTTTTTTTCCTCTCAGTTCTGTGATACTGCTGAATATTAACCGAAAGGAAATCTATCAGTTATGTAAATTGTGTACTTTTCAGAGTTATTAGTGAAATGGGAAGCAAGTGATTAGAAGTAACATCTGCCATCAGACAGTTTATTTCCTTTATGTACTTTGCTCTGGTTGGAAGTGCAGGAAGGTGAGAGACTCTTGTTCAGCCTTAGTAGATCTGTGATAGTGGAAGGACGTGTTGAGTGTCTGAAGCTGTGATATTATTTCCTTCAGTTCTAACTAGATGTGGCAACAGTTCACATCCTCGCTGATGGAGTTGGGAGTAGTGACGGCTTATTCCTCAGTGGTAAAAGCAGTGTGCTGCAAAAACAGTTTCTGTTCTTATGGTAGGCCTGCTACAGAGCATAGAGACTAGTGCTAACTCACAGGGGGTGACTGCTTTTTCCCTCTGTGACTTAGCACTCATCTATATGCTATTCCACTGAAGGAAGACAGGTGTTGATGCATTTGTGACAATTACTGGGAATGATTAAATCTTACGGTTTTCACCTCATGGTTGATGCAGACCAGACATGCAGGTGCTTTTCCAGACTTAAGAACCAAGCTAGCAGGCACAGTTCAGTGTCACTGTTACATGGACTGCTTCTGCTGCCTGTGAAGCACCAGCAGTTCCTGTGGCATTGCGAGCAGAATGGGTATGGTACAGAAAGCACTGTGTAAACTAAGTGATATGCTTGTATGAGGGTAAAATTTGAGATGGCTACAAAGAAATCTTCCTTATTTGATCTGTGTGCCAACCCAAGCAGAGTTATGCATATAAATAAGCATTACGAAGTAATTGCAAGATGAAATGCATGAAAACTTTGTATATGTATAGTGCTGTTCTTTATTGGATCTAAGTACCAGCACTCGTTCAATAAGCAAGCTACTTCTGTTATCATTCATATAGAATTCTTCAATTAATTCTTAAGTTTTACTTGTAGCCCATTGGGGGGGAAAAAAAAACTATTTGAATTTTGCCTGTGGCTGTCATTCCTCATCCATTTTATTTTGGCTCTGCTGGCTTTGGTTTTGCTTACTTATCTATAAAGCAGTTTTAAGGAAAAAAACAAGGATTCTTAACTACTGAATTATGTATATTTAGATATTAAAATTGTTTCCTTCCTACTTCATCTGTTTGTTACTGTAACTCACGCTTAATTATCTGAGAGGTTGACAACTGTTGGCAAGAAGTCAGTGTTTACATGTTGATTCACTGGTTTACTATCAGTGTTGTGAATTGCAGTAGTCAGTACTGCCCTTCCTATCATAGATTTATAATCCAAATAAAAAGTTAATACTTAGTTTTAGAGAGAGAGATTCAAGAAAACAGTGAGTTGATACCAGCTGACGTAACGTAAATGGTAGTAGTAGAATAGCAACCATCTGACTGGATAATCCTGCCAGAATTCAATAAAAGTATGGCAAGAGAAACTGTTGGAGCACTCAGCCAAGTCATTACGAATTGTTCTGCATGTTTTGCAAGGGTTGGATTTGATTGTCTCACTTATTGTTTGAACCTCCAGTTTCTGGTTTTGTTCTCCATGGGGAAGAGAGAACGTATTGACTCAAACCTCTGGAACACAATGTACAGTCATATAATATCAAACTAGAGCATTCTAGTGGAGCTTAGTGTGGAAGAGAATTGTTTGGTTTTGTATTTTTGGTTCTTAACTGTGCTGAATGCACGGATCACAGTATAGATTTCAGAAGACTACTCTGCCTATGTGTGTAGATCCTGTGGTATTTTGCCATTATTGTTGCTGCTCTCAGTCATACCTGCCGTCAAACAGCAGAAACAGATTTAGGTATCTTGCCCATCTGAATGAAAACATTTGTCCTGTGTAAAATAAGTAACGCAAACCAACCTCCTTTTCTTTCCCTGTAGCCTAAACCCCAAGACAGCTCTGAGATTTGGCTTGGAAGGAATTTAACTCCATTTGTCTACCGAGGTCACGTGAACCCATCTCAGTTTTGGGACAGGTTGAATTATTTAATTTGGAAACTGCAACTTAAAGATATTTGAGAAGAAAATGAAATACAAATGTGGCACCATGGTTGTTATCCAGTGTTGTAATGGGTAATGACAAACCTTTCAAAAACCACCCAACATCTCCTATTGCATTAATTAATAATTAATTGCATAATTAATAATTAATTGCATTTAAAATAGGAGGCTTTTTAAAAGTGCTGAGAAGTCATTTTTTGGGTATCCTATGGTGCTGCTGATAGGTTTAGGACAGCAACAGTTTTGGTAGTTTTATGGCCCTAGAACAGACTGTACCTGTCTGATCAGGAAGGTAGGTACATTGTACTAACAAGGTTTTGTGAGCAACAAAATAGTTGAGACTGTTGAGATTGATTTGAAATGAAAATCCAGATGTAGCAGGTATACATGATACCCTCAGTCCTAATTGTGGCATGCAAGCTATTTAAACATATTTCTGTAGATTTTTTTTTTCTTTGTGATTAGGTCTTGCTCAAGCTAAGTAGACTGAAAACCTAACATGATATATAGCATAAATGAGAAGGTAATGTGAGGCAATTCAACATGCATCTGTAGCTTATTCCTTATTTTCTCATATAAAGCAATGCAGGACATGTTGCTGATGAATGTGTTTGATCAGGTGCTGCATTAAAGAGCTCAAGAACTCCCCTGATGTTACTCTTACCAGAACAAGATGTCTGAGCCAGTTACATCTGGGGGGGAACATCTGTAAAATGATTCAAAACTGCTGTATCCAAAATAAAGCTGGAGAGTTAGGAGCAGAACTGACTAAGATGGTCTGTGCTTTCCAAACTCTCAAAGAATTGGTCAGTTGAAGATTGTAGGGTCATAACACAGTATTCAGATTAAATGCTTTTTCTGTACTTCCTTATAAAGACCCTTGTGCTTCTGGAATTTGCTCTTGGGTACTGGGCTGCTCAGGGGACGACATCAAGGTTTCATTATTTCTGTCTTGGGAAATAGTGTCTTCCAAATTATAGAGGGAAGAGCACTTGTCTGTTGGATCTGTTCTGGCATTTGCAGTTTTAAATCTGAAATAATACATAAAAGACAAAAGAAAATCACAACTCTAAAAGTATTTCTAGGCTGTGGTTACATTTACATTTGTTTATGGTATTGGCAGCTTGTAAATGCTACCTGCTGCTATTGAAATTTCTGCTAGCATTTCACTTGTTCTCTGAACCTAGCTAAAGGTTAGAGAGGAAAAAAAACGATGTCCCATTAATTAGCAGCACAAGAATAATACTCAAGGTTTCTTTATAGTCTGAACCTCAGGATTATTTATGATAGGTACACAATTAGTCAAAACTCAGCATGATGTTTCCCCTAGGACTATCTTGAAATACAGCTTGGGGTTAGGTGCTCAGATTATCATGACAGCTGACATTTGATTGTGGGCTGTTTTTGGAGGGTAGGCGGGGATATGGTGATGCACAGTATGAACTTTTGTCTAAATAATGCAAAGTAAAGCTTTTTTTAAAAATTTCTGTTCACATTTCCAAACCAGGACTGTAAAACTGCTTTTTCAGCATCTATATTTTAAAGTCTTTTTTTTGTTAAAAGCGAGAGTAAAAGCAGCTTGGTTACCATAGCAATGAGCACATCAGACTGCAGTTTGTTCCTTATCCTGAGACAAGGGAACTAATACAAGGGTGCTAGAGCAAGCTCTTACAAAGCAAGAGGTTTGACTCCCTTCCTTCTTGGCCCTGCGGAGCATGACAAGTTTGAGGAAGAGCCTTGCATTTTTTCCCTTGGCTCACTCTCTCATCCATCCTGCTCTGCGTTATGCCTTAGGATGTGGCTTCCTCTGGGATCTCCTAGCTCAGGCTGGAAAAAAGGCAAAGTGTGACTGACAGTATGTGAATAAATACAGATATAGAGGAGGGACTAATAATGTAGTGTTACAATTGAGTGATTGCAGTATGGAGGCTTGTTTGGCTTTCTCAAACAAGATGCAGTAAGGGAGGAGTGATTCAGAATACAAGTGGAAGTCATAGCATCATCTTCTGTTTTCCCCCTTTGTTATGCTATTTAGCAACAAGTATCATGCCAGTGCCTTAACTAATGGTAATTTTAAGCTCTGGGAACATGAAGAGAACCATGTGCATTGCTTGTTTGGTATAGAGGACAATCGTTTGAATCCAGACATGGAGCTGCTTTAGGACTGTCAGTACCTGAGAACATTGACTGCTTTGTGGGTCCAGAGGGTGAAGCTGTTTTCCATGAAATCTGTAATGAGCAAAGGCTAGTGTCTGAATTATTAAGCTCAGAAGTTAAACCAAAGCCCTGCGAAGAATCAGTGAAGGCTGTAATGGCTGCTCAGGACTTTGTATCAAGCTGTTGGTGTGAGAGGTGTAAGCTTTTCTACCGACAGTCTTCCATGAGATGGTGTGTGAGGATTTGTCTTGACTCCACATCAGCTCTGCTGTTTGAAAAGGAAAACCAAAAAATATATACCTGGTTTGCAGTATGAAAAGGAGAAATAACCAAACCATCGCCATCAAGACCACAGAGATAAGGTGTTTGTTGGTCCATACTCATGCTGATCAGTGTACTTGAGTAAAAATAGAAAAATTAAGTTCCATCAAGTTCTGGTATTGGTTATGGGTGATGAAAACTGCATCAGAGAGAGACTTCAGCAAAATTTGATGTGTTAAAGCAGCTGTCTGCCTGGAAAGCTTTTAGAAGGATGGGAGATCTACACTATTGTGCAATAGTTACAAGCCACTGGTGTTTGTTCCAAAAAGGATTCACTGAAGAGATAGCAATTTTTTTGTCTTTGATAGTTTACTTTAATTGCCGCTCTATAGCTCATGCTAATTTCAGGTTAATTGTATACAATTTGATGACAATGTGCTGCGTCTACAAAATGCAAATTCTCCAAAGTCCTCAAGCAGCGTTTCATCTTAATGAAAATGCCACTTGGAAGGGAGAAATGTGGTTTATAAGCAAGAGGTCAATTTTGGCAGCTAATGAGTTGGTGTAAATTATCTTGCTGAGGAATTTTGTTTTAATAGTGCAGTGTGTTTTTTTCCTCAGTTTTCTCTATCAGCTACTTAGTAAGGTATGATCTTAGTAAGGTATAGTTTCTGAGATAGTGTGTTTTGCAAGACTTCATGAAATTGGCCCCTTCCTAATATAGATTACAAGTGCCTCTTCTCTGCTGAGCACAGTGTTGGCCACAGATCTGAATATAGCAGCGGGTGGATGGAAGCAGTGGAGTAAACGAAGTGGAAGCTGATGAGTGTTCCCAATAATCCTTCAGGGTTGGAGCATTATATATGACTTTTAGTAAGACAAAAGCAATGATACTGCTAACACAGTTTTTCTGAAGCATGGAGAAAACATGTTCAATAGACTAAAAGTGTAACATGAAACTGCAGTCCTGCTCTAGCTTTGTTTTAAAAAAAAAATAAAAAATCCAGTGCCAAGTTGAGGACATCTGAGTTGAAATCTGTATTTGAGTGTTAAGGAAAAATTGCATACACTGAAAGGGCAGCAACTTCCACTTTATCCATGCAGAATGGACTGGCTGCATGCTTTCCCCTTCGAAAAGACATCCTTTTTATTCTATGTAGTTCTTCATCTTCTGCTTCTCACATGGCATTGGTTGGAAAGCAGATAGGTTTTAAATACTGAATCAGCCTGGACACAGAGATGATGGGATTTCGATTACTCAAAGAGGGAGAAAGCCTGTATTCCATTAGCAATACTCCAAGGCTAGGGTACTGTAAAGTGTAATCACTTAACAATGTGCGTCTGTAGTATTAAGCGCGTTTGAATGAATGCCAAGCAGTGACTTATAAAATGTAACTCATTACAAAAGTCTTGGGACATATCTAAGCAGTGATACTGTAAATTTCAGAAGCAAACATCAACTGTGAACCAATGAAAATGGGTTTATATGGTAAGTCACTTCTCTAAGATGAAGAGTAATTTCTTCTTTTGAAGGAAATCTTATGCCACAGAGAACACATTTGGTGAATATCAGTGATTTTTAATTATTAAGCCTGTGCAGAGCCTACTTTCTGTGAAAAGTTATTTTGTAAGAACATTTGGTGTAATGTTCTTCTTTCTAGCTGAAAATGCAGGATCTGTTAACAGGAATGCTAGCATCAGAATACAGATTTTTCCAAGAAAGCCATTGACAAATGACTGAGAAGATTGTTTCAAATGCCAAATGCGAATTAGCTGCCCAGTTCTTACCAGCTTCCAGCACCTAACTGCTGTTTGTTCTTTTGTTAATCTTATTTATATATTTCTAAAGCAGTTTGCCTCTGCCCGTGTATCTTTATCTCCTTCTGTGAGGCATGTGTGAGGAGGAATGCTTTTAGGGGGATTTGAGCTGTTCATCAAAAAGAGCATCATCTCTGTGCTGGCAGCGAGATGAATGTGACAGCACGCAGAATGTGGATTGTAGACCTGCAGAGGGGAGAGTGACAGGATTCACCGTCTGGTGACCTTACCGTGCCAGCAACCAAAATAAGTTGCTCAGATATGTCGTAACCAGGTAGCAGCTGGATTCGGTGTGTGCACTGCAAACTATGTGTCAACTGCCAAGGCATGGTAGCTTGGCCTATAACCTCAGGTGCTGTCCTGCCCCAGTGTCTGCAAGCTTCTCACAAGGTTTCTTGAAAGACTGAGTTCAGATGTAGGGATGTCAGTGCAGCTATTCAGTGGTTTCTAGAATCGTCTGGACTGAAGTTTCAACAAGATAAGAAGTTTGTGTAAAACCTTTCTACTCCTTTTGCTGTGGAACACCAGAGTAATTCTAAGTAAACTGCACCAAACCAAACTTCCTACAAGTTTCTAATGTCTTAGTGTTGGATTAACAAAGTTGCTGAGTACTATCAGGTGTCAGAAATGAGCCTGGGAACTAGGCTAGAGCATATAATACATAATGTGAGGGCACATGCCTGGGCTGATTTGGTCATTTTGAACTGGATAACCAAGATTGCTGATGTCTTTCTATTCATGTATAGAACGGGTATAGTGACTGAAAAGTGTTTGTTTTTTTTTTCTAGGACTTAAGTGATTAATAAGTGAGTACCATGGGAAACTCCTAGTAGGAAATGAACATTTGCGTTTGAAGTTAAAACTGGAAAAATAAGGGGTAGGCAGAGATGCAATTTGTCCTTGTTGTTCAAACTGCTTATTAAGTGAGTTTCTCTTTTTCAGTGCGTTGGATCGCATAGGAAAACTTAAGGGTGGGGGGGGAGTAGGATCATATAATTAAAGATTGTATAACTATACAAGAAGGCTGAATTGATTTTGTTTACACAGCCTGTGCTGTGTAACTAACTACTTATTGCATGAGTGTTTGTGGAGGTGTGTTTATTTTATTGGAAAGTAAATAACAGTGAGTAGTTCATAAAACATTAAGATGTGCAGTGTGTTCATACATTGCTCGATAGCTGGGAAATGGTGTTGCACATTTTTTTTTCAAAGGTTACTCTGTGGCACAACGTCAGCCAGCACATGGGGAATGTCCCTTGCTTCTTGAGCCAGAGCCATAACTGTGAGACAGTAGTTCTAAATGTTATCTTTGTGAGAAATACCCAAATAATCCTCTCATGTGAGGAACATGTCGTCAAGTTTCCCTTTACTTTCTAGGTAATGGATTTTTGAGCACCATATTGTATCACTTCATGGAACATTCACTGTCATCTATGTATCATATCTATTGATGTAATGTGTATTATAAAATGTATTGGAATATATTTAAACTATATATTAACCTGTATCTATTCTGGGTATTCAGAAGATTGAAACTTTGTAGAAGTTTCTCCTTTATGGGAGGGGCAAAAAATTGGATGTAAATCATATAATTGTTGCACTGTTATTACTAAAGCAATTCTGAAAATGCATGAGGAAGTTCCTTTGGATTGACAAAACACACACACACAAAAAAGTGCTAAATGATCTGAAATAGTGGAAGCAAGTGTTTGGGGTTGAATGGAGCAGTCTATTTGATCCTAATGATAGCTTCATTGGTGGAGTCACCGAACATGGATGTGTTCAAGAGACGTTTGGATGTTGTGCTGAGGGATAGGATTTAGCTGGGGAGTATTGGTGATGGTTGGACTGGATGATCTTTTTAGGTCTTTTCCAACCTTGATGATTCTGTGATTCTGTGATTCATAGTACTCACATATTAAATAAGTTGGCAGATGTAATGCATCGTAAATGGGGATTTTATTGCTTTAAAGTCAGTGTGATGTTTCAAATGGAGGGTACAAAATTGAATGGTTTTATTGAAAAATGTCAGCAGGACCTTGTTAAAATGGTCTACGAGTTGGTAGCCCCTTGATAGCTCCATAAGCATGCTCACCAGCCTTTAGATGCTTGTATTCAGTTTTACTGAATTCAGTTTGGAAATGGAAGTGTTTTCAGATTGCTCCCAGCTCTGCGTCAGTTTTATCCACTGTGTGGCTCGCTTGCTTCCTTCATTTCAGTGAAGCTGAGAGTGAGATAGCAGAAGGATGAGCGGGTCAAGGCTCTCTGCAGCACATGGAGAGCTCTGTGGGAAAGCCAGTGTAGAGCTTGTCCAGGAGCTTGGTAGGGAGCACCCTGCAGCTTGCTTCTGGTTTTGAACTCACTTGTATCCTTCAGACCAGCAAAAAATAGATGCTAGTTAGACTGGTGCCATAAGAAATTTGTTATGTAGCATGCCTGAGAAATAACCGACTCACAATGTAGGTCCGTATATTTGAAGGCCATGATAAACTGAGCAGGGAGAACGCATCCATATTGCATGCTACAATAGCTACAGTGTAGGAAAAGTAAAATGTGTTAAATCTACAGTATTTCTCTTCAGTGTTCAAAAGAGGTTTTCAAGGCCCTTGTCAAAGGGGATTGTTTGTTAGCTGATGTGTTGGAATGGCTGGATGTCAGCTCCCACAAAAGTAGTATAAATACTGTCAGAACAAAACTTGGTCTAGGACAGGAAGCTCCTGCTGTGCAAGAGCAGCAATGAGGAAAAATCTGTTCTAGTGATGAGAAAGCAGAGTAGGAACCTGCTGTACCCAGATAGAGAAATTACTGCTCTGCTGAATTGGACCCAGATCAAAATGTTTGTGCCTATGAATTACTTGAAAGTTCAGAAATTTCTCATGGGAGAAATCGCTTTGCTGTGGGGGCTTGTTTGGGGAATAGGATGTATTTCTCTGGGAGTTTCAGACCACTCCTGTGGCATCAACTTACCTCCTGATAACTTTTGAGATTAAAAGCCTTCCTGGTTCTACCATTGTCTTTTATTCCCTCTAGTAACCTTCACATCCATAATGAGTACAACAGAGTACATACAGCTTGTAGAGGGTGTTCTGAAAGCTTGGCAGGAGAAAAGCAAGGACAAAACCACTCTTGAGCCTCTAATGATTGGTAGGTGAGCTTCATTTTCAAAACACTGGTTAGTGTTCTGCAGGAGGAAGCGGATCTCTGCTGTGTGTTCCATGCCTGTTCAGAACCCTCCTTTTCTAACTATTTAGCGAATATTTGCACTGAAACAGAAATTGGTGAAGTAGAAATCCCAAGAAGGGATTGAGTCCACAAACTTCATAGAAACCTTCCTATGCTGCTTCCAAAAGTGGCTGGAGCATAGGAGAGAATGGTGGAACATCCCCATGTGTCACATCAACGTGGCGTTCAGGTGGCAGAGTGATTTGGTCCTGGGTGCTCTGGGTCCAGCCCCAGCTCTGCTGCCGGGCTTCTTGTGCCAACCCAGCCAGCTGCATGCTGTGCTGCTGGTGGGTTATTGGCTTAGGGCTGGGAGAGACTCTGTAGCAGGCATCTGGATATCCCCACCCTGATCTGAGCTCTGTAATATCATATTAACAGCTAAATGATTCCCAACCTATTTATTTTCAGAACAATCGGGGAAGTGCTGTGGGTTGCATGATGTACAAATCTAAGATTTAGAGGATTACCAGAGAACATTAAATTGTTGTGGCTGGATTGTATTCACTCTAAGAATCTAAGATCTTTTGTGAAAAGTTGATACACGTGTAATTTTAGTCATTACAGCCTTCCTGGTTTTTGGTATTTGGATACTCTCTGCAGAAGCTGGTGAACTGATGACAATTTGTCAGCTTAAAAAAATCACAAAAGATTCCAGGGATTTAATTCCTTCCAAAGACAGATGTTTGTTCTGTGTTGGATGAATGCTACCAGATTCTGTACTGTTTGGCAGAAGAGGGGTGAGTGGGAATTGCTCCATACAGTCCTTGGCTCCTGCCAGCACGCACTCCACAGCTTGCTGGGGAGCAGGCAGGTACCCATTAGGTTATTGTGAGCAACAGCTGGAGGCCCAGTTATGCTGAGACTTTAACTCTGAGTAACTACTGAGCTTAATCGCGTTAGTGTTGTAAACATTTCCCCAGCATAGATGGCATCTGTGTCTTTAAAGTGAATAAGGTTTAAAGCTGAGTGGATAACAAAGCTATCCAAATAATGCCTCCCTTTCTAGGTCACTGCCTTCCTTTAAAGTGCACTTCTGCTCTGGGAGGCAATCAGCACCAACGGTGTTAGGTTTTCACTTACTATATATTTTACAACGTTATATATGGCATTATACTGATAAAAGCTGTGGTATGAAAGTCATCGGGCTTCACGTAAAAACTGTGCTCTTCCCTCTGGAGGTGTCACTCTAATTTTAGACATTTGAAAACAGGGTATAACAAGTAAGGATGAGAAGAGATGAGAGCTGGATGTATTACATCAGTAAACACTGAGTTTACTCAGAAATGGAACATGCAGAAAGATGCATAAAAGGAAGAACGACCTTTGTTAGCTCGTCCTCATAGCTGTCAACATAAAAGAAGATCTGGAAGAGATGTGAGTGAGGAGCATGGAGCAGATGGGTATGTGGAGGGCGTGCTGCAGCCAGAAAACAGAACTGGAAGGTCTGCAGAAGGGTTTGTTGTGAGTGAAATAGCTGCTTGGGATGTGGGGTCTGATGTTACTGCAATGTTGCTGGTGCCAAATCTGAAGTCCCTGAGTAAGTTCAACATTAATAATACTGAACTGTGGATCTGGATGAAAGAGAAAACACTGTTTAGAACATCCAGAGGAGCCAAGAAGGTGAAGGCTAGGAAACCTTATTTTGTGTGGAGAGAAGTGGAATAGTAGAGAGATGTAAACTTGTAATAGAATTGTGTCAACAAAAAACTCTTAGCAGCTGTATTTTGCTGGGAGCTTGTCCTTGTGTCTTGGATGCACAAGAAGAGAAGGATTTGCTAGTTGAATCTGTGTGGTGAGGGGGGAATGGGAGTTGTAGCTGTCAGAGCTGAAAGAACAGGGCATTTCCCTAGACACTGTGGGCTTTGTCCTTTTGAGTTTTGCTCCTAGGGAAAGCTCTAAATGAGGTAGCGAAAGATGAATATGTGGCCCTTGAAGGGTTTGCAGTGGAGAACACACTGTATTAAATTGAAATATGCATAAAAACTAAATTAGGCTGGCTTATAAAGTGAAGTTGAAGCCAATTATGGAAATTAAGCATGATGTAATAGTTAATGAAATCAATGTAGCAAACACAGTGAAGCTATGCTGATTGCCAAGAACATCTTGCTTTTACAGTACTTACGTAACAGGGAAGGCCTCTGAGTAGTTTTAATAATAATAAGCCATTTAAATCATATTTTGTCCTCCTTCTTTTCCAGTGTCAATTCTTTCCATGGGTGGGAGAATTTTTTTTATACTAATGCAGTTTTCCCGGTGTTCAAGGTTACGTGTACTTCTATTGCTGCTGTGGGTTTCTACGGATTGTATGTATTTACTTCAACAGTAAGGGAAATCTGGGCTCCTGAGCTCTTTTGTTGCCCTTAAAAGCTGGGTAGAAAGTGTTTGATTTTTCTGCCTTGACTTGCTTTGGTTTCCAGCAGTCAAAATTTAATTTCGGTAGTATGGAAGGAAGTATCCAACAAAACATAAAGCGGTGTAATGCATTGGCTATGTGATAGTAGCTGTTCTCTGCACTCCTGTTCTCTTTAAAGATGTATAAATAATAAATATGTGAGTATTACAGAATTTGGTTTATCACTTGCTAGAATTTCTGAGCCTTGTTCCTTCAATGGAAAGCTTGACGAGTCCTACTATGAATGAAGGCCAATTAAAATAAGACTTATGGGCAGCAATGTGCAGTTTAAAGTAGATTTCCAGTATAAGTTGATAATAAAAGTTTGCCTGCTGTGGGTTGCCTTTTTGTCAGCACTAGCAGGTTTTACACTTGTTCTGTGTGTAGTAAAAGCTGAACTTATGACTAACATGCTGGATTGAAAGCTTAGTGATTATCTTTTCATGAGCAAATCATGTTTACTGTAAGATATCTGTTAAAAACATTAGAAAATTTAAAATGGGTTCTTAATTGTCTAAGCCAACTACTTGTAGAAGTACAACCATTTGACAATTGTATCTGGAAGAAGGAACCATAAGGTTGGGCACATACTTGGGTATGAGGCTTATGGTACTGGGCTCCACTCTGCCTAAACCTCAGTCTAGAACTTACGACTGGCATTGGAAGGACTCTTTGCTGTGGGGTCGAATAAATACTTGCAGTAGCATGCCATTATTATTTTTCAAAGTAAGTGGATTAAGCAAAAAGCTCGCTTCTAAGCTGCTTCTGATTTTAGTTTCTTAGAAAGTGAGCTGATATACTGAGCAACAATAGCCTGTAAAGAGGTGGGTATCTTGACACCCATTCTCTTGGGTGTACTTGCCCACACCCATATTGCTCCATGCTGTAGCAGAGAAAGTTTAAAGAGGGTTATTAAGAATTTTTTATTGCTAAATCAGCAACAATCTAAACTTCTGTTAAGAGTTTCTTTTTATGGCGAGATATTACTAAGTACTTGACTGTTCATATTTAAGTTATGCATGTGGCAGGAAGATGCACTGCAATACTAGTATATATCAAACTAAGTGAAATAATATTGAACTAAAACCTAGTTTTGCATTATTAGTATTTAAACAACAAAAACAGGAAGTTGATAGCTAATGCTGCACTTGAAAAATTTCAGTCTCTGAAAACTGAAGACCTGCTCAGTTAACTTTTCTACCCGGATCTTCCTGTAACTATGTGACAAGGTTTTTTTTTTATATATTACCATGTTTGTGGTTCCAGGCTAGCTTTAATTTTTGAAGATGAAATACATAATTTTTTCTTTTCCTCCCTCTGCTTGGAGAGTTGGTAAAGCTATTATGAGTTATCTCCCGAATAACTTCTGAGCTCTAGAGTGCTAACTTTGTTAGGCAGTGAAATATTGAAAACAGTGCAACAAGTCTTTGTATTATAATTGCTTCTTTCTTGAAATCACTTCTATCTCATGAATCAAAAATTCTGTACCAAGAATAAAAAGATGGAGGGAAGATGAATAAGAACAGGAAAAAGAAAGCAGATATGCAGTTTTCTTTCGGAAAACGTGGATGCAAATATGACACAGACTTAGAAAACAATATTCCTTTCTTTCTGTCTTGGTTTTATGATCTTTAATCACTATTCCATATCATAGCAACATGTAGTGCACTGGGAGTTAAAGAGTTAATGCTCCAGTTCTGTGGATTGTCAGTATTCCTGGGTACCTGGTTCTTAGAAGAACCCAGAAGACTTTCTGTTTTCCATTCAGAGGGGAAGGTAAAACTGCTCAGGAGCCATGAGATGATCCCTTCTTTTAGCGCTTGTCTCTGCGGTGTGTGTTCCCTACCTGTCTCACCTTTGGCATTAGAGTAAGGACTTTAGTTTAGGACACTCTCTCTTGCATCTCTTTGATTTATTAGCTTCAGTTCCAATTACATTGCATTATATTGTTATCTTGCATTTCATCTATCATATTTAGTAAATCCCTGTTTTCCCTCAGATCAGTGCTGCTGTTTTGTTTTTAGGCCCATCTCCCTACCTTTATCTTTTCCCCCCTTCCTCCTCCCACCCCATTAGCCATGGAACCAGGCTAGAACTATTGACACTTCCCAATGCTGATCATACACGAAGTATATAGTTTCTACACAGAACCATCATACACAAAGAGTTTGCTGCTGCTTGTTCCTGTAGCTAGAATAAATGTAATTACTGAAGACTATTGTATGCCAATACCATTGTAACTTCACATAGCTAATGAAATTGACTTTTCCCTCTTCCCGTCTGGGCAAATTGATCATTTCTAATCCAACACAAGTAATACAATTTTCCATCTTAGTTACATATTTTGTTAGAAGATTTACCTCTACATATTACATATATTATTACATATATATTAAACTTATTAAGAATATAATTGCTACTTATTTTCAGGATGTAAGTACTGTAAGGATAAAGTACTATGAGTCCACAAAAGTATGCCTCTTCCATTTTTACTGTTTGCTACATATTGCTGCAAATTCAGCATGAAATCACTGCAGAGATAATTTATACCGTTCTCCCATATCTTGTATTAAACCAGAGGTACCTTGGAGATTATAACACTATCTCTGGGAACACACACTATGTAAATACAGGCTTGTGACACAGGGTTATGTTAGACTGTATAATTTTCTTAACAGAAGAAAAGAAAATAGGTAAAAAATTGTTGTTCTTCCTTTGTTCATGAGAACCAATTTTTCAGCTAGCTGCATTTAATTAGTCTTTGGTAAGAAGAAGACTTGCTTTTTAGGCAGGTTCTTGATGAAAAATGGTGAATTCAGTGAAACACGGTTGGAGCAGGACAAACTTTTCAGTTGTGGAATTTAAAGCTCTTTAAGGGACACATATGAGAGTAGTTTGAGCCTGTGAAGGACACAGGGGGGAAATGAATGAGTTTCTTAGAAATGTGAAAAATTGCCTGGACTGTTGAATAATCTCAGCTGTTTACTCATCAGAGTTCCTAGACTGAATTCAGGGAACTAACTTCTCTCATTTATTCATGACTAGATGTGGACTCATCAACAGATGAGACTTCAGAGCAATGGTAAACTAAGATTTTGGTTGTCTTGTCTGAAGCACTAGGTGCAAAATTAACCAGTTTAGGTAAAAGGAATGTCCCTAAATGAATTGATTTTCCTCTTACATGGTATAATATAATGAATTTGAAAAGTTTTAAAACAACACTGCTAGTCCTTACTAAGTTTTCTGAGTAGTGAGAACAGGGATGTCTGCATCTGTACAGGCTGCTCTCTTGTCCCTCCAGAAGGAAGAACCAGCCTAATTTTTGGTATCTTATGGCTGTGAAGCAAAGCTCTAAATTGTAGTCTTATGTAGATATATATGCGTTTGGAGATGTATATATATTTAATGTTAAGAACATTGATGTTAAGAATTGAAAAATCTACAAGGATGTAACTTGATTGTCCTGATAATTAACATTTTATTTCAATGCTGTCTTAGCAGCACTTGACAGATATTTGCATTTTTCTGTTGAGTATCTTATTTGGCAGGTTTGGATGCACTGTTGCATGTAGTATTAGCTATTTAAAAAGAAACAAACAAAACACACAAATGAGTAATAAATAAGTAAATGGCCTGACCATGGCCATGTTGTAAATCTTGTTGTGGCCAGCAGCCATGAGAAGTGGATGAGCTGAAAAGCCAGAAGATGGGTATTCCAGGAGAGCTTCACAACCAGTACCTGATAGCAGTTTTTTCCAGGCTTTCAGGATGGGGCTGTGAGTGAAAGTGGCTTAGCTGTTCCCTGGCATCTTGATTTTTTTATTTTTTTTCAGTAGCTGACAGCTGGCAGGCACAAAAACCACTATCCATCCAAAACCTTCCATCCAGGAAGTTCTGATACTAATTCTATGTTTTGCTTTAGCAAGTAAGACCAAACTCTTGGCCATCCGTTGCATTGCTTGGTAAGGGAAAAACAAGGAAATTGTAGGGTTAGAGGTATTCTGCAGGCAGGGGTTGCTTACATCGTCATATGGAGTTTTTGGGCATCAAAAGGCATAGAATGCTGATGACAGATTGTTAAAACCTTTTCTTACACGTTAGCACCCATCATAAAAATAGAAAATGAAGGGAGGAGGTTTGGACTTATTCCAGGCAGGATCCCAGCTCCCTCCATTTGGTACATGGGTGGTGTTTCCTATTTTGGCACTCAGGGATTCGATTGTTTACACAGGCTTGCTTAGCGAGTGCACAGTTTAAAAAGTGATTTGACAGGAAAACAGACTTGCCTGTATGTGTGCACGCACACATAGAAAGTAATGTGCTCTATACGAGTGTGTGGGGAGGAATAGAAAGAAGCATATTTCTTTTGATAGTCCATCAAATAGGCAAGATGGAAGCATCATAGTGTCTTGCCCCACGCTTGATCTTTCTCCAGCAGCTCTTTATTTTTTGGCACCCTTCTGGCCAGCTGGTGTTTGCTTCTGGGTTCAGCAGCTGATGTGGTTGCTTGGGAAAGAGCACCCAAGAGCCAGAAGGGAAGGATGAAATTATTCTTCAGGACTTGCAATTATTGCTTCTTTCTAGGTCCTTGGTGTCTGGAACACTGGCAGTCTATATGGGGTGAATAAAAGAAACACAAAGAGGAGGGGGAGAAGATAAGCCTGCTCTGGGTAACAAAGTCTCTTACTGTAGCTCACGGAAGGGTCTGTGCAATGATTTTCACATGCATGCACAAGCAGTGGTTGGTATACATGTGTTGTCACTGCTGTGCATGATGCAGGGACTGCTGTAGTGTGGTTTTATAGCTGGTTACCATGCAGGTAGTTGAGGAAAGAACTCTCAAATGCAGCACAGTGAGTTAAAAATATTTGGGTATTAATTGTATGTGACGAAAACTTTTTACAAGCTATTTTATTTAAAAGATGTTTATCAGAAAGCAAAATGAGTATGGTATTAAGATTGTAATTGAGTCAAGACTTTTAGAGCTCTCATAATGCTTGTGTACGTCTGTGTAGCACACTGTAAAAGTTTTGTTTGTCATCTTTGTTGCTGTTCACTGTTGCAAACCTTAGCTGGTCTTCCTGCATAGTTGTCTTCTTCTGTTATATGAATTCCGGACTAAGTTAAAGTATTGCAATATTTCCTGACAGCTTCAGGGATTTTAGATGAATCAGACTGGCATATTCAGTTGTTGTTTTCTCAACTCATTATTTCTTGGCATCACTTAATAAAGAAGTATCTAAAGGATAATTTGAAGGAAGCAATGACAATGGTAGAAACACTTAGAACAGTTCTTGGTGAGAGCCAATATTATGCTTATATTACCAAGCGTTACAAGATATATGGAAACCAGGCTAGTAGAAGCATTGGAGACCTTAACGGCAATTGGGAAGAGGAGAACCTCCTAAACCTTCCAAGGACATCCTCTGTGCAGGGATGAACAGGTCAGCCCCTAGTTGGAATTCTTTTTCAGCAAAACTGGACAGGATATACTTACTCATGCTTGTTCGCTCTACGTTTCCCATTTTTCTTTTGTTACTACCTACACAGGTCATGCAAACTGTGTCTTTTCACATACTTCTCAACTTCCTTTTTTACTGCCTTTCTTTCATCTGCTTACTGCTACTGATTAATACTTGTCTACTGGCTATATTGATAGAGATCCCCCAAACTGATCTGTGCTGACTGTGTAGCCAACAAACCATGACACTGCCAGAGCTATCAGCAAGCTCCAGTGTCAGCATTCCTTGGTGTTGTTTTATCCATAGAATTGGCCTGAATCAGAAGCAGATCAGTCTCTCCTGCTTTTCAGAATGGGAAAATACTACTGTGCAATGTGGGACAGCTTGTTTTTATTTTTAATTTGAACCAGTAGAACTTTAATACTGATCAGAGCAATACAGTATATTTAGACCTCAGTTACAGGATGTAACTTCTGGAAAGCAACTTTTCAAATGACAAACAAGCCTTTAACTGATGCTGTTTGACTCAATTGAAAAAGGAATAAGTCTTGGGCAAACCCATCGTGACAGAGTACCTTCAAATTTCTGAGATAGGCAAAAGCTTTTTTTTTTTTCAAGTGTCATTTTTTGAGTTGCAGGATGTCAAATGACAACCAGTGATCAGGAAATTCTTTTATGGAGCTATTAGGCATTTAGTAAGCAAGAGAAGTAGTTTAGAAAATGTCTTTGTATTCGGAACATAGTTTTAGAAGGGATGGCAGCATTTTCTGTAACCAATAACCTGTCTGCTGTTGAAAATCAATTTGAAATGCAAAATATAGGAAAGAGCCAGCTTATTGGATATAGCAAGTCTGGGAGGAAAGAAGTGTGGCTTGTTACAAAACTAGCTGTGTAAAATGATAGAAGAAAAACTGAATCTTGATACCAAACGAGCTTATGCATTTCCTTGACTGAAACGAGGATTGGACTGTGTTGTGGAGGCAGCTTGGTCCAGCTGAGTAAAATCGGCTTCCAAACCCTAGCCATTTCCTGACTTGGCTGCTCAATAATGCTTCCACCAAGCTGTGCTCCCTGTTATTGCTGGCCCTTCTCCTGGGAGCTGCACTTTCCCTGCCTAATTAGATGAGAAAAAGGATGAGCTGTTCTTCTTCTCATTTCTTTAGGCACATGTCTGGAGGATCCTTATTTCAGTGCTCACTAGCGCAGCTCATTGACCTGGCTATTCTGATTGTCTACCTTCAGTCAAAGGACCTACTTTCTCCTCCACAATTGTGAAGAGAATAAATGCCAAGTTAAATTGCTCCTGTGTTGATATCAAATCCAGTGTGACTGTATTCTAGGGGGAATAGCAAGTGGGAGTTCACAATACCTTTTCCATTTTGGGTGACTTCATAGCTTTGAGTGAAAAAGAAGAAAATAAATCTTCCTTTCCTGATGTGTGTTATATCAATACTCTATTAAAAAAAAAAAAAAGGAAAAGAAAAGCATATATTCTGCGATTAATGGTGAAATGAATTCCCACCAATGCAGTCTCCCATTTACCAAGCACCCAGAAATGGTTCAGTTATTTCAAGGCTTGTGTGAAAAAGCTGACTCTAATGGGAACTAAGCTGGATCAGCTGAGTTCGTGGCTTCTCTAGAATGGTGTGAGGTTACTAATTACTACAATCTCAGCAGGCCTAGGTTGGAGTCTTCAGTATAAAACCAGTGATGGTGCCAGGTAATAACCTTTGCACCGGTCAATAAAGATAAAAGCTCAGAGACAGAGAAGATATAAAGTGGGTCAGCTGCATTTGGTGCCTCACATCTGGGTAGTGGGGAGAGAAAGCAAAACTGTGCAATTGCTGTGATTACTCTTACATCTAATTGAAGTGCAACCTTTTGTGTTTGCTGAAAGTGTTTGCCTTGTCATGAGAGTGAACTTCTTGGGGTTACAAGCATTTAAATGAAAGAGGGTTCCTGAAAGAAAAGTTATGGGGCTGGAAGCTACCTGGTTTGCTGTTTTGACTTGTTGCTCTGAGTGAGCCTGAGCACTTGTGTCATGGTCACCTCCTTCCCGACTGGGGTGTGATATGGGAGCCTTGAGGATACTCTTTTTCTCCTACCCTCTTCCATTTTCTGCTAACTCACTATTGCTGCTTGTCTAAATGTAGTTTTGACTGCTTACATTACTGCAGAATAATCTCAAATAAGAAAAGGTATTAATGTCAGCACGTAAGCAATTACAAGCAGTTATTGAGTTATTACTCATCATGGTTTAGAAAAATACATATATAAGCACTGCTTTTCTAAGGAAGGAGGAGTGAATAGATTATCTTAAGCAGTGAGAACAGGGCTGTGTCTTTCTATATATTGCTTTGGAGTTCAGCAAGAAATTAGAGAGGGTGGGAGAGGATCAAATTCATTACAGAATTTGAAACCTTTGACTGTGGTTATAATCAGTCCTCTGAAAAGTCATAGCTAGAGGATTCAGACGCAAAGTTCGGTCGTTTTGGTATCAGAAAAGTCAGATGCTCGTACTCAGAAATTATTCACCTCAGACGCCAAATGTAGATTATCTGAAAATAGCCATATGCCAGTTTGTTGTGGTGATGTGCACATGCTTGAGCTAGTATGTTGCTTTTGATGCCAAATGTCTTGCAATGAGATGAGTAAAAGCAGAGTGTAGATACAGTGAGTATAATCCCATCTAATATTAGAAGCTGGATCTGGGAGCTGTTCTGCCTTGGCAGCCCAATACTTGCAGCTGCAGTGAGGCTGCTCAGGACCTTGATGCTTCATGTGAGGGAGCATTCACTGTTTTTAAATTATCATTTTATAAGAAATGTCAGTGAAGGACAAGTAATCGCCTCATAAAATGTGGCCAGAGTGTAAAATATGGGGGAAGTGCTGTGTTGTAACTTTTTCTTAATTACGTTTAACAATGGACATTTCTGGGCTATTGGGCAACCCTCTTCGTTGTCATACTACCAAGAAATAGAGTTTGCAAGTACCACTATTTCAAATAAGTAAATAAAAATTCAACCAAACAGAGAAACTTATGGCCTGGCCTGGATTTGAATGCAAAGATCAAGAACTTTTGAAAGAGATATCTGTAAAGTCTGATGAGAATAGAAGTTGGTGGGTGGGTAGGTGAGAAGTGATGCCTCTCAGACTTGTGTTGTTTTTATGGAGATTTCCAGAAGCACAAATGGTTGATTTGTGTCTGTATCCTGCTAAAAAAAAAAAAAAAAGCCCTATCTCAGAGCACTGTCCTGACTTTCAGACAGAAGATTAGATAAGGGTGATAGGAAGTGACTGTTTAGAGCCGGCTGCTGCCCCCTTAAGGCTAGCTGAAAGTCATCTTCACACAGGGCTGCAGATGCCCTCCAAGCTACCTGATGGGATTGAAGTAAAGCACTCGTCATCTGAAGCACAAATCATCTTTATGGCAGGATCATGTAATGAGCTCTAATTGGAGGACTACTTTTAAAACTGGTTTTGAACCCGTATCACAATAAGTGTTTGTAGTAGAATTTGTAGCGTGTAATTGTAAAGAATGAGTACTCATTTTAATTGACTAAAACAAAGGCAAGAGACAAAATTCTATTTTATTTGATAGTAACTAAATGCATCTGTGCTGATGCTTCTTTTAACGGTGTATTTGTTGAGTACTTGCATCTTACAGCATAAGAAAAACATGCAATGATCTCATAGGATCATAGAATGGCTTGGGTTGAAAGGGACCTTACAGACCATCCCAGTTCCAATCCCCTGCTGTGGGCAGGGTTGTGAACCACCAGACCAGGTTTTGTTCTGTTACTGTCAGACTATGTAAAAAAAAAAAAAAAAAAAAAAATTGGTTTTATTCCTTTTTATAAGCTCCTGTCAAGAACTGAAAGGCTGCAATGGGATTTCTTTCCAGCCTTCTCTTCAACAGGCCAAACAAGCCCAGCTCTTTCAACTTCTTTTTATTTAAGGGCGGTGCTTCAGTCTCCTGTGCATCATCACGGCCCTCTTCTAGATCCGTTCTGGGAGCTCCAGCTTGGACACAGTATTCCAGGTAGAGCCTTAGAGGGCAGAGTAGAGGGGAAACATCATTTCCCTCTCCCTGCTGGCCACATCTCTTTTGGTGCAGCCTTCCAGTCTGCAAGCAAACAGAACTTTGTTTTTCATTTTCCCTCATCAAATCTATTTGATTGTTGTTGTTACTTTTGTCTGTTTTAAAAGCATTAGAGGGGAATGAAGATAATTCTGTAATTTGCTACAAGAGGACAGTTCTGAACATAATTGAAAAATGAAGATATGTAGCCAAAATATGTGTTGCTGTGTCTCTGACTGAGGTACTTGGAGGAAACCTATCACCATAGTAACTAAATCTCTGCTAAATAATTACCAATAGATTTGTTCTTTTACTCTCTTTCTCTATCTTGTATAATATGTGTAGCTTGACTATAGTTTCAAATTGTGTGTACATACATATTTGGATGCTGTGTTTGGAAGATAAGTAGGATTTACAATGAGCAGCGAAGCTAGCTGCAAACTAATAGGCTTCACCATTTTAGTTCATTTTTTAGTTACTGATTACCGTTCATCTGAACTCTTCATGCAGTATTACATCCACCTTTTGCTTTCGAGATTGTAATGGAGAATGCAGGAGTAATCAAAGAAATCTGTGACTTTGAATGGGGAAGTATTCTGCTTCTCCTTGGCTTCAGTCTCCAGGAATTCTGTCTTTGGGAATTTTATGTTCGTAATCCCATTCTCATTGGAATGATCTGTTATCCTTTCATTTTACTCTTAGCAGTGACATAAATGACTTTGCAGGATTTCCTCTAGGTGACATATTGGTTCTTAAAACGTGTTCAGCATAATCAGCATAATTTGAACAGATCTAGAAAAGTAGCTGTACCTCCAACACAGTCTTGCAAACCATTTGGTTAAACAATGAGGTGGTAACTCTTTGTGCTTTTTGCTGACTTCAGTTTAATCTTTTTGGGAAACGAAATGGAATTATTTACTCTAGCGGATCATACAGCTTGGTGCTTAAAGGGTTGGCAAGTGAGTCATCTGTGATCTTCAGGTTTTTCTCTATTGGATAGCTGCTTCTCAGTGAACTTCTGAAGTCAGTAAGTTATCATGTGCTCACAACACTTAGTCAAGGTGAGGCACGCATTAACCTAAGTTTGTAGAATTCTTTGGTCAGCTTCAATTACTTGCATTAAAACTCGCCTCTTTCTCTCCTAGTGAGGAATAGCCTCCAGATAATTGATCAAAATAACCCATTCACTTGATCTTTTTAGGGGGAAGAAGTGCCAGGCTTCATTCTTGACTTTTTCTTGTTAAATTCTCAGAGCTCGTGAGAAGCACTGAGATTAGAGAACGTTGTTATAGAGGTTTGGTGTTTTTCTTAATGCTACCGAATGAGTCAAGCAGGTCCACAGCACATAAGATATTCATCTGTTTGAGGTACAGGCATGAGGTCTCTACAGACACCAGTTCTTCTATATGGTCTTAAGCTGAGTGTGGGTTACCCTAGAAACAATAATATAAGCTAGACCAGCAGCACAGAGGAGTGTGTATTTTGAAGTTAGTGTGAGTAACAACAGTAACTTCAGAGCTGTGCTACACGAACCTTTCACCACTTGAAAGGCCATTTGTTGCAGAAAAACATGACTTCTTAAGGCTGATTTTTTTGAAGTGTGCTTTCGTTATATCTGTATGGATGTTTGAAATGTATCTATGGAATGAATAGGTTAGGAAATGAAGATGATAGTTCAGAGCAGTTTTTGTGAATATTGTATAAAAATGATCTACAGACATGCAATTTAGAAATTGAATGGAATCACTGAGTTGAATCAAATTAAACTTTTTTTTTTTCCTAAGGAACCAAACATGAAAATTTCAGCACTGCTACTACTTTAAAATCTGTAAACTTAAGTATGTTCCTGAGGTAAATCAAGAACATCTCTGCGAATGAGGAGGTATATCCTCTGGATGCACTATGAAGTTTATTACAATTTTGTTTAGTAGGGTGTCAAATGTGCATAAATGACTCATTAGCCCAACTCATGTGACTTACAGCTTCAATAAATATCATCTCAGTCAGATTACCTAACAATAATGTTTCACAGGGCAGTATGTTCAAATTCCAATTGTCTTTAGCAGTGCAAAATGTGAATAGAGCTTTTCCACTTGTACAGATTATTCATTTTTGGAAATGCTCTTGAGTATCTCTTTGTACTGTAGTTAAGGATATGCATGCTAAGTCTAATCTGCAGTTTTAAGTTTTGCTGGAGATTAAGACTTATGATAATATTGCCTTGGTAAGTACGACAGGAAAGTGTCTAAGTGAATTGTAAGCTATAAGAAAGTACAATTTCTTATTCACAGTACCTATCCCATTTAAGCTGTATCAGACAAGTCATGGATAGAACATCTGAACCGTTATTGTCCTTAACAGGCAATTGCTTTTCTACTGACTCATGTCCTCTGAGAAATGCTTTGTTGCTCTTTAAGCCACTTCTAGAGTGTTAAATAGCCAAGTCCCATTTGAAGTGAAGTATGTGGCCCTTCAGTTGTAGCTTGTATTTATGCATTTGCTTTTATCAGTATCTCCTACTAATTTCCTTTAGCATATCCTGGTTAGTTCCTTTTAATGTTCATCGCTGATTCCCAGAAACATGATTAAATTTAATTTTTTATTACTTTATTACAAGTTTATTACTGATTCTAATTCCTGTGGGGATGTGATTAGGAAAACAAGTTAATTTGCTATTACTTACTGAGAAAATCAGGGCTTTATTTCCAATCGCCGACTCTTACCCAACATCAGTTCCAGTAGTATGCGGTCACTCTACCTATAAGTAGTTCAACAGAACTTCTTTTTTCAGTTTCATTTACATGGTTTATTTAGTGGAGAAAAATCATTCCTTTTATTCCGTGTCACATTGTTTGGATGCTTGGGACTTGCGTATAATTATTAGATAAAATCCTGACACTATGTGATAACTGCAGTGAGATTTTACATGTCTACCAATGTCGCATGCTTTCAGATTTCAACATTTCCCATCTCTGTTCCAGCAAAAGAGATAAAACTAGCACAAAATCTAAATTTCTTTCCATTTCTTAGTCTTGGACTAGCAGTGTATGTGGTGTGAAACACCAAGGTACATGTAGGAACTAACTACATACTACCTAATACCTAGGTTTTTATGCCATTTATGCCAAATGATAGCTTGTATTGGGAAGCATCACTGATTATGGAAAATTAATCTATATCAATTATGCCAATAAATTGCACAACAGTCTGTGTAACTTACCAGCCACAGGGATATGCACTGCTTTATAATAAAAAAGCTGGTGCTACTATTGTGTAATGTCTAGCAAGGGAAGACTAAGAATTTAGTGAGAAAGAAAATAGCGGCATAAAATTGAATTCTCTCTGAAGAATTCATAGAATTAAATCAAGTGATTTTTTTTTTTCCTGTTTCATAAACTGAAGCTCTTTATCCTCCTTATCTTTAAGAGAGACTTTCATGGCAGTAGCTGTATTCTGTGGAGAAGCTGTATTCCAATGGCCTCAGGTAACCTGCTGCCACTGAGCCTGCTTGAGGTGAGGTTGGCCTCAGTGATGCGATGCCACCTCACACTCTCAGCCATTCTGAGAATTTAAACTGACTTGATCTTGAGAACTAACATGTTGGGATTGGATTTTTCTCATAACTTCTTTTTACAGTTCAGAGAGGTAATTTCAGCTGCCCACTGTTCATAGTGATGGTGAAATTTCGTGGAGTCAAATTTACCCTTTGTTTAATGAGATAAATTGAACAGAGGGGAATGCAGGCTGTTTCTGTGCTTTGAATTAGAATTATGGCAGACCATATTCCTTGTGAGGAGATAGTAGGAAACACTGAATTGAATGCCATAACTTCTAATGTTTCTTTAACACCAGTTTTCCTTGTGCTTAGAAAATGAGTGTATCTAAAAAGCAAAATTAATGCAGTTGTTAGCTGAATTCAATAATCTGTTCGTGGTGGTTAGACCCAAGTCTGCCCAGTGTGAAGATTTCCAGTAGGTTTTTGAAGAGAGTACTGTAGTGGTATAGCCAGAAAAAAAACTTGTAGAAAGGTCTTTTTTCCTTAATTATGATTTTATTTGCAGTTCATAAATTGAGATACTTTTGCCATTGAACAATTAATGCCATATGGGACCTTTAATTGTTTAACAACCCTTTATTATAAGTCATTCTTATCACGAAGACGCATTTAAAACAAACAAAAAACAACCACTGTTTATGAGTTTGCAGTTAATTTTAAATTTCGTGCAGAAATAATATTGTTCATTATCTCCTGAAGTCAATTGGCAGCAATAAACACTTGCCTTTTGATCAGGGTAATGTATGTGCCTGATCCCTACCAGCTCTTCAGCACAAAGCCACTCAAATGTATCTAGGTTTAAATTGTAAGAGAGGTAAATGTCTTGGCAGAGCACAGCATGCTGCCTTTGTTGCTGTCTGAAGCTGATTGTAAATCCAAGTTGCTGACTTTGTTTACACGCTTATTAAAGCCACAAATTTGAGTATTTTATCTAAACCTTTTGTTCAGTGCTCAGTTATTCCTTCTTTGTGTAAGTCTCATATACACCGCAAGCCTTCCTGTGTCCACTGCATTGTTTCCAAGAGATACAGGAAAAATGTTGTCTTGTTGAAATAGATAACAGGAAAAAAAAAATCACAACTAGTGCCACAGGGATTTCCAAGGACATAACAGTGCTAGTGTAACAAAGAACAAATAATAAAATCCACCACAAAGGGATTTCAAGTCTATAAAACAAATAACTTGTAAGAATATGATAAAAGACTAATTCAGTACAGAGTGATTTGCATTGGTACAGTGACAGGTGTTTTTGGAAAATGCAGCTGAATATTGATTTAAGTATTTTTCACAATCTGAAAGTATCTATTTCAACTTTCCTGAATTCTGAAATTCCTATCCAGAAATAGCGAGAAAGCTGTACTCATACAGGTAAGTCAGAATAGAAGACTGTAGAAGAGACTCTAAAGCTGAGTATAAACACCCAAGAGGTGGAAAGTAAATTAAGTGATATTTGAAGCTTTTATTAGGAGAGTTCAAACTTGATGCAAAGGTATGATATATGATATGCCTTCCACTAAAGGCTAGTCTTGAGCCTTGTATAATTTTTATATCAGTAAAGTGCCATCATTCTGAATCTTAAACTTACTGCACAGATGCATGTAAAGAAGCAACCTGCAGGGCTATGGAAGGTTGGAGACTCAAGATGGCTTTGTGTGTGTCTGGAGGAAAATGTGCTGATGCTTGACTGTATTCTTCCTTCCCAATGTGCATCTGTGTGTGTGGGCAGCATCCTGCTAATAGTGTGGGATGTTCTTGCAACAAGGCCTGTAGCATCTTGGAGCCATGACCAGCAGTAGGGGTGACTTCAGTCTGTGGTGAAACATTGCAACATAGAGCTGCTACTCTAACAGTGTATATTTATACATGTATGTATGTATATATATTTACACATGTTTTAAATGAGAAGTGTAATTCTTTATGCCTTTGTGAGACTGCTACAGACTTATCACAGAATCATAGAAAGGCTTGGGTTGGAAGGAACTTTAAAAGATCACGTAGTTCCTACTGTGCTGCCGTGGGCAGGGTTGTCAACCACAAGATCAGGATGCTCAGGGCCCCAACCCAAAAGGCCATGAATGCTTCCAGGGATGGGGCAGACTCAGCCTCCTTGAGAAAACCTGTTCCAGTTCCTCAGAACTCTGAGTAAAAGATTTCTTCCTAACAGCTAACGTAAGTCCTCCCTCTTTTAGTTTAAAGCCGTTCTCCCTTGTCCTATCATTATCTGCCCATGTATAAAGTCAGTCCTGCTTATAAGTTCCTCTCAAGTACTAGAGACCTTCTCCTCTATCCATCCCCAGAGCCTCTTATCAATTGCTTAGGGGCACTTCATAAATCACAGAACCTTAGAGTTGGAAGGGACCTTCCAGACCAGGATACTGTTGGCTTTCTGGGCTGTGAGTGCATTGCTGCCTCATGTCCAGTTTTCCATCCACCAGTACCCCAGGTATTTTTTGGCAGGACTGCTCTCAATCCTGTGATCTTCCAGCTTGTATTGGTAGCGACGACAGCCTTGACCCAGGTACAAGATCTTGCATTTGGATTTGTTGACCCTCATGAGTCTCACCTGGGCCCACTGTTCAAGCCTGTCTAGATTCATCTGGCTGCCATCCTGTCCATGTGGTGCATTATCTGCACCCCACAGCTTGGTGACATCAGCAGACTGGTTGAGGGTGTGCTCCACTCCACTGTCAATATCACTGATGAAGATACTAATGAGTATTAGTCCCAGCACTGTCCCTGGAGGCATACCACTTGTCACTGGATTTCCATCCAGACATGGAGCTGTTGACCACCCCTCTCTGGCTATGATCCCACAGCCCCACTTCAGGGGCAAAGGGAAGATTCCTTCCACCCTAAGTAGAAGCACAGATCCAGATTCCCTTGTCTTGCATGTGTCTGCGATCTGTCTCCTCAGGGGTTGGAATCGAGCGCCTCTGCCTGCATAAAGTAGAACAGATTATGTCCTTTCAGGCATGTGGGTACCTGGAGAGTTGGCTGCTTTTTCTGTATGTGCATTCAGCTAAAGCATGTGATCTGTATATGAATTATATTAAATTTATAAAGTGAGATTTAGGCCTGATTAAAACAAACACAAAATAATTAAATTTGTTTCTCAGCATTGAATTCAATCCATAACAGAACAAATCAAACAAAAACAAGGGAGAAAAATTAATAAGAATAACCTTCCAAGGGGAAAAAACAATAAAAGCTTTGAAGTCAATCTGAATCATGCCTCTTACAACACAAATACTTAAAACAAAGAAAGCAATTATCCTTCATTTTTAATTCATTTTGCACCTTGAAAACAAGCTTGTATTGTAAAGATCTGGATTTAAGTTTTGGTTGCATTTTTTTTATAGCTATAGAATCTCAGGATAGTTACATTCTGCAGGTTTTAATCAGCAAAATACTCCGACAATCTGATCTTACTTTGTGTATCTTGCATAATAAGTGTTAGACTTAACTAATAGAACTACCACTGGTTTGACCTTGTTTGTTTTTCAGGTGCAGCTGCTTTGTAGTTAATTCAAACATACTTTAGGCTGAATCCTTATAGTTCAAGAATAGCCCATTATGAAACTCGGCTACTTCAGTAAAAATACATTCTTATAATATGTAGGTTGCTCCGAAAGTAATGCTGCTTATTTCTATAGAAGCTACAGCAGATACAAAAATCATAGTAATACTGTTTGATTGAGCAAACTCTAAGCTGCAAAATACTTTTCCAGCATAATGACCACCATTTGCTATGTATTTTTGCCAGTGATGAACCAAAGCTTTCATACTGTGCTCATAAAAATCAGCACCAGTGGAAGTGACCCATTGTCTCACAGCTGCTTTGATGATGGCCTTGATAGGAAAATGTTGCCCATGTGGTCCATCTTGCATTGGCCTGAAACGGATGAAACAGAAGGTGCCAAATCTGGACTATATAGTGGCTGTTGTATGTTGTAGGATGCTTGAGCCAAGATTAGCACTACACTCCATGGTCTTTTAACTGGTATGGAACTTGATATCACTGTGTTGCATGAGAATGGCTGTCTTCTTCTCTGGCCTGACTCTGGAAGTTTGAGCCTTCAGCTTAGTCGATGTTGCTGTCAGAGTTAATAGTTTGTCTCAGTTCCAGGAAATTCAGAAAGATCCCTCCTTTCCTGTTCTAGAAGACGGTGCATGCTGCTTGACCTGCTGAGGACTGTGATTTGAACTTCTTCTGTGGGGAATTTGGGCTCGTAGTGGTAACACCACATTTTGTCTTCAGTAAAATATACAATCAAAAAATTGTCACTTTCATCCTTTATTGGTTCAGTGGCTCCTGAGAAACTTGCATGTGGTGTCCATTCTGTTCCTGTGTGAGCATTTGTAGGACCTCCATGTTGCAAACTTTGTGATACTGTGATGTTGCCACCATTGTTTCCAATGCATTGAAGGTGATTTTCATCTCCATGCCCAGTTCCCTGGCTGTAATCTGGTGATTCGTGTGGGTGAGCTGATTGAAACACTCTTAATTTCAAGGTGTGATAGCTATGAATGGCCATCAGGAACATGACTTGTTTGTCACATTGCTATTGCCACTGCTAAAATGCATACCTTCTGCCTCACTGTTCACATCCACTATTTGGTCTCCATAAGTGATGGAGATCCAACATTCAGCAAGCATCAATGAATGTCAATGACTGCAGTTTTTTTTTTCCACATGGAGGAATTAAATTCTACACCTTTGCTTCATATGCTCTTCCACATCAGATGCTGTTTTATCAGACTGTTTCTCTGCTGCCATCTGTCCCATGGCAACAACATGTAATGGGATACTGGCAGAAAGGTTCAAGTTGTACTGCTGTACCAGTAGCATCTACCTCTGATGTTGCAGGTCAACATAATAAAATAGGAAGACTTAGTTTTGGAGCAGACTTCGTGTGCAGCAATTCAGCAATAGAGTTAACACCTAATTCCCACCTCAAATAATGCAAATGCTGACATAAGGGATCTAAGTGCTGAATTTAAATGCAATCTTCTAGGTTTGCATAAATTGAAAGTTGTAGATAAAAGATCATTTTAATAGAATCTTGCCTCCTGTTCTCTTGTATCTGATAGAATGCGAGTACAGGTCATAGTATCTATTCAATATACTTTCTCTGTATAGAACCACGAAGGAAAAAAAAACAACCTGAAAAAAAGAGCAAACTTCTGAAGGTTTAGATCAGCTTTACAGTACACAATTATGAGTAAAATTGAATGTTAAAGCTAACTGAGAAGGTCAAGTACAGCAACGGTTCAGAGTTTAAAATTATGATATTAATGATTAATGTAAATTAACTGGAAGCTGCCTTCATTCTGTGAGTGCTGTGTATGTGTTTGGTTTGACTTTTCCATTTTCTGTGCAGATTCCAGCAGCTTTTGGTTTAAACAAAGAAAAGTCTGAAAACATTAAGTGAGGATTTATTGACTTTGTCTTGCTGCATCTCTACAGGTGTGTTTTTGTAGTAGTTTTGTCTCTGATGCCAGAGATTTGGGGATCTTCTTGGAAAAGGACAGCATAGAGGAGAAAACATAAGTCTGAATTTAGAAGATTGATTTGCGGAATTGGTTGTGACCCGAATCCTATGCTTGAGTTTAATGAAGTCAACACAGTCTGCCCAACCTGACCTAAGCATGAAATAAAAATGCTGGGTAAATCGTGTGTGTGAATATATATATGTGTGTGTGTATATATATATATATATTTAACTGAGGTGCCTCATATGGAATCTGTTGGTCACAACTGCTGCAACACAAAGGCTTAAAAATCTAAACCTTCCTTGGCCTTGTGAAGAATTGTAGTTTGCTGCAGCCCAGTGACAAAATCTCTGAGCAGGCAGGGAGTATGGGCTGCTTGTGAAGGGAGAAGGCACTGCAGTTGCATCTAAGCAAGCCTAATGGAGCAGCTGCAGAGAGCCAGGAGATGCTGCTGACAATATAAAGACAGGGGAAACCTGGTTCTCACAGGATAATTTTGCAGTATGGAGTTGGATAGGAATGACAAGCAGTGGAAGCATCTCTATAAGAAAACTGAAGGAGGAACCAGATCTTTTCTGCTCATTGCTGACAGCTCAGATACTTAAAGGGCTGAGGGGAATACAAGTAAGTTTTGTGAGAAGTTCATAGTGACAAGTGAAAAAGATTGGAAAAGCTTATTTTACAAGCTACTGTAGCATTAATCCCTGAAGTCAGTCTTCACAGATGTGATCATCTGTTACGCCTGGTGCCAAGAGGTCAAGTGCCATGCCATTAATCTTATTTATTTGTATTTTTTTTTAATTACAGGGGTTGAAGTTTATCTTGGGTGGATTACTTAATCTAGATCCAGCATGGTCTGGGGACACAAGACAGTATGTGTCACAGGTACAGTAATTGTGCCTTAGCTTCCCAGGTCTTGCCCAGAAGCTCTCTGAAAATGGCACCTCCCGAACAGTGAGTTTATTCCCCTCTGGGTGGGAACATGGCAGGTGTCAGTGTTGCAGTGAGCTTGGAAGCAGCGCCAACTCTGCATTAAGTGTAGGGAAGCTGTACCATGTTCAGTGATCTGTCAGGGTGGCAATAGCTGCTGGGCTCAGCAGTGTCTCTTTCCAATTTACAGATGCTAACTTAGGAAGTGCTACACAAGACAGTGGTGGAGTTGGCTGTGTTTTTTAGATTTCCAAAGAATCCTGAAGTGCTCACAAGATGAAAAACTAAGTAATGCTGTGGTCATAGGAGAGCCCAGCAGCTATGAGATAGTTAGCAATATTTAAAGTTATAGCTAGTGGTATAGTTTTATTGAGAGAGGCTGTGTTGAGCAGTGTGTACAGATTAAATCCCTCTAGGCATGTAGTCCTTAATTTATCTTCAAATGTCTCTGGAGATAAGCAAAAGAGACTTTGTTTCAAGCCTTTACTGGAGCCAGACTTGTCAGCACAGCAGAAGCTGTGCGGCTTCCCCATTCTGTGTAGTGAAGCAGCAGGAGTACTTTAAGTGCAGGTTTTTCTGAGGATTTCTATGTATTATGCTCTTGTGCTTCAAGCAGGCTGCTGACACATCTGAGCTGATGTTCTTGAAGTGTTTAATAAGTTTCTGGTCTTCAAGTATGGGTAAATGCAACCTAGCTTGAAAGACGGTCTTTCTTTGTAGTATATGTGAGGGTGTTCATTGTGGTTTGTTTGCTTGGTTGTTTTTTGAGTACCACTACTTACAAGTTTCACTTACAGTTCATTCTGCCAATTCAGAGCTCTAGAGTACGATACCGAAAGGATTTTCAGTCTGCATCAGCAACAACGCAATTGCTGAAGTTTTGATGAAAGGGCAGGGATAGCATACAGTAGGATTGGTTTTGTTCAAAGAAAGCTTAATACAGAGATGTTGTGTGCTCAGAATACCGTGAGCATAGTACCTGCTGAATGGGCAGGTTGTAGTTTGGGGAGTTGTAGAGCCTAATGGTGCATGTGTGCATACTTGTTTGGTATTTATTTTCTGGCTCCCTAGGGGGAGCTGGGGGTCGGCCTCTTCTCTCGTATAATTAGTGACAGAACTAGAGGGAATGGATTCAAGCTGCGCCAGGGGAGATTCAGGCTGGACATTAGGAAATATTACTTCTCGGAAAGGGTGGTCAGGCACTGGAATGCACTGCCCAGGGAGGTGGTGGAGTCACCGACCATGGGAGTGTTCAAGAAACGTTTGGATGCTGTGTTGAGGAATATGGTTTAGCTGGGAAGTATTGGTAATGGTTGGACTAGATGATCACAGAATCACACAGAATTATCAAGGTTGGAAAAGACCTAAAAGATCATCCACTGAAGCAATGATCTTCTTCCAACCTTGATAATTCTGTGGTTTTAAGAAGGTTGTGATGTTGGAGGGTGAGGGTCTGCACACATAAATGGTTAAGATGCCATTTGAATGGTGATATCTTGTTTTCTATTACAGGTGCTTTGCTAGAAACTTTGCATGGGTCTGAAAATGGCTGGGTTACTTTGGAAAGCAGGGATTGAAAAACAAGCAGTAAACAGTTGGGCGGAGTGTTTTGAATGACACCTCATTAAGAAGCTACTGCGGTTTGACACTTATTAATGCCTACTATCTTAGACTCTTCAAAGTGAAAGAATTGTCACCATTAACTCTTCCTAATGTGTCATTAAATTTCTGAAAACCAGTTAAATGGGCAGTACTTGAAGAGAATGGCTTTTGACTGAGTTGTTACTGATTATCAATTTTTTAATAGTTGCCTATATGTTTCCTTGAGTAGATTATTTGTAGTTTAGAGACCCTCAAACCTTGAATCAGTATTAAGATGGGAAAGAATTTGTCTTCAGACAGCAGTAGGTGTTGGAGCCTGATTTCATGTATGAATACTAGAAGTCAAGTGTATCATTGCAAGGTGATTTTAAGCTGAGTATTTGAGGCTTATGTTCTGAAAATATATCTTAGTGTTCTGAAACTCTGGTCTGTTCAGAAGCTATACTTCCTGTCTGAGTTAATAAATCCTAAGGAATACTGCGTAATAGTGCTTTGATTTCACAAGAAAAAATCTTTCAATGAAAATCCTCCTAGTAACAGCTATAAATTTACTGCTAAACTCTGTCTACAACAGAGAACTTATAATCCAGTGACAGTAGCAACAGAGTTCCTTTGCCTGAATAAGAAAATGGAGTTTCTAACCTACTAATACTGTTTACCCTGCTGATTGGGTGCTTGTTATCTCAGTGCTGAATGGAATTTATAGTAAAGATCTACTTTTTTTTTTTATTGTGAGCTCTGCTATGTGCTTCGCTCTTATTCATGCAGCAGAACTTTGAGAATGAAAGGTACCCTGTGCAGTGTGCTTGGCAGATGGTCTTTCAGTAGGCTTGAGAGAGTTGCTTACAATGCAGTCTGTACAGGTAGTGGTTTGTAAAGTGAGCAGCCTGAATTTTCAGCAGGATTTGGGGAACCATCTTCTAGCTCATAATTATAGTCCTTAAGACATGGAAGCATGCTAACTCAGGTGTGGAAGAGAAGCTAGCAAGTTTGCCCTTTTAAATCTGAAAGCAAGTATGTGCTTTTGAGGAAAGAAGGAATGTGCTGCATGTAATGGGAGCTTAGGCTGGCCAAGCCAGGACAGTTTTGAGCCCAACAGTGCAGGCCAGACTGCAAGCTCTATGTAATTATTACTTGCAAAGAAGAGGAGAAATTCTGTGTGTACAAATGGTTCTTAACGTGATGTGAAGAAAGTAGTTTCATTTTACTTGTTGATTTTACTATAAAGTTACACTTGCTTTGTCATTGCTGATATACTTTTATTCAGCTGGAGGCTTCGTGTTTTAGCCCAGGCAATAAAGAAAGGCAGGAGTCAGGAGGACATTCATCCACACATTTAGTTACATTGATTTTAAAGACACACAAATGAATGTTTTACTGAATTCCAGTGTGTGTAAAAGACAACACCCTAGCACCTGTATCTCCGCTCTGTTTATTTCCAAGGATCATTCAGAAGAAAGGGGGAACGTAAGGAGCTAGGTTTGGATTTGCAGGAAAAGTTAGAAGATGGCCTTTAAAATTAGGATGTTAGTTCTGACTTTGGAGATGAAGTAACATGAGTTCTCTGGAGAGGAGTTGTGCTGCAGTGTTCCCAACTTGTTGCTGCAGTTCTGAAAGCATAGCAGTGTAACAAGGTAATTTGAAAGGTAATTTCAGTAGTGGAGACAAAAAGCGACTAAAGCCTAGATAAGGTTCTAGCAAAAGCAAGGAGCAAGGTAGAGATGAATTTTGGCAGCTTTTCCTTTGCTTTTCTTGCAGCGCTAATGGTTACTTATGCTCAGCACTTCTCATTGCTGGGACAAACAATTGCTTCTACATCTGCTGTGTCTGACAGATCTGGGCAGCTGGCAGGAAAATACCTCTTCATGGACTGAATGACCCTGTCCCCTTGGAGACTGAAAGTGGATGCTGCATCTGCTGACCAAGGGAACAAGGGGTGTTCTGTGCTTTTGCTCCCCAGCTCGCCTTTCTTCTGGCTGCGGCAGCAGGAAGGCTTCTCACACCATTACATGCTGCTGCTTTGCCAAGAGTGGAAAAACCTTTCCGTGATGTCTGCTGAGCTTGGGGTGTTGCAGAATGGAGGAATATAGGTAGTAAAAGGTCAGGTCCCTGTACCTTGTCTGTACTTATATCAAAGGATACTTTTAAAGTTGTTGATAATCTGTCAGGCACCATGATGAGATGCAGAGCAAACCAGAAACTCTTTGATTTCTTTACTGGTAAGGTTTTCTGTATGCATGCCAGTCTTGTTTTCCTGTTCTTAGACCTCAGGCTTTATACAGCTATTGATTTTTCTTTTCTAGTTGATACAACATTAATGGTTATTCAGGTAAAGGTATCTGTTATTTTCCCAACACAGCTTCACAATTCATTAAGAATGTGATGGGTTCCCTTGTGCTAGTAATGGCTGCTTTAATTCTAGCAAACAGGATCCCTGACAAACAGCAGCAGGTTAGATATTCACAGCTAGCTCCATTGTCCATTACAGCAATTCCTTTTCTTCTTTGCTACAGCTAGCATTAGTATTCAAAAGCTGGAAGCATGCTGGTGGAAAGCTACCTAAATATTTATGGAATATTGCTAGGGTCATAGTAACAAGGGCAGCAAATGAAATTAAAGTTTTACGCCATGAGACGAACTAACTTATCTATCACACTTGGCCAAGTTGCTCATGCTGTTTAAAGAAGAGGTTTTCTAAGAAAAAAAACTTTCTTATAAATTTCAGCATAAAATTTTAAAACTTTGCCTCATTATCAGTTTTGTTTCTTCCAACAAGAGAAGTGGGTGGAGAAGTTTTTTAACACAGCTGTCAAAGCTGGTTTCACATAACTTGATTTCTTAAGAACAGTGCTCCGTATCTTTTATCTAAATATATCAAAGTGTTTTCTGAACTTCAGGGTCATAAATACCCTGTGTGAGGAAAACAGTCTAAAGGGAAAAACAGATGCAGCAACCTCAGAAAATGTATGTAGGTTGCTTTGTAAATAATGCCTCCTATTTATTTCCTTGGAAACTTCAACGGCTACAAAGAACACAATAACCCTATTTGAGAGCAAATTCTCATATACAAAGGACTATTTTTTTGCCATAATTACCACTAGTATCTATTCATTTTTGCCAGAAATGAACAAGTGCCTGAATGTCATGCTCATAAGAGTCTGCACCAGCAGAGGTGACGCACTGTTGTGTGATGCACCACTGCTTTACTTTGCTAATATAGAATCATAAAATCTTTAAGGTTGAAAAAGACTGCGAAGATCACTGAGTCCCACCATCAACTCATCACCTCCAAGCCCACTAACCCGTGTCACATCTAGTCTTTTCTTGAGCACCTCCAGGAACAGCGACTCCAACACCTCCCTGGGGAGCCTGTGTCAGTGCATCAGCACTCTGAGTAGAGTCTTTTCCTAACACCCACTGTTTGGTCTGCGTAAACATTCAGCAAATATCAGTGAATGTCAGCGGTGCCATTTTTTCCACATGGAAGATCTCAATTCCACCTCCTTGTTTCATTCACGTTTTCATGTCAGATTCCGTTTTGTCAGACTGCCCCACTGCTCTCCCGTGGCAATAAAATGTAAGGGAATATTGGTAGGAAGGTTCAGCCCCTACTGCTTTACCACCAGCATCTGCTTCTTGACACTGTGGGCCAGCATAATAAAACAAGAGGTGTTACAGTTGTGGAGCAGCCCTTGTACATGCCAGGTTAAAATTAGGAATGCAGACCAGGAATTGAGCAGGATTTGCGTTTAAACTTTGCAGTCAGATCTCAGGCTGGACAAAGAATCTCACTTCGCTGAGCACTGAGCAAACTGAGGCTGTTTTACTGCTTTATGATTTTCCGAAAGGATGCAAGAACCTGGATAACTTGGCATCTCCATTAAATGAGAAATGACATTCTTATTTGTGGAAGCATGACAGAGCATACATTTTGAATGGAAATTGCCTTGCTTATTGAAATGAAAACCTCTGAGCACAGAAGTTCTGCCTTCATTATTTTGGTAAGAAGCTAAATAGTTAGAAATACTATACAGGTAGGATAAAAATCAAACTGTTGGGGAAGAAAATGTTTTATAATCTTCCAGCTATGGCTTTTGGTTACTTTGGGACACACGTAAAAACCAAAGAAACGTGAAACCCAAAGTAAAGCATTTTTTTGTTGTTCTCAGATAAATTTAAGTAATTCTCCATAGAAGTCTCCATAAACTGGCAGCATAATTTGATAAATGCATCATATAGGTAAAATGATCTGCACTCTACGTGGTTTTGATTAGCAGCATGCCATCTTTATTCTTTGGATTTTAGCTAGGGGCTGCATAAAAAAAATTCCCAGAAACTGACTTAAGATTGACACTTTTGTAGTTTTCTCACAGCCACTGAGTTGTGCTAGGTATTTAAAGAGAACTAAGTGGGACACTGTACGAAAACTGCACGGGTGTAGGACAACCTTTGGTTTGATTAGGAGAACTCTTAAGACAGGATCTGTAAGAAAAAGCATATAGTCTTCCAGTTAGATATTGAAGTAGCAATTATTTGCCCTAATTAGTGTGTCTGTTTCCAATGTCAGTAAGGCCGTGTTGATTGAAGTCAGTGTTTGAATTTTGCAAATAAAACTTGTCCCTCCTGATGACTCAGTAGTGCAGAGCTCTGTTATGACCCAGAAGGGATTTGGGGTATGCTTGGAGAAGATCCTTGCTTCTTTCCACTAGCAAAGTAGCTAAGAACGTTATCATTAGCAAATATTTTTGTTTGCAGATAATTTACAGTTCTTTTGCTGTCAAGGGAAGCAATACCTCAAACAAGGAAGGTGAAAAAGAATCTAAAAGGGACAGAGATTTTCATTATTATATGAGGCCAAAGGATTCAGAGAGAGGATGTGAATTTAGTCTCACTCACAGCAATGCTGTTGTGTGTTGTTTGTTTGTTTTATCTTAACTAGTCTTCCTTCTACCCACTGCCCTAGGGAGCCAGTTATCTGCAATTGCCTTAAAATCTGTAGAAGCTTTATGTTCGGCATTGCCCAAAATCCCATCAATGATGAGGGCTGCAAAGAAAGGTAACTGCTCATTTTCCACTATTGTTAACTACGCTCAAATTTAAAAAGTAATATTTTGCTTTAAATTGAGGCCTTGATAAATCAATCCCATCAATTAGCCAGGTTTTGAATGGGGCCATAAAACAAAGAAACTAATTTCTTTAGAAATGAAATTTTTGCTGGTTTTTTTTTTTGTTTGTTTGAAAAGGAATATGACCTGAAGAATAGTTCTGTTGCCTAGACCTTAAAGAAAGCTGTGAGAGTTGAGCATGCCAATCTTGTTCTGCCTCATTAATATCGGGCTGCTGCTATGTATGCTGTATGGCCAGCATGGATATTCCAAGGATTTCACCAGCTTCAGAGCACAACCTCATATATAGCATTCATAGAGGTGCCTGACTGAACATAGAGTATTTCTTCTGTATTTTTCTCAAACTGTATGTTGTTCCTCAGTGAGAAGGAAGGGGCACACAGCCACGGATGCCCAAGTGAAATATTCCTCTTGATGCACTTTGAACAAAATTCTGAAAGGTCCCCCTTAGTTTAGGTGAAGATATCTGTCGCTAAGGATTGCTAATGATACACGTTCATGATTTTTGTACTAAAGGCCAAACCTATGATGTGTGATTTCTTCAACTTTTGAACCCCGTGCAATATCTAATTGAAATTTCTGTTATTTCTTCTACACGAGTTGAAAGATATCTAATGTTTTGTGAGTATTTGACTTGGTTAAAGGAATTAGCTTCCCCTGTGAAAGAGATATTTCCTGCAGAGTTTGTCTTTCTCTCACTCCGGGTTTAACACCTGCAGTAGCACATATCTCTATTAGTTAAGGAGCTAAGAGCTGGCAGCATCAATGAAATGTTTCACTGGGAGAAAGAGTAACACAGAGGGCTTAACTAAGCCTGAGGAATGGCTGCAGAGTCATACCCTGAATTACCTTGTGGCGCTGATCCCCCTGAAAGATGTAAAGGAATGTTGAGCAGAGGGAAAAGACGTGAGGCTTCATGCATTGAGACACTTCAGGCAGTGCTCAGAACTTGGCTGAAAAGTACTTTGGAAGAAAAAAAAAATCCCTGGTAATGACAGGGGAATTAGACATGTAGTAGCTTACAGCATAAAATACTGCTTCTGAGTAGCAGTCTCTCTAGAGCTGCACGGATACGTGGAGTGGGTTTTCCTTGCTTTGTTTTTCAATACCAAGAGTAAATGCACATTAGAACACAGTGCTTCAAGTATTTAAAAATGTATGTGTGCCCTCTGTTAGCTTATCCATTTTCCATGGGTGCAGGCTGTAGGATGAGTTGTACCTTTCACGCTTCTGTCAGTCTTCTTTCTCAGGAAAGACTCTTGAGGACGACGACTGCTATTGTAGAATGTTCTTAGGCCCCAGAAATTGCTTGTGAAGACAGAAGAGGCTGCAATGCTGGATTCCCAGTACTGTGGGTTGTGTATTATGCACTCACACCATGATATTTGAACTGGCTGTTGTCAGAAAAGATATACTCCTAAGATGTGCAAATCTTCACTGTTTAGCAGCTGTACTTTTTTTTTTTTAAGCAGCCTTTGAAGAATTTTGGTTGGCTTAATCTACAATAAACTTAATGTGTTTAATATAGCAGTAGTGTTTTCAGCTTGGAGTCTAGGAACACTTATTAAAAATAAGCCTTTTTTTAATGAATGAATGTGGTTTTTCATCACCTTTGGAATTTATGGAGACGCAATTGAAACTTGAGAATTGCTAGATGATGCTAGAATTGCTAGTACTGACTTAAACCCCTGGTTTTGGTTCCATTCCTATCCTTGTTTATCATTTGTTGTAAAAATGTCTTGACCTTCCTGAACTGGTAGATTTGAGGGGAGTTAGACTAGGTAAATAAACTGAATATCTTGACATTATATTTTCAAGCATTATGTTTTTCTCTACCAGAATGATTTTTGCTTTCTTACTGTGCCCGTATTTTTCTGATCTTCTCGGTAGAGAAGTGATTGATCACTGGGCAAAATGGTTTTACACAGAAATGTCATTATTACGTGGTGTTGTCTACTGAGGGTAGTTCTAAACAGCACGAATGAATATCTGTCTGCTATTTGCACTATGTAGGTTAGCTGCTATAGTTTCCCAAGGTTGGTGGGGCTGTCCCACAGTGAACTTCAATGTGGATAATTCAAGTAAGGATTTTTATTCTTTTTTTTTTTACTATTCTTTTTTTCTCCTGGAGTTGAAGGCAATTACATGTGTGTAAGCAGTCGTGCTTGCCAGCAAATGCAGCCTGATGATCCAGAAGACACCAGCAGGGAGAGGGGTTGTTTCCTGCTTGCCGGCAGGGAGCTGAGCTTGAAGTGACCTCATCTACAGGAACAGTTTGGGAGCTGACTGCTGTGGTGGTGGTTGGGAAGTTCAGCCTCATAGCTGTCCTGGTCTCTCTGTATTTTTCTGGTGGTTTGTTTCCATACTGGCTTATGGAAAGAGAGGCAATGAGCGGCATCATTTCCCAGGGATGAGATTTGCATTGTGTTTAATTAAAGCACGATGACTTACGCCAGAGGATGTTAAAATGTGACAAAGAGTGCCCTTTGCCAAATACTGGGATTTCATGGAAACTTGGAAAGTCATTAATTACTGAATTTATTTGAGATAAGTGTGTAGCCTGTTTTTCAAGGCCCATTGACTTTGGCCTTGTTTTCTTTTGAGTTTCTCCCCCACTGAGTTATTTCAGCCTCACATAATGTTGATGGAAATACTCCGCTTGGTGACAAAACTATTTGAGGAGCAGGATGCAAACTGTTGACGAACGAATTGCTGCAGGAGACTGCTAATGAGACAGGGAACCTTTGTCATTCTAGGTCTTTGCTTTGAATTTGATCGCATCGGTCTAATTGTAATCTTATGTTAAGCTGTTTGTTGGCCTGTAAAAATGCAGTAGGTGTTTATACTGCTTGTTAGCTTTTTACAGGACAGCTGAACAAACCTTGCCACTCTGACAACTCTATTAGTAGTTTCAGAAGAGAAGTCAAGTATTAAATAGGAACAATCACGTGGATAACTGTGCATAAAGTCTTTGTGCACTGGGTCAACAATTCGTAACAAGCCACAAATTTCTCCCCTTGCTTTGTGAGTTGGATCTCAAGTTTAGCACTTCTGCTTCAACTGTTAGCAAGTGAATTCACTCAGAATCCATCAGTTTTGATTAAAGAAAAAAAAAAGTTATTTTTACAAGTGTTTAAAATGTCAGACCATCTGACTGACTTTTTTGTTTCCAAGGATTTACCAGGATTCTGATAGAATTTACCCTTTTCTGAATTTTGAAGTCATCAAGATTGCCCTTATTCTTCGTTGTGCTGTAAGAACCAGCTAACCACACTTCCACAGTGTGCTGCAGAGCTTCTTTTTGCAGGCAGACATGGTTGGTTAGTCAGTGATGTACATGAGTTATTAATGTGTAGATTCAGAGTGGTTAGAATTATTCACAATCCTCTTTCATCAAAAATTGAGCTGTAAGCCATGGTAAGAAGTGACTTTTTCATTAGAAGTCCCTTTTCAGATGTTGTCAAATAACCTGCATAAAGTCAGAGCAGGCAACAAAGATTGTTCCTGAGGGTGAGGGAAGCTGACAAAAGGGGTTGGAGACTGGAAAACTGTTAGTGGAGCGACTGTGAGATAGACATTTCTCATGAGTATCCACATATATGCTTATTCACTACATGATCCAAAACCTTGCTTGATTTGGAAGGATTTTTCCTTTTTTCCATTGCAGTTAACCTTGGGTCATATGTGTAATTGTGCTAATGCTGTTTTCTCATTCCTACCTAATGATGCTGAAGAGTTTCTGGTAAAACCAGAGAATGGGAATAAGTCCCTGTTCTGCAGACTGTTTTGATTAGACTACTTATGGTAGAGTATGGTCCTAGGCAACACATGAAATGCTGGAATCTTGAGCTGCTTGGGCTCTATTAAGCTCTTCTTAGCTTTCAGGTAATTTGTAGTGAGTTCCATTTTGAGACCGATGTTTCAGTTGTTGCTGAACCAAGGAAGTTTGATAAGTTAACAATCCTGAGCATGTCTTACCATCTTGCTTTAATTTGTATGTATTTCCAGCCTTTCATTTTTCTCTGCTTAATGTCAAATTGTACATATTTGAAGCTTGTTTTGATGTAGAATGCTTTGCATCCTGAAGCTGCCCCCTGGATGACATTTAGCTGGAGCACTGGGAGCTTTTAAATTGTACCTGCTTAAGGAATGAAGTAGAAGGCCATGGGGGGGAAGGCTGCTGATGTTAATTTCCTTGTACTTTTTCCATTGCTATTTGTACAGAAGAGTTCAATAAATAGATGCATTCTGCATGGATGTTTTTAGTTCTGACACATCCATTCAAGGTGAAGTGCCTACGTTGGTTTGCATCTTCCTCTGGAAGAGGACAGTGGTTTTTGTACTGCATAAGGAATTGCAGCTCTGGGCTTCAGTAACATTCTTCTACATGTGTAGCTGCTGTTTGGATATTGATTTCAGAAGGCTTTGAGATGTAATAGATGCAGGAGAGGGCTAGGTTTTTCCTTGTTATCACTCTCTGTAGCTAGCACGCACTCATCCTTTGGATTCAGTCTCTTACTGAGACTCAGAGCACTGGTGTACAGTCCTTACTCCACACCTTCCAACTGTGCTGCTGCCTGGCACTGCCTGCTCTGCTGGGTGCTAGAGTGTGTGCTCGCCTAGTCTGCTCTTACACTGTGTCCTCTCTGAAATTGAATTCCCTTTGGCATGGAAAGGCATCTATGTAGAGAAGCTGCTGCTTTTTGGAGAGGTGGGCTTGCTGCTGCTCAGCCCAGAGGTGGGGAGATTTTGTAGAGCAGTGGGATCTGCCCATGGGAGGGTTTTTCTCCCAGAGGAACATAGGACTCTTTGCATCCCTAGTAAAGTGAAGCATGTAGTAAAAAATTAATTATATAATATAGTTATACAAAAGTGGCACTTGGTAGATCCTTAAGCAGAAAGCTGAGGTGTCCCATTATGGAGGGGTTTATTCTACTCCTAAATACAAAGGATTTTTGTTCAGTTTAACTTGGAATTATTTTGTTCTGTTTCACCTAAGGCCTGAAATGGAGAGAGTTATGACTTTTCATAAGAAATAAATGTTTGTGCTATTCAGTGAATTTCAAGCTGTTTCAAGGTAATTTCATCTATTTGTGATTAATGACTTGATATAGCTGATTTCTTGGTTAGTTGCTATACTTGAATTCTCATGCAGTAAATCATATACTAGGCTGCGATTTCTTGTTGATGCTGATATATTTTAACATATATTTTAATACTGGTGTATTGATCTTTTATGGACATTCAGAAATAAATAAACCAAAGGAAATACTCTGAAATGCATAATTACTAACACTTCATATGGAGGACTGTGCTATTTCTTGTCATAAAAATATATGATTTTATTCTATTTCTATGGGAGAGGCTTATTAAAAAAGATCTTGGGGGATTAAAGGAGGAGAGATTACAGTTAGTATAGATTTTTTTTATAGCTGTGTGTTTTCATCAGACATCTAGTATAACCTATGCACACATGGTGACAGAACAGACAGCATCCAGAGAATATCCTCTGCAGCACTATATATACCTTGTTAAGACCTTTTTAAACGTTGCATCTGCTTGTATTACATATTAATGTCTTACATCGCAACCTATTACATAACCCGAAGCCTCAAAAATGAGAATTGAGGTGGGGGACTGAGCAGAAGTATCTGTAATCTAATAGAAATACGGCTGAAAAAATTCAGCAACTCTCATGTATTTTTGTGCAACTGCAAATGGTCCAAAAAGCAGGCAGATTTAACAGCATTCGCAGCTGCGGTGCTTGAATTTCTCAACAACAGAACAAAATTGCAAATGAGATATTTGGAAAATTGTTGTACGGGCCTTTTAATAGACAGTGCTCAGTGTATGTATTCAAACAAATATGAATACAGAAAATAAAATCAGATTGTAGTTAGTATTTTTTCTGAAGTTACATTTTGAATCTATGGCTTCTGTACTACTGCTCTTTTTTTGGAATCAGTGGAGTTGATACAATTATCTGAATTATTCTAAATATCTCTTTTAAACCACTGTAGCCTTATACTTCTGCTTCATCATTTAAAAACTCTGTGCTGTTTTTATTTACATCATTAGGTACGTATGCATCCACTACTTCTCACAGAAAGAATTCTGGGTTCTGATCCTTTTCATGCTAACTGCCAGTATATGTACTCTGTCTCTCCACTGAATAAGCATTACTGCCTTAAAACAGACCGATTCTGTTTTGATGTGGCCAAGGACTGCTGGCCATCCCAGAAGACTGGTGTTTGTGGTTACAGGATACATAACTGCTTTATCAGGCCATTCTGATGACAGTAGTTCAGTGTGAATTAATACTGAACAGACAGTACTATGTATCAATTGTACTGTTAGATGATATTTGTGTGCCTTGTGGGCTGGCCACTACATGGTGTTTCACATTTGTTTCTGCAGTCTTTACTGACAAGTTCTCCATCATCATTGTGTGAATAGCTGAAGAATGATTTTCAAACTTTTACCAAATCTCTGTTCTGGCTAGACAACTCAATCACATCTACAAGAGATGTTGAATTATATTGATAGAATCTAAAAAAAGTCAAAACTGTGCAGTGCCTTGCTGTGTGACCTCATGTCCAGAGCAATCTAATTAAAATATCATGAGATAGATTGGCTGATAAACCCTTGTAGGCTCCCTTCCTTAACTGGAAAACCATGTGGCTGTTTTGCTATTATCAGATCTTAAGAGTTTGGTCATTTTCTCTTTTAGTTTGGTAAGTTCAACACTGTAGGCAATGTTTGGTTTGTTGGAAGGAAACCAGCAGGCTTCAGTGAGTTATGAGCCAACTTGTGTTTCTTGGTACCATTCTCTGATTCTTACTCGGGGTCATTGGTTGTCCAAAGTGTGAACTCCTTTGTGTGTCTATGTATTGCATTGGAGTACATGCGAAAAGTACCTGCCTATGTGAGAATGTTTGGGAAGCTTCTAGGATGCTGTTAGCTGGCTGCTTGATCATTGGAAGTAGGCGGATTAATTCTGATGGATCTCTGACTCAAATACATTTGATACAGCCATGAATTAATAATATTTATAAAGAGAACCTTAAATACCGCTTTTCACTGAGGATTTTCTCACAAATACAGAATTTGATATAGGTAGGAAGTAGTATAAAATTGACCTGTGCAGTGAAGGAATACAGCTCCAGAGTTTTCACGTTTAATGTCTGAGATATATTTTATTTTGGTTTCAGTTGTAAAGAAAGTTGTGCCCACAAATTTCCTGCATAGCACGTTGTTTAAATTGGCAGCCAGAAAATACAGAAGACAAGCAAGAAGTTGTAGATTACAGGTTGTTCTTGCTACAGACTATTTGTAAATGCTGTGCTCTGAATGGGTGCACACTGGAAACAAAAATCTGTGTTGTATGTGCAGAGTTCCATTGGTTTAAGGGGTTCTGAGGATCATGCCAAGGTTGGACTTGGTCAAGCTGAATGACATTCATCTTAAATGTGAGGAAACTCTTGTGTTGTGTGTGGATTATAGTACTCTGAAATCTGCATATTGCCTTGAGGTTTTATTAAAACTGTACAGAGTGCCTCTGCCGGAAAAAACAGTGGCAGGAAGTTGTGTGCTATTTTAGTAAACATCTGTTGTGGGCATGTCTGTATTCGGAGGAAAGATGATCTCATTTTTGTCCTAACAATACGTATTTTATTGATTATTCAAATGACATTGTGTTTATTTTCATTACAACATACATTTCTTTAAAACTTAGTTAATATTTCATGTCTGAGATTTTGATTTACTATTTTACGCTACCATTCTGTAACGGTACGAAATGAATATGATTTAGTAGTCTTAGAATCCCACTCTTCTGATTTACAAAAAGCCATCAGGAATGTCAGAATTTCCTAAAGTAACAATCTATTTTCAGCCTTGTTATTTTCAGTTTGCTTGCTACTGTGAAATAGGGAATGATCTTTTTGGATAACGTGGAACAGAATTCCCACTGAAGACTAGGCTGTTGGATTTCTCTCAGAGGCTTAGCTTAATCTTTTTCTGAAGTCCTGGGCTAGTTGCTGGAGCTGTGCTGTGGTGGATGAGACTAGTGCTTGCTCTTTAACTACCTTACCAGGTACACAGGCACCAGCCCCTGTGTGCCTGCCTGGTCCTGAGCTTAGCTGTCAGTGGACAGACCTCTCCACACCCTGCACCCACAGCCCATAGGAAAAAGAAGTGAAATGCCCCCACTTAACTGAGCAGTGCCCTCTAGCTGTGATGGGTTCTGGGACCACAAGGGCTGTGCTGGGAACTTCTGAGGGTTCTTGTAGGATGGCGGGGTTGGAGGGGTCCGTGGGTATGCTGTGGAAGACCTGTGTTGTGGGAAACAAGGTGTGTTATCAATTCAGGCATTGGAACAAGACCTGTAGTGATGCAGTCAGTACAAAGGTTAACACTTAATAAAGAGAACTGCTTCTGTCACTGCTTCTGGACTAGAGACCTGCTAGCTTGCTAATTTCTTACTGTTTATGGTCTCATTAATTTTAGTCTCAAGGCTGTACAGTTTTTATTTCTTGCTTTTTCTTATGTGTTATAAGCACCTACTGGAGCTTCGTATTAAAGTATTCTCACTTTTGGCATTCCAGACTAAACTTCTCAATGCAGATTTGCCATAAAATGCAGTTTGTGAGATAATTATATTACAGAGAGCTGCACTCTGCAAAATGGTTTAAAAGCTGGAGTATAATTAATTATAAAGCGACCTCTTAAAAGAGTAGATTTATTTCTTTAGCATGATTTAATTTGCTGATAGAGATTTTGGATGGCCATCAAAACAGAATTGAATCTATCAGTGTCAGTGTTGCTGTACCCATGTCCAGTGCTATTTGCCAACTCTGATGTGAAGGGAGCTCTTCTCTAGGAGAAGGGGCTGCTTAGAGGCCACAACTTTCCAGTTCATGACTTCCTTTCCAAGTGTCACAAATAATGCTGATAACAATTGATGTGTCTATTATAAATTACTAGGAACTGTAATGAGATCAACAGCTCTATTCACAGGAGTGGCTGAGTGCCAGGAAGGAGGTGTCAGCTGGTTCAGTCCAACTCATATCAAACTCTGATCAGGATGGAGAAGAAGGAAGTTTGTACTTTTGTAACTGCTCTGCTGGGGGCCATAGCATTGATCCAAATCCCATTATTTTTGCCTTATTAACTTTCTGTGCTACATCTCTGCAGGAAATGTAAATCCTTCAATGGCTAAGTCACTTTATTACGTTTGCTTATTTTTTGTATATTAGCTAGTTAGAAGACTGCTAGCTTTGGAAATTCCCTCGATTTTTCTCCTGGTGATTTTGGCTTGAGCTATATTCAGCTCATCACCTGTTAAGTATCAAACCCCTTGAAAGTGCTGGGCAGCAGCCAGCTGGTGTGAACTGCCTTGCGCAACTGTGATGCTGATTACACAGATCGAGATTAGAATTAGAATCTCTGGGACTGAACAGATCTCTTTCTGATTCATGGGTCTCAGTGATGGCTGCAGCTGCTCAATGAGCATACTGGGCAAAAAAAAAGAGGATAAATATCTCCTTGGAATTGTACCTCTTTGGAAATGTATAGTATAAAGCAACTGTAGTTTAGAAGGGACTTTATTTCACCTGAAGGAAAAGGTGTGTTGTAAAGACAGAAGACCAACTTTAATGAGAATATAACTGACTTTACGAAAACTTCATATATTTAGTATTTTTAAGGTTAACTTGGCAAAGAAAGCTAGCATGAAGAAAAGGAGGCTGAGAGATGGTGTTCGTGATGTCTGCAGCTCTCTGAGCAGGGACAGCAGAGGGAAGGTGCTGGGCTCTGCTCCTGGGAATGACACACAGAGTTGAGCCAGTAGAGTCAGACTGGGCATCAGGAACAATTTATTTACCATGAAAATGGTCAGACACTGGAATAGGCTTCTGGGGTAGGTAGTGCCCCAAGTCTGTCAGTGATCAAAAGGCATTTGAATAATGCCCTTATGAATGTGCTTTAAGTTTTTGTAAGCCCTGAAGTGGTCGAGCAGTTGGACTCAATAAACTTTGAAGGTCCCTTCCTACTGAATTATTCTATTACAGAAGGCTGAAAAGTACGACACAAGAATTAAAATCATAAACTCATATAAAAGTTTGCTGATTTTGAGATTCTCTAACAATGCATCCTTGGGAAGAAAATGGCTTGTGGTTCATATGTGTGGCAGCGTGGTAGACACAGTTATGGTTGGTAATATGCTAAAAGCCAACCAAAGGAAGCTGCCCAGTTTATAATGAAGGACAGGCAGGGCGTTGATCCCAGAGTCAGAAAAGAAAATTGTAAATACTTAAAGTGAAAAGGCAGTTAGAGCTGTGAAAGTCAGGTCATGTGTCAGCCTGACATTTGGAGAAAGAGGAAAAAATTGCAGCGTGCAACATGAATTTGCAAGGAATAATAAATATGTTCAGTCAAAAAGGCGGTGAGCTCTTAAGTACTACTTTTAGAAGGAAAGGATAAAAGGACACAATAGAAAATGAGAGGAACATTTATGAAGAAATTGGACTTCTACTGACTTTAGGGTAAACATATCAGTGCAGTACCAGGAAAAACAGTATTATCTAACAGATAAAAGCATGTGGGTGAAAATAAGGCTTAACAGCAGCCATTTTGTCCTCACTGTAGAAATACTTGTGGAAAGGCAGTAGTGATTTTCTTGCTACACTGTGGGGAAGCTGGTGAGGTGACTGGAGCTCAGCTCTTACGACAAATGGTTGAGGAAAATGGGATTCTTTGTAATCTGGAGAAGAGGAAGTTCAGGGGAGACCTTATTGCCTACTACAGCTACCTGAGGGAAAGTTGCTTTCTGGGTAACTGTGACAGGAAAAAAGGGAATGGCCCCAAGTTGTATGAGGACAGGTTCTGGTTGGATATTAGGAAAAAAAAATTCTTCTCCAAAAGAAGCATGAGGCATCAGGACAGACTGCCCAGGGAGGTGGTGTAGTCACAGTCCCTGGAGGTATTCAAGAAATGTGGAGATGTGATACTTGGTTTATTGAGTAATATTGTGGTTGGTGGACAATCTTGGAGGTCTTTTCCAACCTTAATGATTCTGTGAATATTCTTTCCCAGGAGATGCAGGTTACATTCATTAGACCACTTTTAATTGGATTAAAATCCATTTTTTTTTTGTAATGAATGGAATTATGGATATTTAGCTAGTCCTCATTTTCCTTAGGTGAACAGCACAAAAGAAAGTAGACACTGTAGAAAATGGAGCTACTTAAATGAATGCATTTAGAACTGATTATAGAGCTGTAGTAATTAAACTGAGGTCACCCTCTACTGATTTGTTCAGTGGGAGAAATGAAAACAAAAATATCTTGCTTCCCACGTGATGACAACTAATGACAGAGGTGCCGTGTGTTACACATCTAAGGAGACTGACAGGAAAGGAGAAAGACACTTCAATATTAGTTAGAATCTCAAGTGCTGCTATTACTACTTAGGAAAATGACTTGCATTTTTCTAAGATTAGAAACAAGGATTGGAAACTGCTAAATTGTCATAAGGCATAACTCTGTGGCCATATGTCATTTCTATTTCGGACAGCAATGTGAGGTTACCCCATGGGGAGCATTGCTTAAAACAAATTTAAACACAACAGAAAAAGCACCCCTAATTGAAACAGTTCCCAAACCTTGCATTTGTCTGGATCCATCTTATTCTACAGACTGCTCTCAATTCTTGCTTTTGTCATCTGCAGGAAATTATTTCCTGTGGTGTTATTGGCTTTGCTTGTAGTTATAACTGTGGCACCACACAAGGACCAATGAGGATGTATTAGTGAGAGAACATGCACAGAAGGAAACCAAATCAATCCACTGAGCCCTGGCACAGTGGTGGCCTCCTTCTCTTTTTGTGTTTTGGTCAGGATAGGATTCTGCTGCTTAGCATCAGCAATGCATGCATTTTGTTTTCTCTTCCTTCTCATGTTTGTATTACTACTCCAGTTCCGAAGCACAGTATTAAATACTGTTGTGTGGTCTCTCTCCATTCGTTTGCATTAGGAGAGTACACTTCTAAGTTGTTTCTGTGGAAAGCAGCTTTCTGTTAGCACCAGCAGCTGAAATACAACATGCACAATCAAACAGTATGGTATACCAGAACCAGAACCTGGTATTACAGAGTGGAATGATTATCAAAAGTGCTAGATTTGGAAGTGATGTTATTGGTATAATCTGTGATGGTAAAATCTGTGCTGAGATGATTAAGCAAAATATACATGATTTTGTTTGCAGTGCAGTGAATGGATATATACCCCAACCAGAGGCACAGAGCTGAAGGCTCGGTGGTTACTGGGCCATATGAAGCTCGGGAGCTGCTAGAACTAAGGAGAGGATTTTCCTGTAGTCTTTATTGGAAGATTTTTGGTACCAGTGAAACTGGTGGGAGGGTTGGTGTGGATTGTTCTTTTCCCTCCACAAGTTCAGTAGTTCTAGCATTTGGAAGTAGGTTTACCCCTTAGAACTTCTGTGTTTGGAGTCTAGGTTAATGCGGAGAGTGTCAGTGTTACGGAATGGCTGAGTGACCAAAATCTTTTTCAATTCCAGTATCTGGCACTGAAACAGAGTGAGATGTGCAGAAGTAAGGGCGGGGAAGCAGTTCCATGTAAGACCCTGCTGGCAGCAGGAGCTTGGGGGCCCACTGGCAGGTATCGCTGGAGTGCCGAACCAAGCTATACCTGACACTGGAGCATTGCTGTCCTCCAGCTTCTGTGTACATAAAATAAATGCCTCAGAGGAGAGCTGATACACAAACCATGCAGTTACTCTTGAACTACACAAAAGTCACTAATCTGTATTTACTGTCTAGTCTGACTTTGGCAGGATGCTTTATTCCCATGTGCTGATCCTGCTGGCTACATCCTGTGTGCTTTGCACGAATAACAGATGTAAAACATGAAATGTTTTTTCAGTAGTTCATTCTCTGCTGATCCGAGGATTAAAGAAGATACCTCAACAAAAAATGAGAATGAAAGAAAAGACTCTTTCGGCAGTTGAAAACTAAAACCATTTAAAAATAATTGCTTAGTGTTTACATTTAATAGGGATTGTCATTCTGGTTTCAACAATATTAAATATAACTAAATTGTAATATTGCTAATCTTGCTGCACACAGCTAGCCAAATGTTTTTCCTTGACAAGCAGTATGTTTACTAAGATTTTCTGCTCCTAGATTTACCTCTATTAAACCCTGATACCAATGCCAAGCATGTGAAATCCATTTTATTGTTTTTTTTCTTAATCTTTTGTACTGAGATGATTAAAGGTATCATCAGGGCATGTTGTAAAAGCAGGAGAAATAGAATTGCATCCTTGAGACAGATCAGTGTGTTTCTATTTTAGAAAGTGCTTGTGTGTTTATTTTGAAGTAGTCAGTTAAAGCCCCTTTTGAATATCAGAGCAAGCTGCCCCGTGCTGCACTCTGGCTTGTGAGCAGTACTGAGAGCGATGCGTGCTTTGCAGGCACTGTCAGAGGAAAGAAATCCCTAGCAGTGATGTCAAACAGCCCATCAGTAAGGAGCTGAGAAGTCTGACATCACGATTTGGACCTGTGCTCGTGTGAAAGGCTATCTCACTGCATGAACACTTGTGCCAATTGTGTCCATGTGGTGCTACTGCTATGATGTGTCCTTTAGAGAGGGCGAGTCCTACCGAGTGGTGTTACAGGAAAAATTGTCACTCAGAAATTCACAGCAGTACTAGCAAAAGAAAATGCTGTCCAGAGTTATTGTCTGGGTGTGATTGAGTTGTGGTTGAGCAAGGCTCATTTTCAAAAGCTTGGAATGAATCTTTATTAAACTTAAGGCCAGTGAGCTTTTTAGTGTTGTTCTAGTTGTTTTCCTATACTGTACACTGTACTGTCCTATACTTCTACTGATTCTGCTGCAGGGAGCAGGTGGTACATAACAATAGACTTTGCACATCTGAGACTGAGCTCTTCGTTCTTGCAAGAGAGATGTGTCCCATGAGGGGGTCTGAGTGATCCTCCTGGTAAGGATGTTGAATCCAGTGATCATAAAAGGAGCAGACAGAGTGGTGCTTTGGAGGGAGCTGTACTCTCATTGATCACTTAGCTCACTTATTTTTATGTAAAACTGCATCATGAAAACAATAGTAATCTATACCTAGTAATCTACTTGTCCATCCCCCCTGGGAATCTGTCTCATTTAATGAGACTTTTAGACCCAGTTTATTCTACTTATGCAGAAAGTTGATTGCATTTTAGCAGCAATTAGTGTTGGCTTGTACTTTCTATACAAACTTTGAAAGTTATACTTTATTCTTTGAAAGTAGGATGCTCTATGCTGATGTAATTGGCCAGTGGCATACGTATGGAACAAAGTCCTGCTTGACAACAGCCAGCCTATGCCTTTTTCCAGTGACTGCCTGCCATTTTTGCAGTGCAGAATACATACTGAAAAATAAGTGTGCATCTAATATATTTGAAATTAGAATCAAAGAAGGAGCCTCCAGGTGCAAGCCGAGTGAGGGTGATTCCCAAGCCATCATAACATGCATTTCAGAGCCAAGAATGAGAGAGGCCACAGATGAGAACAGCCATCCATGATTAGTCTTGCTTACAATGCTTTCACAGCCTGAGCTCAGAAGCAGCCATGGTATCTGGGTTCGGGAGAAAAAATGGACGAGTATGTTCATTAAAGCACCCAATTGCTGTGTAGGATCCAGAGCCAAGTGAATATTGAAATTGATTGCTCACAGCTCTGCATTTTGGATTTTGGAGCTACATAATGTTGTATGAATTGTATCAAAGGCAGCTTAATCACTCTGTATTTGTTTGTGTATGTGCTGGATCACAATGAGAGGTCAGCTCTCTTATGTGGGAGATGAAATTTAAATGAGTTTGCTCTACCTTTGGGACCAAAAACTATTTCTCTTCAGCTCCGCATGTAGTACAGTGATTCTGCATTTTAAAAGTAGAGAGAGATGAATATGTTTTGGCCAGAAAATGTGAGTTATAAGTATGGCATGGAAAGCATATCAAACCTGATTACCTTTCTGATAGAATTGCAAATTTGGTGAATGAAAGGAATGCAGTGAATGTCATATATTTTGATTTTAATAAAGCATTTGTTACTGTTTCAAGAAATCTTACTTGAAGAATTGATTCAAATCGATTGTGATGGAGATGCTGCTGTATGATCTAAGAGCTGGCAGAGCAACTGTAAACAAAAAGTAATGCTAAATGGAAGTGGCTGGAGCTCTGGGAAATTCCTAACCAGGGGGTAGTGCTAGATGTGTTTTAATGTTTAATATCTTTGTTAATAACGTAGAAAATAAAGAATATAAACTGAAAATTGTGGAGGTACTGAACCGTGATAGCTTCAATGCAGAGAAAAATGGTTAAACAGCACAAAGGGCTGCTGAAAATTAATAGGAATATGGGTGAGAAATAGGAAACAGAAGATGAATGTTGAAAAGCATGATCTGAATCCTGGCTAGGAGGAAGAATAATACATTACAGAATATTCAGATGCTTAAAGTAAAATGTAAGAAATAGATTTTTCCTCTTCTAATTAACTCACATTAATTGAAAACTGGAAGAGACTTTCTTTGGGGCTTTTCTGTGTTAGGTCTAAAGGCAGTCAGTTATCTTCCAAAACAACAAAACCAAAAAGCTTTCAAATAACATCTCCTACACTCCACAAACAAACACATAAGCACCCACAAATCAAAACCCAAAGTACCTCACAACCTAAGGATACTGCCAAGACCTACTAACCAAAAAGGAATCCCTACATTGACTGGCAAGAAGAAAAGATAAAAAAAAAAAGAGGTGGTTGCATGGAGGCGTAGTCATTGCAAATAGAGAATTGCTAGGTGCCGAAGCTGATAGTTATGTGGAAGTCTAAGAATACAGTCCTGAAAGCCCCTGATTTAGAAGGTGAATCCTTGTTTTGTTTGGCTCCTGCTTCATTGCATGCCACATGCTATTCAGGTGGTGAAATGCCTAAAATCAAACAAAAAATGCTTTAAGAAAATTAAATCCCTACCTCTCTAATGCCACTGTTGGTGCTACCTTGTACTGATACAGCATATATGCATATCATAACCTCTAACAATTTCATTTTCTTCAAGAAATTTCAGAAAGATCTTGATGTTTTTCTTCAGAAAATAGAGATGTTTTCAGGAACATCCATTTTCTATTGTTACTCATCCAGCTCAGTAGCTGCTAATATTTCAGCATGAGAGGGGCAGCACTTGGATGTTATGCATTTCAGTATGGCAGTTGTTTGCCATATAGACCTTTTCAGGGAATATGTTCCCATTGTCAACTGGACTCCCCAGTGTGAGAGAAGCACTGGTCTGCACTGCTGGCACGTGGCTCCTGGGAGAGGTGTTCTTGTACTCACCAAAGGCTTTGCCTGACAGCTCTTAGAAGCTTTATCTCTTAGCAGATTATGGTTTGTAAGAGCCTGAAGAATGAATGGGTGACTTTGATGACAAAATTCTATCTGTAAAGCTTGCTTATTTTTGAAATCTCCTAAACTGGGTTGTCATTGCAAAGCTTACCAGTGATGAAGAAATGCAAACACTGGTGAAATATATACAAAAAGAAAAAAAAAAAAACTCACTTCAAATCATCTAGATGAAAAACCTGCCAAAAGCACGAAGAAACAGATTGTTTCTAGATTCCTTGTTATTATCTGTTTAGGTACTTCAATTTAGCTAAGTTCTATCCATTTAAGTAGGATCTCTGAACTGAATGTGTTTAAAAACCGTTTGGATGTGGTGCTCAGGGACATGACTTGGCAGAGGGTTGTTAGAGTAGTAAGGTTATGTTGTGGTTGGACTTGATGATCTTTAATGCCTTTTCTAACTTGAGCATTTCTATGATTCAACAGATGGTTCACCTGTGAATCAGTATCTGGCCATGGCAGAGATCAGTGGTGAAACTTTTGTTATCTAACCATGTTTTAGAATGGCCTGCTCTTGTATGGGGGAGTCAGATCACACTTTTGTCAGGAGCTGAAATCATGGTAGGCACCACAGGAGCCACTGGGGCTCTGTTTTATATTGTGGTTGAGCAGCACTGAAAAACATATTGAGTAAGAAACAAAAGTTTTAAAGAAAAAAAAAGCTCACCATGCCTTCTTTAACAGGCAAGCCAGTTTTTGTTTTCTCTATGAATAAATGCATTGTAGGATACATGTTTTTTTTTTTTCTTCCAGAGATGTTTGATAAATATGAATAAAATGTAGTATATGAAGTCTTCCTCTGGCAGTGTACTTGTAAACAAATCAAAGAAAAAATGGCAAGGTCAGCATGTATTCATTCTCTTTATATTTTCTCAAGTTGACTTTTTCCTGTGCTGCATCCTAATTAATATAAACAGACGGCAAAGTTATGACTGTGTTCTGGGAACACGTGAGTTTTTCTGTCAGGTTTTGGATGACTTTGATCATCCTATAGACTCAAATTTCTTTTCGAATTAATTATGGACAAAGTAAAGTTGGTGCTTATCTCACCTATGTAGTTTTCCTCTGACTAATGGATGCAGATGTTACTGAAAGACAAAGCTAATCTGTATTTGAAGTACAGATATGCATAAATTCCAAGGAACAATGGGAGAATACTAACTGTCATTGCTGAGATGGCTACCTGTGCATTACACCCTACATGGATCTCATGTAGGTCTCAGTGTTCAATCCTAGGGTTACAAGGATGACTGGACACTCATTTCTCTTGTTTTAAAAGACTAAAAAGGTTCACTTGATTCAGAACAGAAAAGCTTATCTTAGTCTTTCTGCAATTTTAAATAATATTATTAAATTATTAATGATATATATTCTCATAAATATTATTCGTATAAATATTAATATTATATATTTTCTTATTCTCGTATTCATGGATGTCTTACTCCAAATACTATGAACTTGGGATACTAAAATGAATGATTCTCTAACCTAAATGAGTTTAATATGATTTTCAGAGTTTTTCTACAGTTATAGCAGTCCCTTCCCCATTATTTATTTCAACTAGAAAGAAACTAGTGGTTGATTGTCCACAAGCTTTTTTGGGGCCCTGTGGAATCTTCTAGGAAAGGTGGCTGCATGAACCAAACTGATATTTGCTGCATTACAGTGTGGGGAATCTTCAGTGTCTCGAACCTCTACTGGAAAACATCGCTGTTAATGATGCACCACACAGCTACAAATAACTGCCATCTCACTGCACAGCATAAACCCCATGCTCTTGGGGTTTAGTGTTCGGGCCCTGCCATGTAGGAGTCCTCCTTCAGCTTCTCTGGCTGTAGCCCCTCTGACCAGTACATAGGCTGTATGTGTAGCATATGTCACCTGTAAGCAACAGAGCTGTCTGACGTTACCACATTTTCAACCTGTTGTGGACAAGATGTCAATAATACATGAAACTCCCAAAGGAAAAAAGGGATTTTCTTCTCTTTTCCCGTTATTTTGTTTAGAAATAGTGCTCAACTAAGTAGAGAGATATCATCAGTTCTTTTGATATGAATTTAGCTGGCCCAACACAAGATGAACCAAATGCTCTCAAGATGCTATTTCAATAAGGAAGAACAGACGAACCACGTTGCTCAGAGAAGTAAATTGGCTTTCCTGGGCTTTTGCTGTAGGGCAATTTATAGTTCTGTATTTCAGGAAGTATTTTGAACTGTAACATGAACAGTAAACTGCATTGAAAGGTTGGCTGGACATGATAAGTATCTGCCAGGCCTTCAGCTACATTTGTTAGAGAATGAATTTTTGCTCTGCTTAAAAAATGTGCAAGGTGTAGAAAACATGTAGAAAAGTGCAACAAATTAACCCTATGGAACAAGTCTGAAATGTTGTGTTCTTGAATCTAAAACACTTTTCCACAAGCTGCTCATAGCACAAGACCTTCTGATGGTAGCAGCTCTGAGGATTAATTCAACTTCCTGACATTTTTTGAATTAGTGTATAATGACCATTAAATAAGGATGCTTCAACTGATAAACAGAAGTTGAAAATAGCAAGATTGAATGTGGCCTGGTCTTTAGATCCTGTTATTATCATACAGCTTGCTGATGTTCAAAATGAGCTCTGTAGTCTCCTACTGCAGTGGTGTTTTTCATTCATTTCAAGTAACGTGGAACATCCCACTTTATTCTCTTCACTCTTTTAAATTAACTGTGAAGAATGGGAGATTTATGCTGTAAGTACAGATTATAAAATATGTTAAGGAAACATTTTGCTGGAATGGTTAGGACTGTGGTAAGCTTTCTTGGTCTCCTATGGCTTGTAAAATGAGTATTACTTTTGTCAGTGTGTGGTTCTCCATGAGCACTCAAGTTCATTAGTTCCCGTTTACTGCTGTGCTGTGGCCTTGCACTGTTTGCCCCAGCAGTGCCAAGTGTGTTGTTGGAGCATGTCTGCTACAGAGGGGAGAGCTAATGTAAAGAGAAATCACTCTCCATTTGTGCAAATAATTTGCAGTGGCAAGTTTGTAAAATTGAATAAAGTAGCAAAACAGGATGATAGATGCTCGGAGATGGAATCACCGACTGGAAAACAAAAAAGATATTGCAGCAGATGAGCAGGTCAGTACAAAGGAACTGGTGATGTAGCAGTGCTCAATTGGGTGCAAATGAAAAAACACCTAGACAATCAGAAAACAGAAATAGAAAAACCTAGCAAGGAAATGAGTTTCAGTGCTTCATAATATGCTCTTTGATTTCACTGAGACAGGTGTACAGGTGTTCAGCATGTTTCCTGAAGAAGATGAATTTGAATGTAGCTCAGATTTTTTTTTTAAAGGAATGTATTTATATTTATCTGTAGTTATTTGGATTTAAAAGAATTTTCACGGTCTCGCACTTCTCCAGAATAAGCTTTGTCTTCCCATGTACCAAAAATAAAATAAAATACATTCATCCTGCTCTCTCTGGTGTATCCGTTGGTTGTTTTACCAGACATAGTTACGTTTACTGTTGTGCGTGTTCTTGTTTCCCTCCTGGGTTCAGAGCTGTTTGCTAAAGATACACGTGAGGGTAACAGAAAAAAATATTTCTGCTGCCTGGATGCAGAAGCCTACTGTCAGCACGGGGATGTGCTATTTACCTGCCCTGTGCTGGCCAAGAAAAGATCTATCTGACTGATAAGCTTCACCCAGCTTTATTTTATGATGCCCTGAAAGTGCCTGAAGCTCAAAATCTTGTGCTACATGAAGAGACTTCCAGTGATTTCATGGTACTCTGGTTCAGGCTGGAAGATAGTCTTGCAGTATCTACACAAGTAGGCTTCATATAGCTGTCAGAACAGTTTATTTACCTCTTTGAGCTCAGGTGCAGTTTCTGTTGAGCTGAGAGATGTCTGGCTAGGTGACCAACCACCTGCAACACCTGTGCTGCCTGGTGGGAAGGGTATTTCTTCTTGGCAGCTTGCCTGTTAACTGGTGAGGGCATACCTGTGGTGTGTTTGGTGGCTGCTTTCTGAACGCTGGCCAAATCTGCAAATGCACATCCTCCTGATTCTAGGGCTGTTAAAAGTACAAATAAGGAACTCCTTGTTTTTACAGATAATCATCATTTTGGGAAGCTGGACATAGGGTTGGATAGATCCTTACGCTTCAGTTGCTATTTTGATGTGGAATGACAGATTATTCTTTTCTGGGCATTTTATTTTCTTAGCATTGTGAGGCTGTCAAAGCATTTCCTGCTGTGATACACTGTGTCTGTGTTTCTGCACAGAATATATATGCATCTATGTACAGTAATAAATTCCTGAACTGCTATTACCACTCCAGAAAGAGAGCTTGGATCTGTTGTGGGTATTTCTCTGAAGACACTGGTTGAATACTTAGTGGCATAAGAAGCAGCAAATAAATCTTCAGGATTCTAAGGAAAGGAACGGGGAGCAAAACAGAAATCCTCATTTTTCAAGTGTATGTCTGCATCTTAAATTCTGCATGCAGATTTGATGACCCTATCTCACAGAGGTCACAGTAAAACTGATAAAATAGCAGAGAAGGACAAGAAGAATGGGTAATGGGAGCAGCCTGTAAGGGAGGAGAAACACAACAGATTAGGATCACTGTATGAAAAGATATTATAATAGTATATTAAATCATGAATAGGACAGAAATATGAGTAGGGAAAGAGAAACACCTGTTGTGTTTTGTTTTTTACCATAGGAGCTAAGAGGGGTCCAAGAGAAACAGGAAAAGAACAAAAGTTGTTTTACATGGGAGGCACTTTGAAATTTCAGAGCTCATTACCACAAAATCTGTGGAAAAGATGATCCACGTAGTCTCAGACTCTGCACTTTGTGATAACACCAAGCTGAGCGGTGTGGTTGATACAGCAGGAGGAAGGGTTGCCCCCTGAGGGACCTTGATAAACTCAAAAGATGGGCCCATGTGAACCTAATGAGGTTCAACAAAGCGAAGTGCAAGGTTTATGCACTTGGGTTGGGGTAATCCCAGATATGTATACCAGCTGGGAGAAGATCTTGAGATTAGCCCTTCTGAGAAGGACTTTGGGGTCCTGGTTGATGAAAAAATGAAGATGAGTTGGCAGTGTGCGCTTGCAGCCTGGAAGGCCAGTGATATCCTGAGTTCCATCAGAACAGGGGTGGTCAGCAGGGAGATGGAGGTGATTTTCCCCTTCTACTCTGCCTTCACAAGGCCCAGTCTGGAGTATGTCCAGTGTCCAGGCCTGGGGCCCCCAACACAGGATGATGTGGAGCTTTTGGAGAGGTTCCAGAGGAGGGCCGCTAAGATGATCCAAGGTCTGAAGCATCTCTCCTATGAAAACAGGCTGAAGGAACTGGGCTTGTTCAGCCTGGAAAAGAGAAGGCTGTGGGAAGACCTCATAGCAGCCTTCCACTACTTAAAGGGAGATTATAAACAGGAGGGAAAGCAACTTTTTGTGTAGTGATTGAACAAGAGGAAATGGTTTTAACATAAAGGAAGGGAGATTTAGATTGGATGTTAGGGGAAATTTTTTTAAAGAGTGGTGAGGTGCTGGAATGGGGTGTCCAGAGCAGTTGTGGATGCCCCATCCCTTGGAGGTGTTCGAGGCCAGGTTCAGCGGGACCTTGGGCAGTCTGATCTGGTACTTCATCTATCAGCTGGCAGCCCAGCCTGTGGCAGAGGGGTTGGAACCTGATCCTTTAGGCCCCTTCCAACCTAAGTCATTCTGTAATTCAAGAGAGTAAAAATATAAAGATTTAAAATTTGCCACGTTTTGTGAAAAGTATTCTTTTGTAGACTACTGAATGGAATTGCTTGGAAATCTGCTGCAACTTATAAAACTACTGGTACATCTGTGAGGCTATGGAGACTACGGTCACAGAACATGAGCTTTATTTCCTTTAGCCTTTAAGTATGAACTACTGACCAGCATTTATTAAGGAGAAAATAAGAGTGGTGGAAGGGAAGAGGAGAGCAGTACTGGGCTAGGTGGCTCCTTACTCCCTTTCAGCAGAGATCTTCCTGTGTTCGGAGTGGGGCTCTTCTGCAGTGTAAGCTTTGTCTTCACTTGTAGGGTCTAAGGAACAGCTGTTGTTTATTTGCTGATTTATTTTTTTGGTAATTTCATGTCTAAACTACAGGAAGAGTTTCATCTGTTCTATGTACTGAACTGAACTTTGTGTATGTACTTCTTAGTGAGTATAATGAGTATTCATGTTTATTTAAAAATAAACAGTGCTAAAGTCACTTTCTACGCTTCTGCTGTCCAATACAGACTTCTTTTTTCTTGTAAATCTTTGCTGTAGAGTTTTGGGCTAGGAGAGCAGAAGGTCTCCTGTGACATGAATTATCTTTTTTGATACCTCTGAGAAACAGAATTTTCAAAGCAATGGCTCTATCTGATCTGGTCCAAAATGTTAAGCCAGAAAGAATGCGTACTTTCCATTGGCCCTTTTTATTTTACTGGTGTGTTCAAATCTGAGAGGTAGTGTTTTTTGGTTTTGTACTATTTGACGTGTCCTCTATAACAAGGGTTTGCTTTTACTTTTTTTTCCCCCTTATGTTAAACACCATAATTAGGTCAAAGATTGAATTCGAGGTTTAATATTCTTACTCGTACTGAGCACAAGAAGCTGTGGTACTGATCATGAACAGGTTTTTTTGGTATGCTTGCAAGAAACGACCATGCAAGCTGTAGCTTACTGAGGAATACCAATCCTATTTTCTAAGCATGACTTAAGTTATCTGTCCTAAGCATAAATGGCAAAGCCTGTGGTCCCATGGCTGCATGTGGATAAAAAGTAGACATATGCTATATAGAGTGAGACATATAAAATAAAATGTCCTGATTTTTATCCAGTCTAAAGTTTCTTGTAATTCTGACTGGTGGGTGTGTCTTAGTTGCTCTGAAGTTTGAATTTCTATTGTGTTCATAGTCTCTGAAATTAAAAGGGCATTATGAAAGTCCAGCAAAGATGATGCAAACAGAAAACTGTTTTTTCAGGGGTAAGCGAGTACTTTTTTCCAAGATATAATTTGTAGATCAAGCAACAAAATAAACAGAGTGCAAACTCTGAGGTGCACATCTTTCAGGGCAGGAACTCGATGCTGTGGCAGGGCTCAGTTTCCGCTATTTGCCAGTTGTTTAATTCGATGGTACGTGTAAACTCAATGATCTTGTTTGATATGGATGCTGAGGCAGTAAAATGAAAACTCTGAATAATGAAGACCATGATTTTGTTCTTTGGTTCAAAAAGGACGTTTTAATCTCTTTGAAGTTCATTTTTAACTGTTATTTTAGTGGTTAATATTCTTCATTAATATATTGGAAGAAAATACTGAGGTATGCGACGTACAGATCTCTGTACGCTTTGCTGAACTGCAAGAAATACCCCAAAAAGAAAGTTCAGTAGAGTCACGATCCAACTGAAACATAAAACCTCCTCTAAAACAAGTAATAGCACTGTAAAAGTTAATGATGGTTTAATAAATCATTTGCCACGTAAAAGGAATATTTGCGTGTCCTGAAAGTGCATTTCCATTTGAAGTGTCTTATGAGGGTATAAGAAATGAATTGTGAGGCTTCTGATTGCAACAGCAAGCAGTACACAGCATGCTCTTGCTTCAGCTATGAGAAAGGACCCTCATTTCCAGCTTCAAGTATTAAATCCTGCTTTGAAGTGCTTAAAGGGGGAGACTTGTATTGCCAGGGGAAATAACCTCCTCTTCCGTCTTAGCTGAATAATGGAGTTGAAAACCTTGCCGAAAAGTTCTGTACAGAATTCTGTATAGAAGTGTGAAATATCCCTAGGGCATTTTTAACCCGTGCTCTCAGCCCATGAATTCCACAGCCAGAGAAAAAGCAAGCTGGATCTACCTCGAGACTGAATCATTCATTTTTTTTGTGATACAATTTTCCTCAGACACGAGAGAGATTTGTCGTGTGATTTCTGTGGCTCTGCCGAATCTTGAATTCCATCACATTTGGCAAGATTTGTGTTTAAAGAAAGGAGCCGATGCAGGCATAAGTACTACATCAGCTCTGTGTCAGAAACACGTGAGTCTTAACCAGGATGTCAGACCTCCTGCCCTACTTTGCAGATGTGAAATGTGTGCCGCTTGCGAGCTTGCCTGCACTGCTTAGTGCACTGTAGTACAGCAAAACCCAAGTGACTTCAGAATGACCTGGCTCACATTCCAGAAGCTGATGCAGCTGTAAGCTGCTCAGTATGGATGAGTTGCAAAGTCTTTATATGGATTTATATTGTGGTTTTACATTGGTTCTGCCTTTCTCCTCTTTTGAAGGTGGCATGATTTGGCACTACTAAATGTTTGAAGAAGTAGTAGTATCTTTATAACTGTCTCATTATTCTTTTGTTTGTTACCTTTTCCAGGAACTGCTATGAGGTATTTTGCTGCAATACTGAGAATGAGATTCCATTAAAATAAGAGGCACTGCAGCACTCCTAAGTGTTACTAGAAAGCCTGTGGCTTTTACTGAAGCCGAAATGCAGTTGTCCAATGCAATACTCAATTAAACAGATGATTTTACAGTGTTAACTTCAAAGAGAAAAAATAATGGCTCTAAAATATAGCTTTCTCATTCTTCAGACAGTAGTACTGTAGGTAAATGGGTGGGCACTGTAATAGCAGGTGAAAGGCAGTGCTGAGACTTGTGCACTTGTGCCCGTGGAAAAGTAATAAATGATACGGCTGTACTGCAGTTCATGAGAAGAGGGCCAGGTGTCACTGGAGAAAGGTCAGTATAAACTTGTTACAACTGCTTCCTGTTTCCCCTTTACTTTCTGGTGACCACAGTTTGTGAAGATATGTGGGAAACAGAGTTGGGTAATCAGAGAGAAGTGACTGCTGATTAATGATGCAGAGAAGGGTAGAACCTTGGAACTATTGTGCAAAAAGGATTCATAACTGGAAGACGGATAATGAGAAAGCAAGTGAGATTTTGTTACTGCGTCTTCAGAGGATGCAGAGTCAAGGCTTAAAACCGGCAAAAATTTGTTTAATTCCCTAAATTAACACATTGAAAGCTCAGGAGCTTAGTAGTAATAGTTGTTTCTTATATTTTTAAGGATTAGACTCCTGTACGGATAATTAGAAAATCCACAACTATGTTTGATACGATTAAGAAATTATAAAGAATTTAAATTCTCATGCTCCAGTACAAAAGCTATGGTGATATTTTGAAGAATACTCTCACGTGGGAATTTGGATTTTGTATATGTCTGCATAAGATTTTCATAAGCTTTTCTGAGACTCATGTGGTATTAGTGACTGATATGGAAAAGACACTGACCTAAACAAGCCTAGACAGCTAGTATGTTATATTGAGTAATTTCTTTCCCTTCAGTGAAGGTTTTGTTTATACTGGTTGCAAAACTGAACCATGACAGAGGAGCAATTAAAGACTAGCAGGAGTCCCCAAATGCTCCCGAAGTTTTGCCTCAAAAGAAATCTTGTTCTTAAGCTTTCATTGTGCTTTCATTTTGATTGCAAAAGTGTGATATTTTGAAACAGAAAAGATCTGATTCTGGACTGCACAAGAAATTCATGGGCGGTTATTTACATGAAAAGTAGTTAACAGGAATTCAGATTTCTGGTCACTTGATTTTTATAGCATCTGCACTGCTGTGCTTTCAGGAGCCAAAAACAGTGCTATTTATACATGTGATTGTGCCATGCAGGACCTGAATTGTCACAAGAAGTACAGATTTCTCTTCATGCTGTATTTATCACTTGAACAGAATACTGCTCAGTGTTTCATGCAAGTGCTCCATGAAAATCTAAAGAAAAGAAATAAAAGGAAATCACTAGCCGTGAAACTAGACATTGCTGTTATACATTTGTCTCCATAAATTATCTGTGATGCCTCTGTTTTTTCTCATCTATGTGCAGAGACCAGAAGTAACTTTCCTCAGTTAAATCCAATTGACCCTATAGGTAACAAAAGTTTTGTTTGTCCTAATTTGTGTAGGTGGCTTAAAGTGCTGTGCTTATTGTCGCATTTACTCTAGGCAAGTGTTGGCATTCTTGATGAAGTAGTCCATTTTTAGACTGGGTTTCTGAGCTATGGAGGCTGGGAACTGTTTGATTCATTCACCATTTTAGCTGGCACATAACCAAAGTGTAGAAGGGAGCTCGGCAATGCTTTATGCTGGAGCCTTTGTGTAACTTGCCTGTGAGATCCCAAGCTCTTCATAGCAAACAACTGAATCAAGTGGTTGCCAGCTGATGCTCACCCCAAATAGTTTACAGAGACCATTCAGTTGCCAACATTTTTTCAGCTTCAGACCCTTGAGAAAAGCAATTGTCTATGGTCTGATGTAGCACATGACCTGTATCAAGCATCAGATGTGGGGGCTGGTTATTTAACTGAGACACTCACGGGATCTTCTGGCTGCTCTGAGACTCAGAGCGATGTCAAGTGTGGGTGAGGAACCACAGGGCTCAACCTGAGCCCTGCTCAGGTCACAAAGTGGGGAAAGAGGAATGGAAAAGCTTTGTGGTGAGGAGAGTGACTAAAAGTCTTCTGGTTTGGCAAACTCACCTGGCACATTGGGAAGAATTATTGGAGCCTATGATGGTCCCAACTGATGCTCCAAGCACCTGCAGCCCTGTCTGAGGCACCCCAGAAAGGCAGTAAACCTGAACATCTGCTCCCAAGGAATGCAGAGCGCACTGTGAGAAACATGCCTCTTCTGGGATTTGCAGTGGAGTTTAGTCTACTGTATAGGCATGTTAAAAACTGGCACGCAAGGAATGTACCTCTTCCTGCATCAACAGATGCTGTATGCATATGTTAGATAGAAAACAGTCTGTGTGCACTTGTGAGTAATGTGTCGTCCCAAATATATGTATGAGAAAGCAGAAGCTTGTAGGTGAGAGCTAGAGAGGCATTCAGCAAGGCTGATATGCTTAGGGAAGATGGGAAGTGCATAAGAGATGTATCTGTACGCAGGCATCACTGTGAATCAACGTGACATTTGCATGAACTATTTTCCCGAGGGGCTTCAGAGAGAACAAGAGACACTGAACCACTGTTATTGATATTTTTTGTTTTTGCTGCCCAGTGATGATCCACAGGTGTGGAGTGCTGGGATGGGCAGGTGCAGAAGACATTTTGTCTGTAGCACCATGCTACCAGCTGAGAGTGTAAGCACTATTTAGCATTGGAACACTTCAGCGACTCCCCAAGTATTTAGATTTCAAAATAAGAAATCAAGAATGTTGGATTTAAAGTAAAAGTTGTTTAGATTTTGTTTTTAATGTTTTATATGTGTCTCATGTGAAACTTTTGATATTTGTTGTGTGGAGCTTTATATTTAAATGTCTTCAGTAGAGATCTGCAGACAAGAAGCTCTCATTTCAAAATGCTTTTCCTTTGGGTATTGTGTCTGCTTTCCAGTGCGTTAGCATCGTGAGACCCAAGCAGACGTTTGCCTGCTCATCCCATGTGGGGCTGTGCGTGCACTTGTGGTGCCTGCAGCTGCTTGGAGGCTACGCTGCTGGGTCAGTGCCCAGGGCTTGGTGAGGTCTGGCTGCTTCAGTTGTGAGCAACTTGTCCTGAGTGGTAAAAAAAGTTTATCCACACAACATGAAAACTAGCTTGTAATTAACACAGAACAGAGATGAGCCTAGCTGAGAACAGTGGTAGAAAACACTGCTGTTCTTTTTGTTATGCATTTCTGTGCATCTTAAAGTCAATCTGTAGACTGAATGTTATCTACATGAACAACTCATCCATTGTATATGTGAAGTGCTGTCATAACTTTATGTTAACAAGTGTATTCAGAGTGTGTTTCTCAGGAAAAATATGGATATTGTGAAGGTTGTTTGTGATTTGATGTGTGTTGCATTAGGTCATTGCAATGAAATTGGGAATGGCGAACTAATGGCTGGATAGGTTTTCTGCTGAGAATATCTAAATTTAGCTGAAAGTTTTATGTGGTAGAGATCATCAATGAGACTCATAGATGTGCCTCATGTACGTGAGTACCTCATTGCCTAAGGAGGTGGTGGAGTCACCGAACATGGAGGTGTTCAAGAGACGTTTGGATGTTGTGTTGAGGGATATGATTTAGCTGGGGAGTATTGGTGATGGTTGGACTGGATGATCTTTTAGGTCTTTTCCAACCTTGATAATTCTGTGATTCTGTGATCCCTCAAGTTATCATTCAAAGGTAAAGAAAGTGATTTTCTGTATGATAGGTGACCTGGCTGGTCAAATTTAAACCTCTAGGCTTCTTGGACACAAGATGTTTTGAGGAATTAATTCAGTTGCTGCCTATTCCCTGCCAGTTTGCCAATCCAAGCATAAGTGAATAACCAACAGATGTCGAGAAGTGTTTTGTGTAAAATCTTAGGTACTTGTCATTCTCAAGGGAGAACTAATGAAGTATTATAACTTCACACATTCCTTTTATCTCATTTGTATTACATTTGCAATCTTTGTTTTGCAATCTTTTTGACTGTTCAGTTGATATATTTGGTCATTGCTCACAAAAACCTCATCTAATTTTGATGTTCAGAGAAGTTCCGCTCCTCCTGTAGTTCATGTGGAAGAAAAGATTAGGTGCTCCTAACATCCCACTGTTTTCCTCCCACCCCTCTTTAACACATCAATGTCTGGTTGTCTGCATTCACAGAAGTGCAACAGGCTGAGAGAATCTTAAGGGAGGAAAAAAAAAGATTAGATTTCATTGCATTGAGCAGTCACATCTTTTAAGCTGAAAAGGGCTTGTAGTGGAAGAGCAAAAATAGTTGTCTATCCGGTTTTACCATCAAAGTGGGCTTAAACACACCTGAAGATTACTCTTCTGCTGTCAGGATCCGGTCATGCTGCCCATTTTAGCATTTTGCCATGCTCTGTCGTAGCCACTAAGCCGAAGAAGAGGGGCAGCAATGTGACCTTACAGCAGGTGTTGTCCTTGGCCATCTGGGTGTTTGGGCTGTGCCTGGCAAGTCTAGATGTAAGATGTAAAGCATGCTAGAGGGGGATGGATTTTTTCCAAACTTTAATCTAGAACTGCCTTATTAACACCCTCCATTGGTGCTGTGGTTGAGAAAAATATATTACACTTTGGGCTGTACAGCTAAGATACCCTTTTATCAGTAGAAAAAATCACTTTTCTTCTGTAAAATAGAGAAATATATATTAGTCTAAATGTATGGGTAAAATCAGACAGATCCCCGTGGAATTTTAGTATGTAATAAAACGTACAAGGTCATTGCTAGATAGGCAATCTCAAGATACAGATTTGAACTATATCCAAATATACTTATCATGTAAAAATGGAGAGCCACTCCAACAAAAGGCCTTTCTGAAAAATCAGCTGACATAGCTTATCCAGGAGGTAGTTTTTCTTGGTTGCATAAAATAGTTTCAGCACTGTGAGGGAATAAATATCATTTGATTTCAAAAGAGTCACTTATTCAGATGAATCAAGTCCTAAATACAAGCAGTTCATAGCACTATGTATGAGGGCTGCTCCAAAAGTAATGCCTCCTTTTTTATTATGTTGACCCACAAAATCAGAGGCAGGTGTTGGTGGCACGGCAGTAGTAGAGGATGAACCTTCCCACTAATATTTTATTACATTTTGCTACTGTGTGATGGCAGGGCAGTGGAGTGGGCGGTCTGACAAAAGTCTGGCATCTGGTATGAAACTCTGTTTGAAACTAAGCTGCAGAACTGAATTTTCCTGCATGCAGAGAAAAATGGTACCTGGTGACATTCATCAATACTTGCTGAATGTTTATGGAGACCAAGCAGTGGATGTGAGCACAGTGAGGCATTGGGTGGTGCACAAATGCGCAAACCAATGGGGATAGTTTTGTTGAAAACCATTGCTTTGTAGCTGAGAATTTGCCCTATGAAAAAGTGCTACTGTGCTGTCTGTATCTGTTGTAATTTTCATGAAAGTAAATAAGAGACATTACTTTTGGAGTGACATACATGTAATAAATGTTACAAAAAATGCCGAACACTGGAACAACAGAACTGGTTGTAGAGGGTTTGTAGTCTGTGCATAAGTACGTGCAAGCTGAAGTACCTTTCAGCACAAGTGTGCACTTGCACTGAAGAGCTTTTCTGTCTGTCAATATTTCAGGAACTTTCTAAGCCAAGGCATCACTGGATAGACCTTGCAAAAAATCCAGTTGTCCAAGTCCTGGCTTAAAAATGTCATTTAAGAGAAGATGAGTAAGCTGTGACAGTAATAAGGCTTTTAATAAATAATATTAGTAACTAAAAATCGAAGGCCTTTAGAGGTGCTGCTGATGCGCAAGCCTATCTTGGTGATTCAGGTCTGTGATGAGAAGGATCTGAATCTGCCATTTCTGGTACAACAAGGAGAAATTTCTGGCTGCTACTTTCAATTTTATTTTTCCAAAAACCAAGAGATATACTTGAACATGTACTTCATAAGAGAGAAAAGAAAGTGGGAAAACAAAGTGTAGCACTTTCCTGAAGGTGATGGAACTCGGCAGTAGTAATTGATTTACCTTATGGAGAAAATGTGTCTGCTTTGCTTTGAAATTCTTATGGAAAAAGCTTTGTGATTTGTGAATCATTGTTTTTGAAACTTTCTTCACTATTGGTTTATTTACAGCATATGATTTCTAAGATCACAATCTCTGTACAGAAACATGCATTCAGCAGCTGAAAAAGTCCACTTCAAAAATGGCTGTTCTGCTTTCCTTTTGTATTCTATTTTTGACAGATTTTTATTTATGTGGTAGTATAAAGGAAGCAATGGAAAGATCCACAGAACTTCTGTGATTGTGGAAGGCTCTAGGAGAAAGGTTTGGTTATTGTTAAGGAGAAAAAATCTGTATAATAAAGATCAAACTGAAATGAAGGCAGGAAGTTGTGTTCTTAGTGAGGTCTTCAATCAGTTGATGGGCAAAGGGTTCCTCGCAAACCTGCTATGAATTATAAAAGCAATTTTTTTTTCAACGCTCATTTTAAGGAAGGAGAGAGGAAAGGTTACTTGTGGGAGGTGATTCTATGGTTCAGGCAGTAAACAGAGGGAAAGAAAAGGGGGAAAGGCAAATCTTCAGTCTGAAGGTATCACATACATCTGAAAGAATAAAGACTGAGATGAAGGTGATGTGTTGAAGAGACTGAAAACTGGGAAGCTTGTTACTGTTTTTATAAAACTTATAGTAGCTAAAGGGCTGTGTCAGGAACAACTTCAAAAGTGATGGCACAGATTTAACTGTCAACTTCCTTGAATGAAAATTTATAGCCTGGTCTGGATCTTGGATCCTGAAGAAAAAGTTACCTTATGAGAATTGGAGAGCTTGGGTATCTAATAGTAGCTACTGAGTCTGCAAAACTGAGCTATGTCTGAGCTTGCAGAAAGTACACATTGATGGTTTGTCTGGAAAACTAACCTCAGAAAGGCAATTGTTCACTTCTGGAAAGCCTCTGAAAAATTTAGAAACCCGCAGCACTAGTTGTTGAGGTTATCAGAAATCAGATACATGAGATCCTAGAGGAGGAAGTGCCACCAGGCCTGAGTACTGCTGTCAACTTACTATATGATGACCAACTCAACAATTGTTAGGAAGTAAGAAAGGAAAAAAGAAGCAGCAGTTTAGCTAGTTTATGTAGCTTGTGCTTTTTAACTAATCCTGAGTGGGATGGTGCTTTTATAAAGATCATGTACAGTAAAAGAAAAAAAAAATCAAAACAAGCATAGCAATCTTGCAGCAATAACTGAAAAGCAAGCAAACAAACAAAAACCAACAAAAGCAAAGCTTGCCCAATAGGGAAGATTAACATAGTAGCTGATAGTTTTTGTCTGTGGCATCTCACCCTGACTTGTTTTGTAGTAGTCCAAGAATGGAGGTGCTTCTCTCAGCGCAGACATCCCTAATCCATCAGACAGTTTGGGAATTGCAGGAGGGCTGCAGCTGCTGCAGCTTTTTAACATTTGGCTTCTGAACCTTTTTCTCTTGGCTTATGACTTGAGCACATGGCTATAACGTGTAGTCTTGGAAAATCTGTATGACCCAATAATTAATGCACAGATGTAATTAAAGCCTTTAGTGAGAAGCTGATGGCATATAAATAAATGAAACCTCTCAGTTGTAGTGGTATCTCTGTGTACAAATTCACTTTTCTAATATATCATTCATTATGTTTTAACATTTAAGAAGAGAACTGATATTTAAATACAGGTCCATTCTCTGACACGCTCTATCTGCTTCTGTATTTGAAGTGCATCTTCTCTTACACTGATCTCTTTGCATGTCCAGGAAGGGAGCTGTTATTTGGCACTGATTTCTTTGGCATAAGACCTAACGTACAAGTTTAAATATTTTCCTTTTATGTATGTTTAAGAATTCAGTTCTTCGTGCAAGTAATATCTAATGAAGTTATAACACCCTGAAGAAGCAGACTGAGGAAAGAGTGATATTGAAATTCCATACTGATTGTTAATTGTCCCATCATGGTAGTGTCTCAGGATTTGTGTTTACTTCCTAGGGTCTGTTCCTCTCACTGCAGAACACTGGAAGCTCACTTTGTGTTACATGTGATTTATCCTAACCATACAATAGGATAACAGGGGCAAAGTTATTCTAGTTTTAGTGTATGACTGAAAGTTACCTGGAGTGTTGTCTTTTTTTTTTTTTTTCTTCTAATGAGGCTTAATGAATGCAAACCTAACAACAGTTAAGATTTATTGGTAACGTACCCTAAGCAGCGCCTAATTAGAAATGTCGTTGCATTTATGTGTGGATGTCATGGGGCTCAAATTATTCTCTATTATTCAATTTAATAATTTTGTGTTATGGAGTTACCAAAATCGGGTGAAGTTGAAGGAGCCCTGAAATGAAACAGCCTCTTTCAGTGGAACCTAAGGCCTTTTAATAGTAGATCTTCTGTATTAGTCAGTTTAGGCTTGAATATATTGACATATTCACTTTCTGGATCTTTCTTTCACTGCACCCTGTAGTCTTTCTATTGAATAAATGATTAGTTTCATATACATGGCATATCTTATTTGTCTCATTTTAATGACAGATGTAAGCTTTGTAATTAATTGTACGTCTTTGAAAGTTCTCATGCTTCAGAATAATAGGATCATCAATTGTCTTATTATTAAAACATTTTAATTGTTAGCATGATACTTTAACCATAGCAACCTGAATAATCTGTGCGTAAGATTGCCCTCTCTGTTTCTTCCTTCTTCAACTTCATTCTAAGAAAGCTTGAAGTGAAGTTCAGGTGGACTGATCGGTGATGCATCCCATTTGGGGAAAGATAGGAGACTAGTGAAATACAATATTAATGTGTTTATTTCTGTTCAGTGAAATCCTCTATAAAGCTGATTACTTTTTTCAATATGAGTTTAATGTACCTGTTTCCTATTTCTGGCCCACGTTAGCAGGTAATTGTAAGCTTTATTATAAATTCTCTGCATAGCTCACAGAAACTTGAATTACATTAACAGTCTCTTTTGCAGTTGTGATTTGAGTGCTTTGAATATATTTCTGTGAGTTTCTAGAACCCAGTCAGTAGGTGAACAATGGAGAAGTAAAACTTCTTAAAAACATGCAGTCACTGCAGTGCTCCAGTCCTCCAGAAACTGTTTAGTCTGGGGAAGAGTGAAACCCTATTGCTTTCTGCAGCTCCCTGAAAGGAGGTTGTTTTGAGGTGGGGATCGTCCTCATCGCCCAGGTGACAGTGATAGGATGAGAGATAACACCCTCAGGTTGTGCCAGGGGAGGTTCAGGTTAGGTATTAGGAACAAATTATTTGAAAGAGTTGGCAGTGTGTTGGAACTGGATGCCCAGGTAGGTGGTACAGAGTCACTGTCCCTGGAGGTGTTCAAGAAACGTGTAGATGTGGCATGGAGGAACATGATTAGTAGGCATGGTGGTATGAGTTGGGGTTGGACTTAGATCATCTTGGAGGTCTTTTCCAACCTTAATGATTCTGTGATTCTTCTAGTAGAGACTGTGGCTTGATCACTTCTAGATGACTCTTGATTTGTCTTTCAAATGGGTTTTCTTTGAACTTTCCACTGTGCTGGTAGGGCACTCACCTCTACCAAACCTGTGCATCTTCAGGAAAACTTACTAGTTTTAAAATGGTGTCTTCCCTGAAGTGATTCTCACATCTACAAAAAAAGAATAGGTGCAAGATATTATTAGGAAAAATTTTAAACAAATTTGAATAATATCATATTATGGAAATATTCTGCTTCTGTGCTGATGTGTGTTGGTCCACAGAGTCAAATAAGTCTGCTTACCTGCATAGATGGAGATATTTTCTTTTTCCTCCTTTTAAAGAATCAAAGCGTACAGACAAAAATTTGAGAGATCAGGACTCATTTAAGTTTCTGAGAAAGTGGCCTAATCTTCAAGCAGCCTCTGGGCAATAGGTGCATAAATGTTGAGATGTTTTGAAAATCTGTCCTAAGCTCTGTAGCGAGAGCTATCAGGTGTTAAATATGTTTGAACAACTGGCTCATTTCATGTATTTAGATGAGATCTCTTGAAATTGTGTAGGTTTTGATGTTTTTCCCTGATTTGGCACATGGCAAAGCTGAGGGAAATTCAGGCTGCTGCTCTAATAATTTAACACAGTTCTGTTAGATGTTGTAAAGCCATGTGAGGCATCTGAAATCTGAAATTACTCTTGGGCATTACTGCTAACAGGCAAACCAGATTGCCACCCATTTTGTAGTTCTGGATGGCCATAGGGATTTGAAAGTGGCAAAGTGGTTTTTATTCTGTTTGTTTTTGTTTTGTTTTCTCTATATAGGAAATACTGGTGCTGAGTGAGGAGTGGATCTTTTTCTGAGTATCGAGCAAAAATGATTTTGGCATTCATTATGTGTTTCATGGGTAAGGAAAGAAAAAAGTGTTCCTTTCAAAGTTGACTTTATAAACTGAAATAGTGGCTTTAGACTGTTGCTAGGCTTGGAAAATTTGCATAATCTTTGGATGCAATTGTAAGGATGTGGTACATTGCAGAGATTTTTCAATAAATCAACCACTAAATTCTGTCAATAAATGTATGCTATAAATAAATACTGACTCACAGCTAGACCTATAAACACTGCAAGTCTTTCAGCAGTTGGCACAAATAAATACATGTTGTTTGCTGCAGTTGGCTCCCTCACTATGAGCACGCTTCCCCAGCTACACAAATTGCTTCCTGGTGTCTCCATGGTTTACATCATGGCCCTGTCCATTTTGCTGGTAGGCCTAACACCTGTATGGGGGAAAAAAACATCAGAAACAGGGTAAGGATACATTTTCAGAGCATGGATTCCTTGGCTGCCCTGTGGCGTAAGGAGCCTGCTGGCTGCGTGTGGAAGTGACTGTAGCTTTTCTGTATTTACTGACTTGTGACACTTACTTTCTCTCAGCAGAGCAGCTCTGATAGCATTGTACATGCCTAGGTGCTTATTGTACATGCCTAGATGCTTAATTGTAAGTCTCCTGCGTAAAGTTTAGGTTGGAAGAAGTGAAATGCTGCCTTGTGATGTTGGCAGTCATTTGTCGTTTTGAAGTAGGCATTTTCCAGAAGCGCGATGCCAAGTGGGTTTTGGGGAAGGGATCACACATCAGTGTTTTGGTTTGCTTGGAATTGTCTCTGGGAGTAGGAGTGTGCATTGAGCAGCACATGCTGCTCAATGGAGAAATAGGGATGGAGAATCCTCTTGCAGTTTGTTTGGGAGTAATGTTGCGATGCTCATACTGGTGTGCCTACCCCCTGCTTTCAGCATAAGACAGGATACAAAGAAGAACAATTTAATGGGAGGGAAGAGTGCCAAAAAAAAAAAAAGAAAAGAAAATCGAAGTTTCTCTCGGCACTTTTTGTGCATATGTATCATTTGCTGCTAATTAGACGGGTAAGCAGGGCTAACGTGTTCCTCTGCTTGTCAGTACTGCTCAGAATCCAAATGAGTTTCTCACTACCAGGAACTTGGAGGTTTTATCAGCTTGTCTGAAACCGGCACGTTTGGCTGCCTTTCGTAAATGGCAGTAGAGTGCTTTCCTTTTGTGCATGCCGGAACTGAGCCTGAGCCATGCTGACGTTAAAATAATACTCAGCATGTAGATGCAGAACAGCCCCTGAAGAGGCAGCAGAGTCGGGCATCCCTGCTGAATGCTAATGAAGGTGGGAAAAAATACTTGTATAGCATTATGATCCGCAATGAGAAGCGGGTGAAAGAAGCAGAGGGTGAGAAAATGGAGTTTAGTCTGTGCTGAAGGGCAGAAGAAAACAGTTATTGAAGAACTTGCTGGGAGAGTGGAAGTCGAATGTGCGCTATTCAGGAAAAAACACAGTTGTATGCCCCTCAAATAACCGAGATGGTTTGCAGTTAATTCTACCTTGAAGTAATGTAGAAGGACAGAAAAAAGGAGTCAAAGCTGCTCAGTTCGACCTGATGGTTTAGAATAGTATTGATGCCATTGTGATTTATGTTCAGGTCTGTAAAACCATGCTCCATTTAAAAATTCCAGAAATGCTTATTCAGTTTCAAACGTCATGTTAAGCTGCAATTCTGGTAGAAAAACATTATTAATCGAATTACGTTTTGTTGAGAGGAGTGCAGTTATTTTGGAGACTTTGTGTCAGGTGCCACTCAGTTGATTTCTTTTTTTAGTAAAATTTAATAAAATTACAAAATATTTAAATTGTTGGATAATTCATGTCTTGACCCCTACTTCTTAATTGCTATCTAAAAAAAACACATTTTTTTTTTAAGAAATACATGATGAAATCTTTACTGGCTCAGTCTTCGAAATCCACTCAAGTGCAAAGGCAAGCAAAATTCAGCTATAAAGTAGATTATTGGCTATAAAGCTGCTTTACTCTGAGATTCTTACCTTCTTTGGAGGAGCCAGAGAGCAGTATCAGATCTGTCCTTTGTAAAACAAAGCCATCAATTATCTTTCACTATGTACTCTCGGTGCACTTTTAGCAGTAACACATGCCCTGTTCTGACTTCATGCTGGCATCTTTTCTGCACCCAAAGTAATGTTTTCAGTGAAGATTAAACAACAACAAAAAAAAATTTGGAATACAACTGGTGCATTTGTTCACCACTTGGTGGCATCACTCAGTTGTATGGAAGCTGAACTGCTTTGCCCATAGAGCAGCTTTACTTCTGTACTTGGTGTGAAGGGACTTTTCATGTTTTATTCGAGATTATTAAAGGCTGAAGAGGGCTATTAACATGCTCCCATAAGCTAAATGAAAGCCACAACTCCGGTTCTGATAACTGTATTTCTTCTTTATGGCATATTGTTCACCACTTTGAATCTTATTTTTAACTGTATAAAAGCCAACAGGAGGCTGGTCTAGATATCTCCTCTTCCTGTTCTCCCCTTGTTAACTTCTCGTGGATGGCAGCAAGTGTTTTTTATCAGGCTGACAGTGACACGAAAAAAATGGTGTTGTGCTTTTAAATTGGTTTGGTTTGCTTTTTCAGGGAAATTACTTTGTCTCCAATTGCTGCAGTCAATGTGCATTCTAGGGAAAGGAATTATGCAATTTTGTGAGTAAATACTTCCTATAAAACAAAAGCATTTTTCAGCTGTCATGCTGAATTCCATGTATGTACAAGCCAGCAATAACTGTTTACTGAAAATGCTGAAACATGGAGATAAAAGAGGAAACAAGGCACGGCTGATATTCAGAGGTAAAGGACAGTCTTGGTAATGTCAGGGAGCTCTGACAGCTTATATATGCTGAGGGCATTCCCCAGTTAATGCAGAGTAGCTGCTTGCTATTGCTCGAGCCACATCCCAGGGATCTTTTCTGAAGAAATCACATTTGATCTATCAACATGCATTGACAGTGATAGGACAAGGGGAAATGGTCTTAAACTGAGCCAGGGGAGGTTTAGGTTAGATATCAGGGGGAAGTTTTTCACTCAGAGGGTGGTGAGGCACTGGAACAGGTTGCCCAAGGAGGCTGTGGATGCCCCATCCCTGCAGGCATTCAAGGCCAGGCTGGATGTGGCTCTGGGCAGCCTGGGCTGCTGGTTGGTGACCCTGCACACAGCAGGGGTTGAGACTAGATGTTCATTGTGGTCCTTTTCAACCCAGGCCATTCTGTGATTCTAAGAATGGGCCCGCAACATATCAGTAAGGCATATAGTTGTAGGCAAGCTTTTTTAAAATATTGCTTCCCCTATTGCCAAAGCAGCATGAGTAAGGTTGCACTGCCAACATTCCTTTTGGTTCTGCGAGGAACAGCAAGCAGTTCTTGCTCTGGAGGAGTGGGGTGGCTGGGTTGGAAGTTGGAGGAGGAATATATATATATAAATCCATTTTTCTTCCCCTCAGCCTTTCTTCTGTTTACACTGCTGAATGCCTGAATTTCAGTAAAAAAGAGCAGCTATCAAATAATACTGTTTCTGAATTTTTTTTTTGTAAACATGTCTAAATCTCTTGCTTTACTTTGCTGCTTAGATGCAGTTTTTATATATTGCTTTATCGGAGATATTTTGACATGCTGACTACATGTGCACTTAGCATGCACAGAAGTATATACACGTACTGTATTTTTTCTCAATCTTTTCCTTATAGCTGCTGGCCTTCTGAAATAATCAGCATTGTCTTAGAGAATGTAAGCAGTGATGCATATCTGCTTTTTTGGATCACTTAGGGATGTGAGCTGGCCTACTGAGAATTTTTCCTAAAGTGGAAACCTAAGTATTCTGCTACAGGGTTGGATATACCCATGCAATTTATAATGGATTGTTCTAAGAGGAAAAAAAAAAAAGTATTCTTCAACCGACTTCCATTCTTGTTGCTAAGATTCAGTTGCTATGAAAAACACCTAAGTTTCTCATCTCGGAGAAAAAAAGTCAGAAACAGGTTAAGTGGTAATTTTTTTTTTTCTGCAGTGTTATCTAAGGTAATTGTTTTAGTTGGTAGTTATTAAGAGGATAAGCAGCAAAAAATGGAGAGGTCTCATTTCTTCAGTGCTGGTAGATGCTATTTCCTCTGTTGTTTCATTGCAGGCAAAGGGCTTACAAGACTTTATCAGTGATCTTTTCTCATCTGCACTGGGGTTAGTGGCTGCCTGTACCTCTCTGTTGGTGTCTCATGCAAACATAAATGCTGCTGATGATACTATAGGTTCACAAAATACATCTTTTTGCTTCAGTAAACCCATGCAAGTCCGTGATTTTGGACTACAGAGCCCGGTTTTATGGGCTTTGTCAATCCGTTGTGGAGGACATTACATCACATAATTTGCACTTGAGAAAGTTTCAGTGTCTTGTCTGGGGATGCTCTGGCAATGTGACATGTCAGGTTTTGGAGCTGTTCCTGAGATCACAAGCTTGCAGGAGAAAGTGTGCTTGGCTGCTTGGAGATGGAGAGAATCTTGCACTGAATTCCTGTAAACTCTTCTCAATGCAGCTTTAAGAAAAGAATGCTGAAAGGGATGTTTGCTTGATGTTGGGCTCTGAGAGCATGGATTTGGAGAGGACAAACATAAGTGTTTGCTTTACTTCTGTGTTGAGTACATAGTTCATTTATTTTTAGTATCTGTATTGAGTTCTTGTGAAGTCTAGCAAGCTTATCCATCTGACCAACATGATTTACATCAGGAACATGATTTACATCAGGATCTTTGATGATGCTACATTAGACTTTCCTGTAGCTTCCAATGTAATCGTGTCAGGAGTGCCTGGGTACCAGTCTCAAATATAGAAGAACAGCTGCTTAAATGACAGGGAGGAAAGATTTATTTTTCTTAAAATGCTATGTCCAAAAACCCACAGTGTAATTTGGGCTAATTAGGAGTTTTAGTCGATTTGGTTAAACCATGAGTAATTTTGAATTAGCTTTCTTGTTTTAGGTGTGTTTTGTTTGAATTGAAGGTCTGTGTAGTGGAGTGAGAAATGTTCAACTTCACTGCATGTGAAGTGATACATTAATAAAAGTGCTGCATAAAATATTTTTACTTCTGACACTTGTTATATTGATCTCTCTCTTAACAGTTATTCTTTTGTGACAAGTAACGATAGCTTCATGTGGGTTTTTAGAATAAAATCTTAGTTATTAGAAAAGGGGGAAGTATACTATAAATGTAGAACATACAGAGAAGCAAAAGCCCATTAAAAAAATGAAAGAAAGAAAAAGATTCTTACTGCTGAGTATCCAAAAAAGAGGAATTGCATAAAATGACATGCATTAAGTGCTAATAATGTACATTTATTATAAATTGCCTTTCTCAATTAATGAAAGAAGCTGAAGAGTAACCAGACACCATCGAACATGAATTAAGGAAGAACACATTGCTTTGGAAACCCAATTTAGTGAGTCATCAGGTTGAGTGCTTACATAGCTGAATTTGGTATTGTCCTCAATTCATCAGTAGTATGAGTTAATCATTTTTTGTAGATCAACGCATTTAATAGAAGCATCTTTAGTTGTATTAATAAGGTTATTCTCTAATTTTGTGTGCCTGATAGAGTGAATTTGCACAAAGGCATTTAAAACTTAAATGCCTGTTAAGGCTTGAAGAGAATTGGAATGTAGATACTTAATAGTCTTCCTGCAGGAATGCATCTGCTGTAGACTTTTGCTCTTGACCATAGAAGTTTCTCATGTACTACTTCAGAAATATTTGGGTTTTTTTGTTTTGTTTGTTTATATATGCATGAAAATGCTTCCCTGTTTAGTGTTGTTTGGCATTTTTTCTTTGTGAAGAAACTGTCATCATCTGTCTTGTTTTAAACACCTGCTGGGAGGGCTGCAGTCTTTTTCCTCCTACTGTCATCCTTTTTATCTCGTCTCAGTGCTCCAGACAAGACAGACATCTCCCAGAAAGACCTTTTCCATTTAAGTTAAAAATACCTCCATGAATGAGTTTCGTGAACGCTTAATGTCTTGATTAAAGATACAGCTTATCACCTTCCTGACCTGATGTATTTTTATCTCCTGATTCTTCACTATACCAGTGTTTTACTCAAAACTTTTAAGTGCATCTGTTTGTTTATAGATCGACTAATGAATCAAATTGGTGATTAAATTTTGTATGCACAAGTAATGAAACAGCTAATTGTGTGTGACACGTGATATTTTGCTAGCTGGGCTACTTGGTTAGGTTTGCAGCAGAATAAATTACATAAATTGATGATAATTCATGAAATACTAGGATTTGGTATCCCAAAATATATTTCTCCCAGAATTTCATATGTTTCCCTGAAATTTGATGTTTTTAATAATAAAATTAATATTATTCCTTCTCGTTTTCAAAGACAAACTACAAGAAAAATGACTTTTCACAGCCAGGCAGACAGAGATGATAGTACTAAGGGAAATGTAAAGTCCTTCATCTCAGCAGGATGGTAACTTTGAAACTGAATTAAAGACACCTAAGTGCCAACTTTGTTAATCATTTCATGGCAGAGTATTCCACCAAAAATGCCAGGTGTTTGCAGCATGACTGGATTTCCATTCCTTTGCTGTGTCTGATGGATGTTCTCATTCTTCGTGTGAGGATCTTTCTAAGCCAAAAAAGCAGTAACATCTTGGTTTTCAAACAGTGAAATTGTTTAAAGCACAAGTTGTTTGATTAGAATGATACTCCATTTGCTGTGCAGTAATGAGCTCTTAAGAGTTAGTCAAACTGGAAAAGAAGAAAATAATTCAAGGGAAAAAAAAAAAAAAGGGAGGGTTTATCTAATGGTGTCCAAAGTGGGTAGGACCAGCTCCAGTGATACACAGAAGTGAGAGATGTCCAGGGCATAGATGTTGGAAGAGGCAGTATGAATGTCAGTAGGAGGATGTCTTGTTAGATCAGAAATCAGTGGCAGCTGGACTGTTGGTAACTGTGGAAACAAAGGAAAAGGGGATTGAAAGATAACCATGTTGTCGTGCTACCAGGAACAGGGTAGCAGTTTCTCTTGGAGCATTTTGATTCCATGCAGAGTGAAAGAGGGATTCAATTACAGGGAGATTTGGGCTAAAGCCCTTGATACAAATATTCTTATAAAGCTGATGCCAAACTTTACAGTTTGTTCATATGTCTTCAGAGGCAGGATGGTGATAGAAGAATCAGTGGTAGAACAGCAAAATCTTAAATGTAGTTGTAGCAAAGCAGAATTACAGCGTTATCTCATATGCCATGAAGAGTTCCACACGTTGAAAAAGGCAGTAGGGGTAAGATGCAGTATGAAAAATCATGCCTGCTCTTCCAGTCTCACTTGTGATCGTAATGGAATATGTTTAGAGTTAGAGATGTGCTCAACAAATGAGGAAAAAATTACTATATATCACTATGATATTAGAGTCAAATGAGAGAAAAGGATATAAGAAGGCTCCCCAAAAATCAAGTATAAATTTGAGAGATTATATGCTGTTAGAACATTGACCAGTAACACCATTAAATAGTTTAATCTACTCAAATGGTTTTTAAATGCAGATTTATTCTTTAAGTGTAGTGATCGTGTTTTCACCAGGTTACCATGCACATTTCTTGCAGTATGGTTTGTGGGATGTATCCTCTTAAAATGCATCCCGACAGTGATGAAAGCATTCAATACAGGAAAACTAATAACAATTGCTATTCATATAGCACTGCAATCTGGAGACAAGTTTGCCAGAACACTGTCTCTTTTATCTGTAGAACTCAAATTAAAAATCATTATTTCTTTATTTCTTGAAACTTCAGAATATTATCTTCAGGGTAAATAAATATGCAAGTATCTTTGCTAGATGAAAGTATGGTACATCTCTAGTAATTAAAAAAATATCACTAAAAATCAGTGCATTTGGATTCATCTCTCCCTTATGCTAATAAACTTGTATGAACCACAGTGCTTCAAACTTCTGTTGCACTTCTAAAGAAATAAAGATGGGATTTGTGCAATTCATGTGCAAGAAGTTGAAATCCCGTTGAAGTCCTTGTGAAATGATAGCTGAGGTACATAACTATAGGTCTACTCGTCACGTGCTGAGTGATGCTGAATGGTTGCTCAGAATCTGTAGTGTCATCCAAAATCCAGGAAGAAGACCCTCTCTAACTACAATGTGCTGTTAGAAAGCAGCATTGTTTTATTCCTTACAATGCATACCAGCAACTCGACAAGTAAGCGCACCCTCTCAGAGTTCACACTACATTTAAACAATTAAGGCATGTATATGCAGTACATTGGCATGCATATTCATTCCTTTTCAGGGACTCATAAATATATGCTAATGTCTCTTCGGGCGTGCTCAGTGGTATCCAGGGTGGTCAAGTGCCCACCTATTTCTTCCCCATTTTTCACTATCAGTTTCATCACTGAGGCCTTTGGAAAATTTCTGTTCCTCATTAGGCCATAGTGTGCAGCTTTTCAAAACAGTGCACGTGGAACCTAAAGAAAATGTCCTTGCACCTCTTGAGGCAAAAGATTAAAGTATTCTATTGTGACACCAGTGCTTCTTGTGAGGCACAATCATTGAGGCAAAAGATAAAGGTGTTCTGTTATGTCCACAGTGCAAAATTATTGAGGAAAACAAGACTATTCACAAACTAAAGTTGAAATGGAAAGTTTTAGACCTATCCCTTACTGATTTCTCTTGCCAATGTAATATATTGGTTCTCAATCTAATGTAGGAATCCCTATTGCTAAGCAAACCAACCTATATCAGTAGCTAGCATGAGGTAAAACAAAATTACGTCTTTTCTCATGCCACAGAGTATAAGTGGGGGAATACTAAAGAAAGTCAACAGTTTGCTCCTGAGATTTTGTAATCCTTGAACATCCTATTGCTAAGGAATTTCAAGATGTCTTGAGAGTTAATGAGTTAACGAATTAGAGTCTATTATACTTCTGTAGTTGTTCCCCACTGTGCTACTCATGTAGACAGTAGTTTTGTGCTGAATGTGCTAAAGGCTTATTCTTAGCTTCAGCAAGGACCGTGGAGGTTAAACTTCTTGGAATCCATCGTATTTTTTTATATAGCAAGTCTTCTATTGAAGTTATGACACTTTCAGTTTCACATTCTGTAATTTGACTAAAGAGTATGATTCAGAAAATATGAAACCTTTTTTCCTTAGTCATTCCAATTTTTATTGCTTGCAGTACTATCTGAAAACAGGAAGGCAAGAGGAAAAAAACACTGTGTAGCATATGCTTTCAGGCAGAACACAATCAATTGACAAAATAGCACAATGTAAAAGCTGATTGGTTAATTCTTCACTTTAACCCATTGACACAAACTTCAAAACACTGAAAATTCCTCAACCAAAGCAGTCTTTGCTGAGACATTTCAGCTGTAGTCTGTGCTGAGAGAAATGGGGACCATTTGCTGTGGTCTGTTGTACCACTGATCTTTTTGCTGCTGGTAAGCGAGCAGCTTTTGATTACTGTCACCTTCAGAATGAAGATCTCTCTTGTAAGGCAACTGATGATGGGTTCTATATTCTATGAATAAGTGACTCTCTGAGTGCAGTCTCCTGTAAGAAAGGGCTTTATTTCTTTTCTCCTTCTGTCTTGTTTGTGCAAGTAAACTGTTCCTTCCGTGGATCTGTGGGGCTTTGCTTTTCTCACCCTTAGTGCAGCAAAGCTCAGTGGCTGGTGCTCTCCACAGGGGTCCGTAGCTCAGCTCTGCCGTTCTCTCCCTCTGTTCCCGCTTCTCTGTTTCTTGTTCCCTCCCCTGCTGTGACTAAATAAATTACCTGTATGACATGTTCAGTTTTCTCTGGCAAGGAGCCTGGGAAATCAAATCTGTTCCCCAACCTGGATCTCCCATTTGGCAAACGTAATGCCTCCCTGTTGCTAAATCAGGTCAGCTCTCAGGAAAAACAAAGTACGATTTCATATAACTATAATTAACACAGAGTAAATTTAGATAACGCAGCTGACATGTTTATTGTAAAGACCATCAAGAAAATAATTTTGAAAGCATTTTGTTTTTCTCTGTTGCATTAGGATACATGTTGAACACTCTGTTTATAGAGAAGATGAAATGTTTTTCTCAGTTATCATATCAACATGAAATAAATTTATTTTCTGTCTGCTCTAAGAAGATATTTGGTGAAATGATCCATTGGTTGAATTAGGCACAGTTTTATGCATTCAGTTGCCGTGACTTTATAAAAATCTATATTAATTGATAATTAACAGCTAATTATTATTAATTATTCATAAACTCTCCTTCTCCTTTGACTTTTTGACCTCTGAACGTGGAGATTCAAATGAAAATATTAGAAAAGGGAGGACAAAAGAACCCTTCCAGTACCCCGTGTTCATTTTCCTAGTTCTGCTCAGTCTGTTTCCCCCGGAGAGCTGAATCCTGAGCAAACCCCCAGCCCTTTTCAAGGGAGGAGCATGGTGAGAAGCACTGGGCTGCCATGTGAAGGCTTGTGGCTGCTGAGAGCTCCTGGGCTATGCCATACCCCGGCACTGACAGAGTAGCTGCTGAGGTGTAGCTAAGGGCTGTGGTGAAAACCTTTTCTAGCCCTAGCTGAAGTCTGGCTCACCATGAGGAAAAGCAAGCCATGTGTAAGTAGGCCCAGGCCGTGGGGCACCGCTGCTGGCATTGCCCGTCCTGCCAGGCTGTGCTTTGAGCTTGGTTTTGCTTCATTCTTGGAAGTAAACGGGCTCAAATATCTATATCTGTTTTTCAGTGGTAAATGCTTTCTCTGATTTTCTAAAGGGATCTACAGTGTTACTAATAGTTGTTTAGTCATTCTTGAATTGCTTTTCTTATGATGAGCGCTTTTGTTGTTGCTCTGAGAGGCACTCAGTGAATGTTTCTTCATCAATTTAAAAATTTTTCAAACCTCTGTTGTTTAAAACAAATCCTTGAAACAAAAATTACTCTTTGTTATCCAAAGCCCACTTACAGCACGTGCAGCAGAGAGGGGAAAGCAGTGAAGTGAGTTGTAAAGATCTGGAGTTCGGTTCCTGCCTCTGCTCTACAGTGAGGGCCACAATCTCCATTCAGATTGGCTTTGGTATGAAGAAATGGCAGCAGTAATGTTATCTTTCCCCAACTTAATCTTATCTGTACAGACTGAAGTCACCTACTGTAAAGATACAGGATGATCTCTGAAAGGCTTCAGCTGATACTGTAACAGAAATCTCTTCCACTCCGTCTTAATGGCAAGGGCAAAGCCTGTCACGTCCCCTTCCTGGCATGCAAGTCAGTCAAAGGAATTTCTGAGCCTTCTCTAACCCGCCTTTATTTTTTGTCTTCTACAGCCTGCGACCTGATGACCTTGGGGATCTTAGCCCTGGTGACATCCACAGGTTGTGCCTCAGCCAACGCCCTGCAGTCCCTGACAGATGCCATGCACATCCCACATCTCTTTGTGCAGCGCAACACGGGAGGCTCCCCACGCACCGCCTGCCACCTGAACCCCAGCCTGGAGGAGGAGGAGTACACACTGGCTGCCCGGCCGCCGGTCCGCCTCAATGATGTGATGCTGAAATTGGTCACTGAGCTGCGGTGGCAGAAATTCATCGTCTTTTACGACAGCGATTACGGTGAGTAAAGCAGAGAATTTCAGACGCTGTTAAATTTAACTAGGAAAGGGAAATATAAGCGTTGGGGGGATAGAACTTGCTGGGCCCCTCACTGGCAAAGGGGAAAGTGTTTTAAGTGACACAGGTCTTTGGTTTGAAGGAAAGATGGCAGTGAAAACTAATTCTCAGACAAGCAGCAAAGTTGCTTAGCAACACCTACAAAGAAAGCCAAAGTTTGAATTATCTCACACTTCTGAAGTAAAATATTAATAAAGCATTGTCATTGATTGGCAAGGGTCATATAGCTGTGCAGGGAAGTTCAACGTGGCCTCTACCCATTCCCTGAAAACGCTTTCTATAAAGGCAGAGTACTATTCCCTTTAAGAATTAATTTTCAAAATAACTATTACCATATTTTTTTCACACATGCTTCCTCTTACTTTTCTATGTTTGGAGTAATTTTCACAGCGTTATGTTCCCTGGAATTAACCCAAAAGTTAGAGTTAACATTTTCACTATGTCTGATGCACCTTCTTCAGCAAAATTTTTACTTTGTGCCGAAACACAGCAAAAAGAAGTCTCTGCACAAGGAAATTTTAATACCCTTTGAGGAGTGTAAAGAAGCAATAAGAAAAAAATATAAAACTCACTTTGTGCCAAGCTTAGTGAAGAGGAGTATGTGCCTAGCTTTTTATTTTTATTTTATCCTGCTCAACTGGTAGGAACATTGTTCCATATGATTAACTTAGAGTATTTTCACTACTCTCATCTTAGGATATGGCATCTGTAATGGGGAAGATAAATTTTCTATTGAATGTTTTAAAACCCTGCAAATACTTTGTGTTTACAATATGATGTGTGTGATTTCTGGTGTGGTGACTTAGTATAAAAAGAATATAAAAACAGCAAATTGAGGTTAGATTGCTGTTGGAAAGATAATCTTATGTGCATCTCTGTATGTAGTTTAGATTTTTTACACAGTCTCGAGCAATTGCAGTGTAGCTCTGTATTTGTATTATTGCTATGTAATGGAGGTTTTTCATGGATGAATCAATGAGATATTTGTTTTATTAATTTGGGCCACTCATGGTTTAAAAACAACAAGAAAAGAAAGCTACACAAGACGTTGACTTTTGTTTTTTGCTGTTTATTCAACAGCCAAGTGGAAGGTAATGGTGATGATTTTAAGTGGGAAATCAGTTGAGGCTCCTACATACTTTTAATTACACACAGTTATTTTAAGCGTGAGGAGATTGCTGTGGTACTTGTACAGAGGTAATCAGTTGACTCAAAAATGTGGGAGCCCAGCAAATAAACTGTTGTTGACTCACTGTCCTATGTAATCTTTGACCAGTGAACACTGGAAACAAAAGCAGCACTGTAAGTACATCCCAGTAGTGATGACCATGTTGCTATGAAGCGGAGGGTTAAGTTTAAAATTAAATTAAAATTATTTTAATGGTAATTCTCAGTAAAAAAGGGTTTTAGAAGGATGCTTTAAACATCATTTTCATAGTTGCTGTTCTTTCGTACCTTCTAATCTGTAGCTTTTGCTTTGCAAGCCTGAAAGAAATTAGGCTGCTCTACTCAGGAATCTTCAAAGGGGAAGGCAGTTTCATCCCCAAAGAATCCTGGCCTTGGTAAAACCACAGATATCCTGTTTAGAAACTGCTGTCACCTATTTTCCCTGGTAGCAAAGCTGGTTACTGCACTATACTACTTCTTTTTCCAATAATACATCTGTTTCTTTGCTCTTGGCAAGGGGTTAACATCTCAGTAACAAATCCTGAAGTCTTTAATTCTCATAATCTGTAAATTCAGATATCAAATTCACCTTTTCTTCTTATCACAGATAGACTTGTCACCCATAAAACAAACAGTAAAAACAGTAAAAGGGAATGAAAGATTACCACAGGTAGTATGTTCATATCAGTGGAGAGCGTTGCGTATGCTGTAGCTGTCCATGTATTATTTCCTTTGCTATTCATCATGGATAGGATATCCACTTTATACTAATTTCCTCAGAAGAACTTTTTCATAAGCTGGAGTTTCAATAAAGAAGCATTTGGCAGTTGAACCTTGCCAGCTCTGGGCAGGCACTGGTGAGTACTGGATGAATAAGCTAGTTCCCAGGAAATTGCATGCTGAGCTCAAGAACAGCACCTGGCTCTCAGGGCATGCCCAGTGCCCTCATTAGTTTGCTTCAGCAGAGCTGTGCTTAAGCACCTTCAGCGGCGCATCCCTGCTCAAACATGCAGGAATCTGCTGCTGGCCCTGAGGAGGGAGGTCACTTGAATAACACGTGTTAGTGATTGTGGAGAGTTTCCAGCGTTGGGCTTGTGTTGTTTAACAAATAGACCTTCTCTGCCTGCTCTGTGGTGGGAGTCACAGTAGTCCTTAGAGCAATGTTTTTAATTTGTCCATCTGCTGATCTCTAAAAACCAGCCAGTCTCGTGGTGTCCTCCTTGTGGGAAGTGTCAGGGTTTCTGAAGATGAAATAACACTGCATGATTTAAAGAACTCATGTTTTGTAGTAATGCCATGCTATATGAGAGCTGAAAAATATTTACCTCATGAATTACTCATCCCTTAACAGACATGCATTTTGTATTATAATTTTTGCACTGGTAAATAAAGGGAAAATAACAGTCTTAGTGATCAGAATACAGAGTACTCACTGTATCACTGAAACATATATATTAATATATTTTTACTTATGATAAAATATTCTTTATTTGACGTTTTTGTCACTGGAACAACAGATAGAAATCTGTATGCATAACTTCAATGAAAGAATGTACTTCTTTTCCACTAGCATGCCTATAATTCTGGTTTTGAATCTGTAACAAAAGATGGAAAGATTTCACAGGGAAGATGCAGAAATTTTAAAGAAAAGGGTGGTTAAATGGAGAAGGTAGAAGCAGGGTTCAAACTTTGTTACTTCCCCTTACGTGAAACCAGCTTTAGATTTTGTCACTTTTTTGGTGAAGAAATGGATAAAAACTTGCTTCTGGAGTAGTGACCTTTCAGAGACTTCAGATTTGAAAGCTGTAGCATTCAAGCTCTTCTTCTCAAAGACACACTGATCTGCTGTGTGGAAGTAAGGCAGTTTATACATAGCACATGGTTCACCTATATTTGTATAATGAAAAATAAGGGTTCACAGAACAGCAGAGAGGTTTCGCATAGATAGTGGATCTTCATGATTCAGTCTGTTTTATCACTTCTCTCATTAACAGCTTGTGTGTAATTTCAGAAGAGGCACAGAAATCTACTTCCTGTTGATCACAGTGGGAGCTTTCTGCTGATGAAACTGCTGCTTGATATGAAAATGACGATGAGGGCCTATAGTAACTCTCATAAGCCATTGATAAGACAAGTCTCCTTTCTTGCTGATGTGCTGTACAGCTGTTGGAGCTGGAATGAGAGACTGAATCTCTTCTCTGCCACAGCTATTCCTTGCTGTGTTGTCTTGAGAAAGCTCTGAAACTGGAAATGGGAGGAAAAACCTTCCAAATGTGACTGAACCTGTGTTTGGAATTTTTTTAGAAGTTTTTTTAGGCAACAAAATTAAATGACGCATTCTGTAGAGGAAGTAGTTCCTGTAAGAACTCAAGGGACTGGGTCTTATTAAATGCATTGTTACTCTAAGGGTTTTTATGAAAATGCCACGCTAAATCATGGTATCAGACCTCAGTTTTCTAGGGAAAAGTGAATTAAGTTTGTCAGTGACTGTCATACAATGCTCTGTTGGACTGTATCTCTCTACCTGTTAAAGACCTTGCAATAGCAGTTAGCTGTGTTGTATTGTCCTCGAAAGTTGCAGCTGTGTTTATGGCTTGAATTGCTTTCTTGTCTACAGGAGTATCTATTGTACTTCTGCATATATATATTACATCAGTGTGTAAAGTCCTGCTGAGAAGTTTAATGTTTTATTTTACTGACCTCCTGGAAGTAGAAACATCAGTAATCACATTTTCTGACACAAAAATTGGTAGTGTGGCAACTTTAATAAAGAATCTTATCAGACTCTAAATTGAGTATAGGTTAAAAGCAGTGGGTGCTTCCCACAGTAAAAGGAGATTGGGTAATAATGAGTTGGAAGTGTGCATCTAGGGTAAGTGAAGAGCTGTTGATTCAGAGGGAGGATTTGAGAAGAATCATGAGAGCTAGATGTGAAAATGAAAACAGTGAGGAATAGGAAGTCCTAGTTTTGAAAAGAAAGTGAGTAATACCTTTGTTTTTGCTGGAGTAATCATAGTATTGGAAACGCTTTGTTATGAGGCCTCTCTGCTTTCCTTCATAAACATATTACACAATGTAAAACAACACAGTTAATTTTTTATGGCTCCACTTTATTAATGAAATGATATTAGACTTGTGAAAGGTAAGCATTCACTTTTTGGTCTAAAGAAGTGACAGTGTTGCCTGGTTAAGAGTAGTATCGTGTAGAGGACATACAAAAGAAACATTTGAAGAACTTTAGCCTGTCAATGAAGCTCTGTTCCTACAGGGAAAGAAAACAAGCTAAAAATTAAGCAACCCCCCAAAAAATCTTAAATCTTAATTTATTGATTTATCTTATTTTCAGTGTCTAAACTTCTATTATAAACTTCTAATTTTTAAGACTGAAGGTATTTTTCTCATTACGCTCATGAATGCCACATTAACATGAAAGCTTCCTGATTAATTGTGCTACATAGAAAGAGCTTGGTTTTCAGTGTAGTGACTCCCAGAATTTTTTCTTTCCTACAGCAGTTACATTCATATACATCAGCTTTCTTTCTGAGTCATACCTGTCAAGGGCATTTGATTGGAAGTTACAGGAATCATGCTATCAATAGCTTTACAGCTAGCTATTGATCCTGAGATGGTCTACCGTAAACGTGCTTTTGTGCAGTGTTTAATCTGCAGTGGAGAATAGTAATGAAAATTGAGAAGTGCGTGTTTTACACAATCCCTATCCGTAATGCTGCAAATGAGTTGTGATGTGAAGCACTGGCTTCTTTAATGCAAATACAGGGAAAATGGCCCTAAAGTTCTGGACCAGCTGCACCTGTTATGTGCCAGTTCAGCACATCTGATGCTACTGGAAAATAGTACTGGCTTTTTCTGTATGAGCTGTATGGTTGAGTTCGCATATGTTGTTAAAAACACCTTTTTTTTTTTTTTTGGCTGGTTGGAGCATGCCAGCTGGAACTGTTGCAGAGAAGCCTGAATTGGCATTGCTGTGTTTGAATAGTAAAAAAGAACAGAATTTAAGCAGCCAGGCATGGAGGAACATAACTTCATTATGATGAGCAGTGATGTGGGATGGGAGTCCTTGGACACCTCTGTCACTGGTGATGCTGCATAAAGTGAAGGAGGGAGGAACAGGCTGGACCAAAGCTCCTTTTCCTACAAGGAATAAGGTTCTCTAAGCATTTTTTACAAACAAGTTCTCCATCATCTAGTTAGTCACTTCTAGCAGGGCTGCCAGATGTCTAGGTTCCAGGCAAACGTAAGATCTTCAACTACCTGGATAAAATGAAGGCTTTCCTCAGAAAAAGTGCATATCTTATGACATAATGTATAATTGCCATTACTGCTGCAGAGAATAGGAAAGAAAGTATTCAGCCAAGATCTCCAATTCCAGTGGGAAGTTGGTGATGCCATGGAGTAAAGAGGGGAAAAAAAAAAAACTTGACCTTTTGGCTTTTACATTGAATTTGATCTGGAAGCTATTGGAGAAATGACATTGTGTGTTCCCATATTAATCCTTGAATCAGTTTTCTGACTGTAACAGCACTTAAAGTAATTGGCCTTCTTAAATTAAGCATGGATTTTTGTCATTTCTGATGGTATTTTTTATTTAGTAATGCACCACAGTATATAACACTGAATGTAATTAAAGAAAGTCAATTTCACTTCAAATTATTACTTATAAATTAATTTTAGTACTTTGATTTTTAAAGCATGTGAGTAGCCTGCTAACAGGGGCAAATAGCAAAAGTAAGGCCCCCTCCTCTTCCCTCCCCTGTAATTCCCATCAGAATACGTGACCAGTGGGGCAGAGGTTGTTTCCCATAAAAGTAATTCACTAAATACTTTCAGGGCAGTGCTTGATGTTAAATACAAATGATCTTAAAATTATGGTACAGTCTTTACTCTTCAGATTAAAGGCAAAGGCATTGTATCATAACCTACCTGGAAGCTCAGTAGAAACAGGAGCCTTTCAGATCTTTGGACAGTTTAAACAGTTTCAGGTAAATTGTGTTACTTAAATTCAAGGCAAGTTAAGGACATGCTTTTAATATTTCAAATAGTTTCAAAACATGCTTTGCAAAGCAGGGATACAACTACTTTTGCAAAAAATCAAAAAGCATGTGTGGATTAATAACTTAAAAACAGCCTCGCCTTCCTAATTCAGAACAGTTATGTTTAAAATCAGTTTATACCTTAAAAGACTTCAAAAATGTGTATGTAGGGGGAAGCTCATGTAAAAATTAAATGAAAAGCTTTATTAGAAGCATTTTTCCACTGTTTTTTCAGCATGGCTGTCTGACCAAAAGTAATTATTTGTCTGGTACTGGAGGCTCTCTCTGAGCATTCGCATTCTTTGCTCTTTTTTTGATCACATATAACATTTTAACTACTAATCTCAAGGCTCAGCATTGCCCAAGCCAATGGCTATTAGTGATTCTGTTTTCTTTCTTTGTACTGTGAAAGATGTTTCATAACACAGCGCTCAGTCTAAAGAAAATGCTAAGTTAGCAGCCTTGAACTGAAGGGTGCAAATGAATTACATGAATTTTGAACAGAGAGATCTTTGAAAATTGTAGATGTCATTTGAAGAGGATCCTAAGTTCTTGGGAGTTCTTTCTCTGCCTGACGGTATTTTGAATCTCTTGATTTTTTGAGCCATGGCATAAGGCTAAACTGTTCATTTAGATGTGTTCAAATGACAAGGAGAAATGTAAGGATGATTTGCTTTACTTGAGCAGGGAATCTGAGCAACTAATTCCAGTGGGGAGTCTGTTAAGTTCACATTTGTTAGACAGCGGATGTTTATACATCTGTGTTTAGAAATTGTTCAATAGATGCACAGGCAGAAATGGAACATTAGAAGGATGGAGTCTGTCCTGGAGGATTTTTGCAGCCCTCCGGGCAATAACACTATTATTCTGAGAAAGGATGATCACATTACATCAATCTGCAGTGAATTTCAGTGGGCAAATTCCCAGCCTCGGTTGTCTTTCATGGAAAGTGTAGGTGTGTCTGCAAGTATATTAACAAAAGTGGACAGATGTATGGATTTCATGGAAAGTGATAAAGATTTGTGTTGTGTATATGTAAATACTTATGCAGGAGCTTGTATATGGAATCATGGAAACACTCAATTAGCTTCCTGCCTGACTTCCCCAGTTTCTCATAGTAAGCTTTGCTAATGCCTCTTAAGGCACAAATTTTTGACCTTCCTTCTCATTAGGCAAGGTATCTTCTTTGTTTTATCCAGTCAGAGTTGGCATGACTTCCTATCACTAACCCATGCTGTCTTTATTGAGACAGAAATTCCATTCCTTCTTCTCATAATTTCCTGTATTTAGATACTGAGTTTTATATGCATTTCTTGTGGTGCACCACTTGTTGGTTTCTTTAGCACTCTCTTGATAGACCAGGGCTAACAGTTTAACCAGGGCTAATCCTTTTCTCTTCTGATCAATGGTAAGCCAAGTGAATGCACGCTGAAGGATTTTTTGTTTCTCCTCTGCTAGTAAATCTTGGTGACTGAAGCAGATAATGTTGTTAGTCATTGTCTTCATAGAAGTAATTAATCTTGGTGGCTAGAATGCACATCAAGCTCCTGAAATCCTTGTAGAGGGTAAGTATGGGAGAGAAGGTAATTTTGATGGAGCCCTGAGGGTCAAAATGGTTTTCTGCATAGTTTGCCTATCAAAAAATATGTGCTGTTACCATGCCTACATAGTATTCTTATGCTTGTGATATATTCATATACCTTTAAAATAGATGACACAAATTGTGCATGTGTCTATGTGTATTGTCTGTGTGTGGTAGCAGAATTATTAATGCCAGCCTTTTGTTCAAAATTCAAGAACAGGAAAGATCCATGTAATCGAAGATTGAGTTTAAAACCAAAGCCACAGTATATCTATTTTTTTTCTGAAGAGACGAGTTAGAGCTGTAAATTGCCTGCCCTGCAGTGATCTTTAGGAATATGAAATAAGTATTAACAATCCTATGAATTTAAACAAACTTGAGAGTTGTTTCCTTCATCCACACGGAAGTGCAAGATTGTCATATATTTTGTAGCTGGAAGCAGGAAAGGAAGGTTATTTTCCTTGCCTGGAAAAAAAAAAAACAAACACAAAACAGAAAGGGTCAGGGATGAAGAAAAGAGTAAGTAAATTTTGATTGATTTTCATGTGCAGATTGAATGTAAACACAGACAAGCTTCCTTGAGCATTTAGGAAATTATGAAAAATGCTGGGGAAAAACAGTGTGTTCTTCTCAGTGAAACACTCTTTGAATTCAAACTGCACAGGTTTCCATTCTGATGAACCCCCTCTTCAGGAAATTGTCTGTGAAAATGGGGAGATGCCCTCAGCTGTGTGGATCTCAAAGTGTTTGGAAATAGCTGGGCTCAGGACAGAGAACCAAGTTGTACACTTGGACAATTCTGGAGTCATCTCTGTTATAGGCTACATTTATGACTTTACATTAAACTATCCATGTAGTAAGGTACTTTTATCATAGCATTTAAGCAACTGAGAGTTTAATGCAACTCCAGTAAAACAAGAGAACTGTGCTTATTCGGCTGTACAGAAGTTGCAGAGCCACAAGGAGTACTGGACCTATGAGATTTGTGTGACTGTAAAGTGGGCATCTTACTCCCTTCTTACTTCCCTTAGTGAAGCTTGTTTTTAATGACCACATCAATTCAAGATCTTCTTCTTGCCCAAAGCAGTGCAAAAGTGGCATGGACTTGCTGTTCCCTCAGTTGTTCTGGCAAGCCTTTTGTACAGTCTTCATTTATGTTCTGGTGTACTTAATGCTTAGATCAGTTGCTTTGAGAGTTATTTTAAGAGCTATTTCAATCACTTTAGAAGCAAATGCATCATTAGACTGTGAAGAATTAAATAAAATGTGGAGGAAAAATTGCTTCACAATTTGGATTATTCGGAGTCAGAGCCCATTAGGAAAGTAATCTGGATCTGTAAGTTCCACTGGAGAGTGATTTAATATTCATCACGTTATTATAGCTTTTGTTTAAATGGAAATAATGCATTATTTTTTGTGTACAAATTGAGTAAAATAGGATTAGTCTCATTACTGAAGAACATTGAGTCCTACAGAGATCCTTTTAATACTGAATGTTTTGTTTTTGTATCTCTCTCTTTGGTAATCAACACTCAAATTATCTGTTTCTAACAAAAACAGATGGAAGAATCACAGAGGGCTTTAAGAAAGAGAAGAAAGTTGAATAAGGATATCCCTAAATTTCACTGATCATTCCAATTAACAAGAGAGCTCTGAATGGAAACACGGCAACTGAAACACTGCTTGGAGCCTGTAGTTTATTTCATCTTTCAGGAAGACGTAGGGAGTCAGGAACTATTGATGGTACTCAGTTTCTAGGTGCCGATCTCATCTGTTGGTGAGAGTCAAACTCTTGGCTGGATAAATCCTTCGTTTGTAGCATAGCAGACTTGGGAGGGAACTCAAGAGGGATAATTCAGCTCTGGTACATATTATGGCTGGCATGAAATGAATTCATAACATGGCTGTGATTTGCATCTGATCTGTCTCTGGCATCAACAAAGTGTTTGCCTGGCAAAATACCTATGTTGAGTGAGGAAAATGGAGAAAAAAACTATGCCGTGGAAGGAAAAGTTGTGCTTGTATCAAGAAACTTGAATCTGTTCAGTCCCTGAAATACAAAATACCTTCTTTGCGCACTGAACTGTAATTCAAAGATCTCATTTATCCCAATACATCTCCTCGCTGATTAATGAGAGTAATTTTGTTTTGGCACGCTGATATTATATTTGCTAAGCAAGCCCAGCTCCCTTGGCCTTTCCTCGTAGGACAGGTGCTCCAGCCCTCTTTGTTGGACCTCTTTTGGACCTGGTCCAACAGCTCCACATCCTTCTTGTGTTTGGGGCCTGGTTCCAGTCTTGTGGGCAGTGCTCCCAGTGAGGCCTCACAAGGGCAATGTTGAGTGGGACAGTTATCTCCCTCACTGAGTCTAAAGGTACATCAGTTAGCATATGCATATTTTTGTTAGGCTAGGGTAGGCCTATACCGTTTTCGTGGGTATCCTGACACAGTATTAGACTCTGTTGCTTAAAAATCCCTCATGAGGATATTTTCACATATGAAGACCTTTCTTAAGGGTGAATTAGAGCTCACAAGTCAATCTGAGTACTTTAGAGAGGTTATGAACGCCTCAATTCCATTCCTGAGATTAATCATTTACATCTGGATTTCAAGGCGACTATTTGCTCATTTAAAGTTACACTGGTATATCAGTTCTTGCATAATTAGAGAATCAAATACGTGTCCTTTTACTAAAAAAGAAGGTAATAAACTTTTCATCCTTTATTCTTTATTAAACAACACAGTTCTGTTTATTTACTTTATTTCTGTTTATTTACTTTATAATAGGATATGCATTATTATAACATTTATAATTATAACATTTTGCTATGTTAATTTTTACTACAAGCAAGTTGCTGACTTGGTGACACATCTCACTGCTAACTTTGTGGTTTTCAATCTTTCTAAGTTGAGTTAACACTAAAGTTTTTTTTGTTTTTTTTTTTTCAATTCCATCGTGTTGTTATCCACCAAAATTTTTCTGAAATAACTGTCTGAAGAGGCTCTGGATGTCTTATTGTTCACTGACACATCTGAAGGTATTCAAGGTTTAATTATTGCTAATTAGCTTCTTTTCTGATTTTTTTAATTGTTGCACAGCAGGTGTTACTAAAACAGATCAGTAATGAATGGATTAAATTGTAGTAATCTAACCTGAAAGAGTATTGCTGGATACAATAGAGAAACAGATGCAGTATCTGCTTCTAGTCTGCATATGGAGCAGAAGATAATGCACAGAAGGTGCTAAAGGGAGAGAGGTACCATGGGGTGGGTGGGGGGATATCATGATGAGCTCTATCAGAAAGAGGATAGTCTGAGATTTCACCAAGAACTCTTCCATCCTCTGGTGATGTTACTGGTGATATTACATCAGCGTGACTTCTTTCCATGACCAATGTGAGGTTACTGAGATTGCTGTGCTGTTCAAACTCACATGGAGTAAGCCATAGCGGGTTTGAGAGAAATGAAACTTGAGTATATCCATCACTGTGCTCACTCACCCCTATTGATCAGCCTCCCACCCTTACTGCTACAAAGCTGCCCTTGTTGCTCCCCTTAATACCATAGCAGATCGTTTCCTTAATTAAAGTTTGTCCAAACTTACGTGGCTGCACAAGGTGAGAGAGAATAAAAGATAGAAACCACCATGAAGGCTCCCACAAAAACTACTGGATGCTGCTTGGTGAAGAGGGAGACTGCACTTTAGACACCAGAATTGTCATTTGAAGTCCAATCACTCCAGTCTAAACTATTATAACTATTATTTTTATACTTTTGTACAAGGCAAACATAACACAGCTTCCTTAATACAAAGCAACAGGAAATATCTTCACTCAGGATTAAAACACACTGCTCTTCCTTCAGACAACAGGATTCCTATTACACCACAGGTGCCTGGTAGGACATCCAGTTAGGTGTTGTTGCTCAGGCTGTGCCAACTTATGAATACACTGTCAGAATTTGACCTTTAATTATTCTTCCACAGCAAGGGAGATTCATAACCCTACTTACAAAAATAAATGGAAGAGAAACAGTTTCTTCCTGTGAAGATTGTCTTTTGAAGGACCTGGACTTGCTAGGCATAGAGAAGAGAAAGCTCTGGTAAGATCTCCTTGCAACCTTCCAGTTCTTGAGGGCTTCTAAACAAGAAAGAGACCAACTTTTTATGCAGCGTGATAGTGACAGGACAAAGAGAAATGGCTTTAAACTAAAAAAGGAGAGATTTAGATTAGATATTATAAAGAAATATTTCATTCAAAGAGTGGTGAAACATTGGAATAGATTACCCAGAGAAGCTGTGGGTGCCCCATCCACGGAGGTGTTCAAGGCCAGGCTGGATGTGGCTCTGGGCAGCCTGAGCTTGTGGGTGGCAACTTTGGTGGTGGCAGGGGTTTGTAAGTAGATGGGCTTTAAGGTCACTTGCAACCTGAGCCTTTCTATCGCTCCATGGATTAGAAGGACTGCAAAGACTAAATATAACCTCAAATTGAAACACATATTAATATTTGCCATAACAGAGCTGTCTACCTATATGTGAGTACTGAACTGATCAGTTGGTGTTGAATTTTTCTTAGTTCCTGAAAAAAAGAAGGTATCTGTGAATACACCCTGTATGTGTGAGATTACCTATCAGTCTGCACGTGACCTGTATAATTTCAAACTTGTTAACCAATTTAAAACCAATCTGGTATGGCAAAGGCCTCAGCCCTTTTCTATACATTTTACAGAAATAGTTGGTTAATACAGAAGAGAGCTCAGCAGAGAGCTCTGAATTCCTGCTGTGCAAAAGGTTGCAGGATGAGCTCGACTGCAAGCTATTAGAAAAGAATCAACCCAGCAGCAGCAAGAGCTTGGATGGATCTGAAATCAGGGAATCCCAAAAAGAGAGTCTTACAGAACCCTCAAAGATACTAAAAACATTAATCAAACATTATTAAACATGAAGTAACCCAGCCATCAGACACACAGTGACAGGAATCACTGTTGCCATTGCTCAGGAAACAGTTTGTTTCTGATGCTGCATTTTGTGTGTTAATTGACCTTTTGTGTTTCCTTAGCTAATCTCAGGAAGAATCGTTATTATAATAAATAGTGGATTAGGAAGGAGTAAGCCATATATAAAATCATTCTTAGAACTTCTGTCTGTAGCAATCACTGTGCTATCTAATGTACTGCAAGACAGAAATTAAGAAATAAATTATGGTATTCATGCTTAATGTAACTTCTACTTTTCAGATTTTTCTAGTTCCTCTGAAGGTGGCCCTTTTTCTTTCTTGGGATACAATGAAACTTATTCTTCTATGAATAATCACTTTATAGTGAAAGCATGCAGATTTGGGACCCTTCTGCTGTGAAGGGACTGGCTGGGCTACCTGAAGGAGAGGAAAATCCTTACTGAAGTAATAAAGGTCCCTGAAGCGAGCGAGAGTGTTTGAAAAGCTTGAATTCTTTGCAGAAGAGGAGTGCGTTTATGTTGCAGGGTTTTAATATTAATGTAGAAGAAAGATTATACTTGCTCTCTGGTCAAACAATAGCTAATTGGATCTTTGTTTCTTAATGGGAATAAAAGCTTAAGTGTTAAAACATCAGGAGAACCATCTGGGGATTCTTAATGAGTGCTTAGAAATCAAATAGCGTGGTTGAATTTCCTCTTATTTGTGGTCATTGCTGTTTTTAAAGAATTGCTCCAGCACTGTCTGTAGGGACGTTAATTTGTCATGGATTTATTAGAAAACTGGGCTGTAAGAATGCCTCTGCTTTATGCATAAATGGGAGTGATTTTGGAAAAGTGTAGATGATGCGTTCCTGAATATTATTTGTTATCCACCTAACTGTGAAAATATGTATATATATATATATATATACACACACACCTTGGCTGAAATGCTACTATGAGGAATTGATTTGACTATATTCTCTTTAGCAAAACAAGCTAATAAAAATTAACAACTAAATGCTTTTTTGCCTTAATGATTTAAAGACTGGAAATTGGCAAGCAAAAGGAGACCTGTGGGGATATATGCAAATAGCTTTGTTTTCCCATATGTCTTGGGTGGGAGGATGGCTGCTTTTCATTTAGCTAATTCTTTATGTGCTAAGGAGATGTTTTATTAGGAGGAAGGATCCTTTTTATTATTTAAAGGAAAGAGGCAAGGCTCTGAAACGATCTGAAAGAGGGTTTTGAAACATTTAATGCTCACTGTTGTTAATTACTGTGGCGATTGTATAGAGCTGGCAATGTGGGATGTTAATGCCTAGTTTGTTTATTTGAAACGTGCAAATACATCCACAGTCAAGTCTTTCATTAGAGGATCTGAGCGGTGTGTAGCTGTGCTGTCAGACAGTGGGATCTCCGTACAACCTGTGTTATTGCGGGGTGTTTTGTACAGATCTTGACCTGTTGATATGTTTCAAATGAGATGCAGTCAAACTTAATCAGCACAGAGAGTGGGAAGGCGCTTCATTTCTGCACTTGAAACTTTTTGTTCCCAAGGAGACATTCTGGAAGGTCTAGGGGAGGGAGAGATGACTGTGTTTTGTTTGCTTTAACGCTGCGGTCTGGTGACTTGTGTCTTAAATTTTTATTTTTTTATTACTACTTTAAAAACAACAAATGTAGTCTAAAGTTAATTTTAATGACGCTCTTCATGTAGAATCTTTCATATATCAGTTTACTGGCTAAATTTCGTATTGAGAGTTTCTCCCAACCATGTTTTCATGCATACGTCTTCATCATTTGTGTTTATCCTGGCCCCAGTCAGTCAATCAGACTTCAGGACACCTTGTTCTTATCAATCAGAGCAGTGCACACCTGGCTTTCATCAGTGAGGTTTATGTGCATAGCCTGAAACCTTCCAACTATCACATGTATTGTAGAAGCCCTAAGTCTAGGGTTAAAACCAAACAATATTCATAAATGTTTTGCTGTGATTTTTCCACAGCTTTGCTGCCTCTCAAATGTTCAAGTCAGAGACAGAAAGGAGAGAAAAGAAGATTTGGATTTATTTGCTTTTTTAAAAGTTATATTTATCACAAAGGATGTTGATGGCTATGATGCAGATCCAATTGAGATCCAGCCCCTAAAGCTTCTTTTTAAAGCTGTAGTAAGAAAAGCCAACTTAAAATGTTGTTGTTCATACACTTTGAACAGATTACAATTTCCTAATCTGAGGGAAAATCAGTGTTATGACCCTGACCCTCTTTTATCACTAGTTTTGGATTAAAAAAAAACACACCAACAACTGTGATCATTCCTTCATAGTAGGAATTGCGTTGTGTAAGCCTTCCTGTACTCTAATGGTTCATCTGCCTCCTTTTGACACATCTACCTGGATGGCTTAATGAGGCAAGGTGTCATTGAACCAATGGTTATTTTTTCCAAAGCACAGGCTTCAGGAGAGATCCAGCTGTGCTTACTGGCGGTTTTGTTCTTTTTAAGAGTGAGAAAGGTAGATGAGTATTTATCAAGTTAGAATTGGCTTCTGCATTCATTTGTGGTTCTCCTGACATTCATACGCTTTGCATTTGGTGTGTCTGTTTAAGGTTATCTTCTCTCTCTCTCTCTGCTTGCTTCTCTCAGCATAGAGGAGATGGAGCCACCTCTATTAGAAATAATTGGTGAGAAGCCGTAACTAGTGCACCCTGTGCAGAGACTGTTACACTAGCTGCTGAGGCTGTGTGTCAGGGCCCTAAAAGTGCCTTTCTCCTTTTGTGAGCACACACTGATTTAGAGACTTCGCTCAAGTGTAACTTTACTGGACTGTGTTACAACTCTGTCCTCCTTCCACATGTGAGCCCTTCCCTTCCCCCAAGCTGCAGAGTCATTTGGGTAACATTAATCAGGGGACTGATGAGGAGCTCGGTCTTCCTTTCCCTACAGTCTTCACAGTTAGGGATGTGCCTTTTTGATAGCAATTGCTTGTATGGTGACACAGCAACTAACAAAGAAGGCTGGCCTCTTGAGAAAGAGGTTTATTTTGCATGTCTGTCCTTACAGCTGACTCCCTGTTGCTGAGTGTAGTTGGTCATGTGTCAGAATCAGTAAAGGATAGGGAAAAAAATGAGGTAAACCCATATGTACTCAATATCCACACAAATCTGTAAACAGTTTGGAAAGGTGTGTTTTTGTGTCTTTATTAATGTCTTCATGCAGCACGTGTGTGATTCATATATACGTGGCTTATGTGTACACATGCATACAAATTCAGATGTATGCAATTGCATGCACGTATATGTATAGAATGAGCAAAAACTGTGTGCTTATTGTGTGAAAAGGGTGGAAAAATTTGGTAGAAAATAAACCAGTTTCCAGCTTGTCACCAGGAATCAGAGGGGTAGGGGCTGGCTGAGCTTTGATTCTGAGTGATGCCCAAATGGATGCTGTAAGTCCAGTCACAGTCAGTATCTGAACTATCATGATTATGGATTCATAAGTAGTGTGCTGCCCAGTTTGTGTGGTTGCATTCGAATGGACTCTGGTGACCACTGTTAAAGAACATGGCTGCACCCAATGAAAACTCTCACAGCCAGGGTAGTGAATAGTGCAGTTTATTAAACCAGAGATTACAGATTCTTTTGGATCGTTGATGATCAGTGCGGTGTCTGCAAAACATGGGAGGTTAACAAAGAGCATGAATAATGCACCCAACTACAGTTGAGTCATGGAATAACTCTAAAGAGATTTGTAAGTGTCCCAGGAAAAGCAGTATAGCAGTGTGAATCTTACCCAATAGGTGTCCCTATGAGAGGATGGGAAAGAGACTCCAATGCATTCCGCTCTGTAGGTTTACCTTCTCTCAAGAATTGGACATTTCCATAAATCACTTCTAGTAGCTATTTCACATAATCCACCCCATGACTACAGTCACTCAAGCTTCACGTTATTTAGAAGGAATTGGGAAGATCACATACAGTCTTGTTACTAGGATTGGAGTTCAAGGGGCTCTCATGCAGCTCACTGTTGATGTGTAAAATATTTGGCTTATGGTCACAGTATTTAGTAGGACAGTGTTATCAGTCTTCACAAGCAAGGCCTTCGGCATAACAGCCGGGCTGAAGGAGGAGGTTAGGGGCAGGAGGGAGCACACCATCACAGTTTATATTGGAGAACCTCAGTTACCTACAGTTTGAAATTAGAAATTCAGCTTTAACTACAGAGGTAGAAAAGAAACCAACAAATTTAAATAAATAAATAAATTTAGCTTTGTCACTAAATAGGAAAGGCTAGTGCCACTAAGAAAGGGGGAATAAAAATTCATGTACACTTTCCAAGTTCCCAAATAATTCAGTGTTACCGAAGTTGGAGCGTAGGGAGTGCTTCATGTTTTCACTATAACTGCTTGCAGCTCAGACTGCGTGACTGCAAATACACATGAATTTAAAAACAAAAGGAAAAAAAAAAGCCAGCAAAAAGCACTATCTTAAAAAATTCTGGAGACTGTTAGTGTCTGTCTTTATTAGCACTATAAAGCTTGTTGTGTTACAGTTTTGTTTCCATGTAGCCTTGGTAGCTTTATTTACCATTCTGCTTTCCAGATTAAATTTTATTGCCTTTGGTCTGCCCTGGGGAGTGGATTACTTTGGAAAGGTCAAGCCATACAGGTAATGCAGTGTTGTTTTGTTGAACATAATGTATTTGGCAAGCTGGTGGACACTGCATTTTAAGTACTGTGAGCTTACCATCCTCAATAATTTTTTTCTATTCATGCTTTTTTCTTCTCTCCTCTCACATCAAGTGAAAATTCAATGATTTCCATCACATATGGCCTACACCAAGCACCCCATTGTCAGAGACTTCCCAAGGGAGGACAGCTGGGGGTTGCTTCTTTCACCAGGCAGAGATGCATAAAGTTTGCTTTGAATTTCCCTAGTTCACTGTATGAGTGGTTAGCAAACACAAAATGGGTAGCACAAGGAAATCCCTGTTACCTCAGTTCTGGTGTTCCTGCTCAGACTTTGCTGACTTCTGAGGAGTTCATCTGATAGATGTGGTTTTTGAAGTTAACTCCATGCTTGTTATAATTAAAGTCAGACAAGCTGATAAATATTGAATATGGCTGGCTGTAAATCCTGATGATAATCAAGGTAAAATATGTTTTAACCTATTTCAGTAACAATGCTGAAGTAAAATTAACCAAAGGATTTGCCTCAAGGTCAAATTAAACTGGTGTGTTTTTTTTTCAAATATTAACACGTTCCTATATTAAATAGAAAGATAAAAATTAAATGTGATGTTAAAATCTTTGCAAGTTCAGGTAGCGGAATATTACAGTATGTATCTAATAACACTTTGAAGGACTTTCACCTGACTATCCAGATATCAGAAGGGTAAGTACTTGGAAGGCAATCCTCCTGTGAAAGAGGCATTACCCATCATCTTGCTGTGCAGGTCTTCCCTCTTCAACTGTTTTCTTTACTGTTGGGAAGATTGCAGTTTTAATTCTGTATTATCCAGTGTTTCATATGCCTATTAAGAAAGTTAACAAATGATATACGAGCCAGCAGAGAAATAACTGCAATACAGGAGAATGAAGGTAGCTAAGCTAGTTTCCCCAGCCCTCAAGACATTTTGGTAATTGAGAACTTGTTTCTGCAACCCAACATGCGTTAAGGCAGTAATTACAGAATCTCAATCCTATCATGATGTATTAATTTTGAGTTCACACTATATTGATCTCTCTTTCATGTTACTCAGACTCTTCTATGACAAACATTATGAATGGAAGGTAATTCAGCTTCAGATTGTGGACTGTTTTCTCTAATGCCCTTGTATGTTTATTACTGAATGTTTAATAGGTTTACACAGTGCTTCCTGTAGAAAAGTGATCAAATATTCTTTTAAGAGTGGAACTTGTTTAGATAGGAAAGTTTAATTAAACATTTTCTATTTTCTTCTCATGATTGATATTATTTTAACCCGTGTTATTGAAACAGGGCGGGGGAAAAAAGAGGGAGCAGGGAGTTTAATTCTTCTGTTTCATTTTTGAATGCATGAAGCTATTAATTGTTTCATTATGCTCTGAAGGATATTTGTATATTAGAACCTTTTGAACAGCCTTCTGCCTGGACAGTGGGGATGCCAGTCATTACTTGCTGGCCATGGTCCAAGCAACTTTGCTTTCCATCCCTTGGGAGCGAGAGGGCTGTGCCAGTGTAGGCAGCACTCTGCTTTGAGCTGTAATGCTGGAAAAATAGAATTTGGCAGTAGGAGAGTCTGGAGATAGAAGTGATATATGGAAAAATGACTGTTGTCATGAGAAGGTGTCTTTCCTGCAGCAGTCCTCTCCTCTGTCACAGGCCATTATGCCTTACATGGCTGCAGTGTAAACTGACCAAATAAATTAACATGGTTTCCTTCTAGTTTCACAACAGGATCCGGGAGGGTGTTTCGATGGGATGTTTCTCTGCTTCTCATTATTGGTCTTCTGCAAATGAGTGCTGATAAGTGCTACAAAGTGGTTGGACTTGGATGATCTCATTGTTCTTTCGCAGCCTTAATGACTGTATGATTCTGTGCTTTAGAGTAAAACTGTTCACTCTCTTCTTTCACGGAAATTTTTCTGGTAATTTCTGTCCACTACAATTACGGAGACACTAAGATCTTCTGATGTTGGCTAGGAGCTGAAACTCCAGTTTTGTTGTGACAAGGCAGACCTGCTGCCACATGAGTGTTTGGTCAGTTGACTCTGACCTATGGGGAAAAAAAGCAGTATGGTACCTTGATTATGAGTTTAAAATATACATCTGCTTTTGTTTTATTTTATTTCATTTTGTTAGGGTATACATTAAAGTTCTTCTATGTATTGTTTTCATTTGTAGACATAAATACTATTTTTTTTTGCATGCATATGTTTCTGGAAGCTGCATAGGATAGGAGAGCCAAATTAATTTCGGATGCAGATATTTTTATCAATGCTGATAATTCCAGAACAGCATTAAACAACCAGTAATGTTCTGTAGACAGGAATCTCGCTTTCATCTCCAGAGCTTTTCCGTATTTTAAAATACATTAAGTAAATTGAAAATTAAATGGAAAATGTTTATTTTTATTGTGGAAATTATGTTTCCAAGTCTTCAGTTTATTGTCAGGCAGAGGCTTCGTATTTCCTTGCTGCTTCAATCAGCACACCGATCTTTGTGAAACAGATGCCTAGTGCCAAATTCACCAACTTCTAACATATTTTTCCTTACTTGTTTCCTTTTAACCCTTGTATTTGCTGATGAGCCTCTTCTCAGTGTGCTAAACCTTGCAGTCTTAAGAGGCTTTGTGAGTTCTGTGGTAGTGATGAACTGGAACTAGTCTCCTGCCTTACAAACACACCACTGTTAAGCTTTTTGGGAGACTTAGTTGAGCTGGCCTACCACATGACTCAGGAGGTCATTGCTGACTTGATCTGATTGCTGTCAAGTGGAAATCATTCTGCAAATTGTTATACGTGAAGTCTTAATGAAATATAGCCTCTAAACCTAAATATTCTTCCCAGTACAGATTTATCAATGCATTGCTACCTGTCCAGTTCTCAGTGTTTGCTGTGGTGTTTTTTTTTTTGTTTTTTGTTTGTTTGTTTTTTGTGGGAGATATGAATGGGAGAGGGTGTTGGTGGTGTTTTTGTTCTTTTGTTACTTCATGAAAATCTGTTCTGTATGGTTTCAAGTTTTTGTCTCTAGTTTTGACATCCTAATTTAAATGGGCTGAAACAGTAATTATGAGTTGACTACAAAGGATTATTTGTTTTATCTGTTATGTTTTTCAGATTTTTTAAGCATTTTAAAATTTCTTTGGTTCAGAGTGCTTTAGCTTTATTGTAGCTCTATAGAACTATTTCTTTTACTTTATCAGTTTTTCAGTTAATTGAAGATCCTGTTGAACCAAGGTAGTCATATAGCTCTTCTATGGGAAGCATTTCAGGAATGCTTGATTATTTATGCATATACACATATGGATGAATGCATGTATAAGTAAAACAATTTGACATGCATTTGAAACTTTTCTCATTATTCATGTTTATGAGAAATTATAGCTCTTTGATATTTAAAAAAAACAACTATGGGCCATTTAAAGCTTGGATATATATTTTGTCTTGTAGATACCAAGAGTTAGGATGATAAAGCCAGCTCCAAAAGTATTCTGGGTTAAGTTTATCTGTTAATATCCACAACACAGTATCCAAAGTTTTGATCTGAGTCTTCTGGCCATGTGCATAGGCCAATAATAGAGCACTTCATTGATGCTAGTAGTCATCTTCCTCTCAGTCTTCATTGTTAGCCTACTGTTAATAAGGTCATTGAACAATGGATTACTTGCCAGTTCTGAAATTACAGAGTAAAGAGACCTTACATATAGTCATGGAGAGAATGGAAGATTACCTGGTGTTTTTTCTCCTTAGAAGGTCATAGAGTGTCAGTGTGTTACTGTATTTTGTTTCAAAACCAACATGTGTTTCAGTCTAACATCTGCCACATCATTTCAGATCAGATTTGTGAGATTGTTTTTCACCATGTCGGGTTGTACCATGCTCTGCTTCATGCTGACAGGATGTAATGTTATGGGACTTAACGTGACCTGACATACCTGAAATTCACATTTGCTTACATAGCCTGCTGTAGCATTTATAGGGATACCAATGAGTTATTGGTTTCATAGGTTGCTTTGCTTACCAAGAGCACCATGTATGTAAGGCTGTGAAGTTGATACTTTTATTTTTGTTTGTATCCAGTATAATAACTTACTCAGATATGAAAATAGCTAAATTGCTAGGTAACAGTGGGGAAGCACTTCATGGAAAATAATCAACAAACAAAATAGGTAATAGTAACTTCAGAACTTACTCTGTAGAATTTAACATCATTATAATCCATGTAAATGGACCAATTCCTAGATGTTCCACTTATTTGTCATCTTCTGCATGTTACCCGTCTGCTTTTGAGTACTGGAATTAGGTGTTGAAACTGTAGTCCATTGCTGCTGTGAAAGCTGAGTCAAATCAGAGCTTAGCTTTCTAGTAATAATGCAGTGCAAATATTTTTAGTAATTTTGTGGAGTGTGTGTTGTTATTTCTGCACTGAGGTTGTGAAGTGCTTTATCATTCACATTATCTGAGAGAAGACTCAGGAAATTGCATGCTCCTTGTATGTGTATAAGCCATTTTCAAATGAAATTGTGGGCATTGCTGAGATAACATGATGAAGAGGTATTCATTTGAGTTGAAATGACTCTAAAAGCATCCTTTGATTTTCTTGCCTACATATCAGTAGATTTTGGTAGATGACCTGCAAGAAAACTTAGTTATGAAATGAATGACAGTTGTGTTTTTCTGAAGAATGTTTGGATTACTGACTTTCCTCTTCAAAACTTTTGGTTTCTTGCATACTACCTAAGCAACTGCAGCTTTAAAAGTTGTGCCTAATTTTTATCTGGTTAGTTATAGTAGTGAGAAGAACTTTCAAGGTTTAAGTCCCCTGCTTCTTAAGTGCAGTTTTTCTCATGCCAATGATCAGAGCTTTTCATCAGTAGTTGTGTTGTCACCTGAAAACTGGTTTACATGTGTCTGTGCTAACTGCTGCTCTGCGTTTGGCTGCAGTGGGAATACAGCCACTAAGGTGTAGCCACTGTAGATCCAGCTGCTTGTTGTCATTAACACAACATTCCGGTAAGGGAAAAGGACATTAGTTTCTTGTAGCCAATTTCCAGCTGCCAGAATTGCTTTCCGCCATTTTAGATCATCTCTGCGGCCCAGGGAGTTTCTGGGAGTTTTGTGTGATATCGTGAAATGCATTGCAACTCGTTCACCCTATCTTTGTAAGACAGTTCTTGTAACTTGGGAGAAAGAGCTGGCAGGTTGACACGGTAGCTTGTATGTATGCTTTTGATTTGTTAGCTTTTCACATTTTCTAAACCGGTATGCCCAACCATTGTATCCTGAGAAAACTAATGAAGAACTAATGTCGAGGTCTGAAAGGGTGCTTTGTCCTACTGTCAGCATCACCTTGCTGAAAGGGTTCTACGTCTAGAGGCATGCCTGATGGAAGGCTGGGTACTTTTTGCTTCATGGAAAGAGTGAAACAAAGAAACAGTCTTGTTGAAATTGAGGGCCTTGTCAGGAATAGCAGAGCAATGGCTCTTCCCTTCCAACAAAGGTCTGGAACTGTCAGATCTAGAATTTTTTTTAAAGAGAAGAATGCTCCTTAGGATTTCAGGTTTTTTTTTTTACCTTGGATAAGATGTTATTGTGTCAATTTCTACTAAGATCTTAAAAGGAAAAAGAGAATTAAAAATGTGAAAATTATTTCTTCCCCCTTCCCTTCTTCCCTCCCCCCTCACCCCCCAAACAAACCAACAAAAAACCCACAACAGTTTATGTTGGGCAATTCTATGTTGGACCTGTGCTCTAATTAGTGCTGCAAGCCCTAATTACCTTCAAATGTGAAAACACCTAAGCCCAGCTTTCTATATGACCTGTGTTCTATGTTTGCCTTTTAACTGTGACATTAGAAAGATTATTGGCCTTGTTTATTGCGCACCTCAATCCACAAGGACTCAAATTTGTGTTTTCAACTTCAAAGGTTAAGTGCTAGATTTACAGTTTTGGTAACTTGGACAGAATGCTGATCAGCTGCTATAGTAACTCTGTGAAGAGCTTCCTGTAGTCCACTTGAGAACTTTGCATTGTGAACATCTTTTTCATGAGAGCATTAATTACCAGAAAGGCATTTTCTGCTTTAAAACAATTAGTTCCTACTTTCTAGTGAGAGTACAGAATATTTCAAAGCTACTTTCTTTATAACACGTCCTAGAAATAGGGTGTTGAATTGGGCTTGCAAGTGAGATGTCCTTCAATTGGAGTAAATTGCAATCTGATATCCATAAAATTCTTTGTCTAAAGGAATGTTTCCAAAGTTCTAAGCTGTTTGTGTGCAACTTTCACTGCTGAAAGACTGCACCATGGCTAAACAGTAAAGCAGCAGTGCAACTTGGGGCATGATATCCCTCACCCCATTCTTCTCTCTTGGCAATTTTTCCTCCCCTTTGGTTTCCGGAGTGTATTTAGATGTTGTCTGTGCTTTCTGCTTGTTTTATTTTGTATGCCATTTGAATTTATGATACCTGAATACTTCACCAATCAGAGCTGCTACTTGACTATTCTGCTCTTCCAGTGGGAGCACCTTTCTAAATTCAGCTGGACAGAGCTGCTGCTTCTCAGCTGAATGTGGCAGCTTAAGTTTCACGTGGATTTATTACTTTTAAAGAAATAGATAATAAACAAAATAATAAAAATGACTTTGTAAATAATAACCTCAGTTTCCTGAGCTTGTCAGCCATGAAAAACCTATTTTCTTTTATTTCTCTCTAAATGCAATGTTTCTCTTAATTAAAAAACAAAAAAACAAAAACAGAAAAGAAAAAAAAATCTAATAATCTTTCTAAAATGAATCCTTTCTGACAATCCCTATCATTCAGCAGAGTCAAACTGTGAGGAGACTGGACAATACAAAAAGTAACATCAACGTGTTGCCTTGTGAAATAAGGAGAGGTAATTTTAACACAGACACAGGAGAAATATCACCTTGCACTTTCATGGTGAAGTAGTGCTGCTTTGGCCAGACTGGGTGTTCTGTTGCCAGCAGCAGTACTCTGAGACTTTAAACCAGGAGCTGAAAAGATGATGTGTTTTCTGTTTTGGGTATGAAAACTGATTGATGGGTATTGCAGATAATCCTTGAAATGTCCTTGAGAAGATTAACACTGACTTCCTGGTGAATGGGTAATTATCTTACAGTATCAGATATGAACTCATATTCAGTGGGTGGGCATTTAGATGCATATAACGAAGAGCTAATGTAATAGCTCCAGGCAGAATGCTTTATAATTGCATGCAAAACAGTTCAAATGTACTGCAGATCATTAATACGGGTCTAACTTCTCTGCTACCTTTTCTGGGTAATGAGGTGGAGATTAAGAAAGATCATTGTCAGTTGCTAAAGACACTGCTCTTTAATGAATACTGTTGTCTGCTTTTTTTTTTTTTCCTTAAATTTGTTGTTGTTGTTTGTCTGATGGAAATACATTAAATTCTGATAGTGAGTGGGTTCTTATTCTTCTTTTCCCCATTTGCTATTCCTTCACAAACTTGTTCACATAATTTAAATGGGGTTGGTTCTTTTCTCTTGGAAAAGGAAGGCTTGGCCAGAGATGGTGCAAGTAGAAGATCAGATACTGAGTATACTGGTGTGAAATAAAATATCCTGCATAGCTGGACACACATAGCCATTATCACGTGCCTATGCTTACAAGGAGACATGCACAGTATTTTGACCTGAATGCAGGGACAGAAGGGACAGACTCTGTGAAGCAGAGCAGGATGAATAAGGCATCTGGCTCAATTCATACCTCAGATCATGGGAATTTTTTTCAGTGGCTTCCATCATGCTGTCTGGGAAATTGATGGAGAGGTTTGTGTGTTGTGACTTGCTGAACAAAACAGGTTTTTATGCAGTTTTGCTGTTCAGAAATATCAGAGGAGGCTGTGCAAGATTCTGTTGCTTTCAATTTCAGTTGAGAGTCAAATGCTGGGATTCTGTATCTCAGGCCTCCCACCACAGGGTATATTTGGGGAGTATATAGATTTGGTGCTTCCCATACATGGGAAGGAGCAGTCTGAGAGTTGTGGGTTAAGAAAAAAACTCCACTAATTTGTTTCATAAAGAATCATATACAAAAAGTGCAGAAGGATTTTTTTGGACAGCCATGACAGGTGCCCACACTGTGGTTTGTTTTCTGCCCCAGGTTAGGCTTCTCTTGTAAGCACGAGCTCTAGGAGGGAGCCAGGTCTGTTCTCTCCTAGCACGAGGCACAGCCAGCTAACGAACCGATTCTACTTCGCTACTCTCAGAAAGACAAACTTCCACAGGCCATTTTAAGGAGGAAAAAAAAAAAAAAAAAGGGGGAAAAAAAAAAAGGAAGAAAAACTCCCACAAAAATCAAAAGCACAGAAACATTTCATGGTGGTACCTTCTTATAGTGCTTCCTTCCTCCTTTTTCTCTTCAGTCCCCATGACACTGTTCAATTTTTCTTCTGAGTAAATTAGCTCAGGTCTCCATTTCTCATTATCAGTTTTCTTTAGAATCAGCAGTGATGGACAGTTTCCTGATGACATCCTGCATTCCTCGATTTCTGCCATAAATGTGCTTGGTTGATGCAGTACTGAGAAAATCAACATCTTGGTTTCTTTGTTTCCAGGAGTTTTATCCCAGAGGGACAATGTTTCTCTGTCTATGATAGTTTCAAGGTGTTTCATTTTAATTGATTTTTGTTAGCGCTCTGCTGGTTTTTAGCACATACACAAAGAGTGTCTTGCATTGCCTGCTGAAGAGATAAATGAGCCATAGTTTTAAAACTCACTGCATTAAGATATCCTTAATCTAGATTTAAAAATATTCTGTAACTGTTAGACTTTGAATGAGAACAAAGCCCCCATCCCGAAATTCTGCAAAGCACATCAGAGAGGAAGTATGTAGCCCTGTAAAATTTGAAGATAAATAAGAAAGAGAAAAGAAACCCAACCCTTTTCCTTTGCTATTGTTTAAAATGATTGCAGAGGAATATCTGTCCTAAATATAAAGACTAACCTGAAGAGGTAATATTGAAAGGCAAATTAAACTGCACAGCAGAGATGTGCAAAGAAAAGCCTCATCAATAAAGGACTGTGCTGTGAATAAGTCTTTGCTCTGTTTTTTTGGTGCTTAGCTCGCAAAGTCCAAAAAGAACATGATAGAGAAGTTGGCAAATATAGACTGAAATCAACTTCCATGGGAAAGGGATTAACCTTTAAGAATTCTTTATATCTTAGTTTTGCAAAACAGGGCTGTGCTTCTAGCAGAAAATGAAGAAGTAATTCAGTCTTATCAGAATATAACCTTTTTATTTTTTCAGTGTTTGTGGTATACATGGAAATGGATTTTGAATGTAGTGTAAGCTGTTTCAACGGTTAACACATTCTACTTCTAGGAACGTGAATGGCAAATATCTATTGAAGTTAAAGTGATGGAACGTAACAAATAATTAGCTTTCTTTTTCTGGGATTTATCCTAGTGTTACAGTATTTAAAACTGCTACTATGCATATTTGCTATTTTTTGCTTTTTGTTGTGGCTTAAATACATCTTAACATCCTTATAAACTCACATGTTGAGTTGATGGAGAAGAGATTCTCTCTGCCTGCATCCGAAGTCTGTTTATGCATCTATTTTATGCTTTTTTTTAAAGCCAAGTAGGAGTCTAATTGTTCCTCCAAAGGGACAGGATGGTAGTCAGTGTGAACAACTGACAGAAAGCACCAAATCAAATAATCAGAACAGGAAGCAATATTTGGGATTGTCAGTATCTCGTTTTAAAACAGCTGCAGCTTCACAGCCAAAAGAGAGTAGCTTGCATTCTGTCTTGCAAGATAGATTGCCGCAAGTAGAAAAGTAGGCTTGAGTGTCATCGGCATAACGGTGATACAATTACAGTGATAAATTACAGACATGCAAAATCACTGAGAAATGCCAAGGAGTTGCAGCTATCTATTTTTAATGCCTGTAATTTTTTATTTTCTTTTTAGCTACAGGGATTGCTAACACTGGAATACAATATAATCTCATTTAGGGGATATTGCACATAATGTCTGCAGTGTGTGTTAACTGCAAATCCCATGTTCATATAGGATAGGAACTAGAACGTGAACCTGTAGTCTTTTTCATGTATTTTAGCACCAATCTGTCTTGTGTTTTAGTGTCTGTACTCTTTGGAAACGAACAGGTAGGGTGCTTTCACTACATAGAAACAAGAGGAAGCCGAAAACTTTTTCTTCTCACTTCTGATTTAGTTTACCACTTGCATTAATTTCTCTGGAGACAGCTGCAGTCTCAAGTTCCAAAAGCCTCATGCACAACACTGCTTTCAAGCAAAGACTGACTCATAACCCAAACCTGGAAGGGTGGCTTGTGTGAGTGAATAGCGTGCTTTGGTGGATGGATTTGCACAACAGGATGGTATCTGTACAGTTTTATCCCTCTCCTCCCCACTGTTGTGAACCCCAACTGAAGAAAAGTATCGCGCATCAGCATCATTCATCTCTGATTAGAAAAGAAACTGGAATTGATAATTTGTGAAGCTGCATTGATAAAGACATCAGATTAAAGATATTTGGCTGATCAGGAAGTATGAGGTAATTGAATAAAACTGTGACTTGAGCTTTTGATCTTGGATCTTCCGTTGGACTGTTGCTAAGCTGTCTTGGTCTTCTCATCCTTCAGATTTTCATGCTTTAGCTTTTCTACCAGCAGTTTGGGACCTTATGTATTGCAAGGTCTTTTGAGGAATAGCTTGGTGTCAGCATTTGTGAAATAGAAATGTCTTTGTAACCAGCAAATCTGCATTTCATGTTTGACATCTTCGTTGGTTTCATGTTTTTTATTTGGAAAGAAAACGAATATGCCATCTGAAAGAATATCAAGTGCTTCTGTACAAAGGTTCTGCCTTTTTTTTTTCTTTTACTTTCTTCAGCTGTAAGAATATCAGCTTTTCAGTACATGTTTTGTTTATATGTGGGAATAATAGCTTTTTGCTTATTTGATTGATTTTTGCTTTTGTTGTTATTGAAGCACACATGATTTAGATTCCTGGGCTATAGTGAAACTAGCAGCCTGAAACTCAGACAGTTTTGCTACCTCTGCTATGATTGATGAGAAGGTTTTAACTCCTCCAATACTGAGTTCTTGTCCAGGATATATTTGCACTATTAGGTATCAGATATCACTGTTATTGATCATATTATGCCCCAGAAGCTTTCTTAGTTCTGTACAGTTATTTATGAATACAGAACTTCTGACTTGAGTTGTCCAAAACAGCACCTCCTTGAAGGACTGAGACCACAGTCTTAGTGTGGAGTTACCATGGTACGAGTAATACTTGTTGGACCTTTAATCATTGTGTCAGTATTCATTTTTTCTGAATCTGCTTTGCTCTGTTTCCTGCAATTCCTTTGTGCATCTTTATTTAACAGCTTTTTTTTTTTTTTTTTTCCTTCTCTGTATCTTCAAGTGAATGATTAGTTTCTCTGGCATTATGAGATGAACAACAGGTACTGATAGAATTAGAAAAGTATCTTAGCAGTGAAACTTTCCTGCACTGATGCAAACGAAATCCAAAACTTCCTTCAGCTCAGTCAGTGCAACAGAGCATACCTATCCCAAAGAGATACAAAGTGCCCTAGGCTCGAATCTTTTGCCTCAAAGCCAAAGCGAGCAGTCACAGTGAAATCCAGCATGCTGATATTTCACACGTTCAGATGTTAACAGATTTGGTGCAGTTTTCACCAGCTTCTGATGTTAACTGCTGTTTTGGCTGCTGCCATGAAGACCCTATTCAGCACACTTGCAAACTCTCCAATAATGAGGCATTTGTGTTGGGAGGAACAGAATTTATTAGTTACTTTGTGTGGAACTTCAAAAAGTTGGTTAGAAAACATTAACTGTTGTTGGTAACATTCCCACTTTCTGTTTCAGTCTGCCCTCACTAACCCTCACAGAGAAGTCTGGCTTCAGACACTCCAGCCACGAGCAGTGTTATTTGGAGCCAATTTTCAACATGGCAGTGCTGTGCTGCAGAGCTTCAAAAACAAATGGCATCAGAAAGATGTGGAACATCGTTATCTGTGATTGTCTTGGGAGTTGTGTGTGTTGAAATGATCTCGGAATTTGCAGCTATACTGAAAAATGTGAGAGCATTGTTGAGTACTAACATTTTCATTCTAAGACTTTGTCTTTTGTTTTATGTTTGAGTGTTGCTGAGCATTGTGCATTTAACTAAATGTGCAATTCTTTGAATCTTAGTTGCATGTTCGGTGTTTATCTGAATGCTTTTATTCTTGCTAGTACTTTTTTTTTTTCTTTTTTCCCTAGTATTGTTTTTTCTCTTTATTAGAGGGAAAAAAAAAATACAAGGAATTTCAGTATCCAAAAAAGGGGGGAAGACAGTGCCTAAAATAACTTTACTGCATTTTCACAAGACGTGTTTTCAGGCACGAGTTACAGTTGCATAAACTGTTAAACATGAAATGTTGTAGGGCAACATTCAGTGTTGGTAACAACTATTTTATTGCTGTTGCATGTTTGAAATCTGTGCCACTGAGTTTTGTTTTTTGTATTTTAAATATTACTTTTCTGTCATGAAGAAGAACCTTATGTGCGATGGACTTTGAGCAAAGTAGTTGCAAATTTAGACTAGAATAATCTACTTTCTTAAGAATGCCTGCTAATTCTGAGAACCCGAATTCTGAATCTTTTAGAAACCTGTGTAAGATTTCAGTTGTTCCTGCTGTCTATAGGAAGCTCAGGGACATGATTTAACTGAGTGTTGTTAGGGTTAGGGTAGTATGGTTAGATCGTAGTTGGACTCGATGATCTTTAAGGTCTTTTCCAAGCTGAGTGATTCTATGGCTCATATCCTGTTAACTCTAATCACTTCTTTCCTTATGAGTCTTTTATGAGTTCATGTATTTTAAGGCCAGAGAGGATTGTCTGATCTATTCTGAGTATCACTTACACAGCAGACTGATCAGTTTGTAGCCTATGACCTGGAGGGCTATTCACTTTGCACAGAGGGTCTGAAATGAAGGCAAATCTCCTGTAGATAGTTCTCTTGGTGCCAGTGCTCTGATTCTGACTCTTACTTTTTTGGTCTTGTGTTTTTAGGCTTTTCACATGGTTGTCTTTTAATATAAAAGAAATATAAGGAGAATTTCTTTCCATTTCATCTGTCCACCTTGTTCCATTAACCTCTCTTACGCATTCCTGTTCCAAGACAGATATTCTCATTCTCAGATCTTTCCTTTTCTGCTCAGCTCTTATTCTTTGATGTGTGGATCTGCTTGTGTTGGCCAAGGCAGGACAGCTGCCTTGTTGAAAACTGTGGTTTCAATGAATCATTTCTCCCCGCATCTGTTTTGATCTAAATCTAGGAGTGCTGCACCAGTAGAAACTGGCTAGTGTATGGCAGGGACTTGTAGCTAGAACGAAATCAAAGTGCAGTTGGCAGGAGTGTCATCATAAAACCCATCTCAATGTGACAGGCTTCAGAACTGAGCTTGAGAATGTTCTATGAGAAGCTCTAATAGTTCTTTTACTGCATGTAAAAGCAAATGAATTATGCAAAAATCACAACAGAGCATTCTTGGTTCTTCGGCTTATTGCCAACGTTAATGCTGAAATTCCCATGTTTAATCGTTGTCCTTCACCTTTGTATTTGGAATTTGTATGCCTATTATAAATCATTCTGGCCAGACATTCCCATCTTGTCATGCACTGTTCATTTCATAGTGCTTTTATGATAAATTCTTTTATGAAACTAATGAAAAGTCATTTCCCGTGTTGCACAAATGTGTTGAGAGAGGAGCATATGCACAAAGATTTATTATATGCGCATGTAGCTGATTTCAGATGTTGTAGTGATGGAGCTTACTTCAAAGGAAAAAAAACGAGCACAAAAGAGATGTATCAGGAAAAGGTGCAGTATAGCTGAGTTAATATTTGTAGATGGCTGGTGATCTTCCAATAGAGGTGGACTGGGAGGAAACCAAGTATCAGATACAAATGTAAATACTGAGATAGTGACCTAGCACATCAGAATTTGAACTGCATTATCTCTCTGGTGAAATGTTATTTGTGCCTTTTCTTACGTCATCTTTAATATGTCTGCACTGTTTCTTTAGCTATTTTTGTTTTGTTTGTTTGTTTTTCTTTCCTGCATCGGGTCAAGCATAGCAGCTGCTAAGGAATCACAGGAGAGGTGGCAGTTGTGTGCACAAGTGCTGCACTGTATGGATTGCTCCAGCTAGTCTGCAGCTGGCTTCTGGTGCAGAATGCTTCTTTCTCTCCCTACTGCTGCTTCCACTGGTGTTTCCCCATCCCAGTGCACCAGAGCACCACATGCAGAAGGCTGGCCACAGAGATCTGGTGGCTATAGGTATGTGGGGAAATAGGTGTGGTGGATGTGTTGCTCACCAGCACATCTTTTTAAAAGCACTGCAACATCATTGTTTGAGAATGAAAGTGCAGACTGGGATAGGAGCTTCTGAATTCAGCAGCGATAATGAAGTTGCTTTGTTCACCAAATGTATTCTTCTTCTAGGGCATATTACTGTAGACAGACCTGTAAAGTGCATGCCGTAGTGCCACAGGTATAGACTCTAATTCTGGCTGACTGCTGCGTCAGAGATCTGCTGTATTAGAGTTTTCCTGTGAGAGCATTCCACTTACAGAAGTGATGCTCTTAGTATTTGCCAAATAGTGTTTTATGTCTTGATGCCTTCTGCAAATTGCTTACTTTCAACTCTGAAAGCCTTCGTAGCTTTGAAGAGGTGCAGTGGTAGAGAAAAAAATACTGTTCCAGTCTGCGTACTGGAAAATATGAGCAGAATTGAAAACGTGGACTAAATTTTGAGCACCTCTATGAAATATGATTGTCATCTAGATGCCTGATAACTGTCAGTGTTGATCCCCTAAGCTGCTGATGTACTGATCCAGCTGAGATCAAGGTAAGTGTTGTACTCATAAGTTATGTTGCTGTGCACTGAACTGCACAGAGTGAAGAAACTGTGCTTTTGAAAGGATGAATGGCTGTTACTTTTTCCTAAATATCTTATCATTTATGTCTGTGCAAGGTAAAGTATGAGTCAAGAATAGTTTGGTTGGCTATTAAGCATTCTTCTGCCAGGACTGTATACTGACTTTTGGATGGTGCTTCTTTCTTTGCTGCAATTATCAAAGTGAGTGAATAGGGGTCTACGTTACTGTCTTTCACTTACAATTTCAAATACAGACCATGCACTCAGGTAGTGGGACTTTTTTGGATGTTTTTGTAATTAATTGTTTCAGAGCAATTTCACGCCTCAGGGCAGTCAGAGAAGTGAAGCAAATGTTTGTTTAGAAGCAAATAAGACAGAAGCTTGGTAGGGAGGGGAGGAGGCAGTTTCTTTTTTGTTTCCTTTTGTTTGAGATTGACATCACCATATTTTCAGCTGAAACTTTCAGTGAACTCTCAGAAAAATGTTTGTTAAGAGCAGGAATTGGAGAAGCTAATTTGTCTACTATAAAATGTTGCATTAAAACCTAGGGTTACCAAATGGCATGAATAGGAAGTATTTCAAACATTTTGAAAGCATTTTGTTGCAAAGACAGCATAGCAGGAAATAACACCCATTTTTTTCTCAAGAACAAAGAGCAAACACTGTGTATGAAATATTTCAGTCCCTTTTAATTTGCGATTCTGTGTACTTAATGGAAGAAGTGCAGAAGTGATTTTGACTGTCTTTTGATTTAGGACAAAGCTTTTGTTTGAAGTAACTCTGACAGCATCACTGCTCAAAGAATACTGGAAGGAAATTGAGAGCCTCGGGTCTCTGTAAAACGCAGAAATGGAGGTATGTCATACACTGAGCATCACCGCCTGCCCTATCACACTGATTGTGCTCATCCTTCTGTGCATCCTGCTAGTGGCCAGTCACAGAGAAGCCAGCTGCACCTTCCCTGGAATAGTATTCCTATTTCTGGCACGGTCTGCTGAGGCCTTGGGCACAAATGAATTGGTGATTAGCCCTGGGCCCAGAGCTTGCACAATATCTTACAGTCACCGATCTCCTCCCAGAGTTTTATCTAATCTTCACATTTTCTTGCTGTACAGCAAGACCCAGTCTCTTTCTCGTGTGTGTTTGTATTACTCCATTTTTCCTTTCTATACAAAGATGAAAAGGGTAGAGCATTTGTATCTCTGAGGCTCATCCAGCCCTGGAGAAGGCAGTGCTTGGGGCAGAGCCAGGAGTGATGGCAGCCAAACCACTGTGTGTACAAAGGCAGCCACTGGGAGTGTGGCATCCAGATGGACAAAGTGTGGTGTGTCAGTAGGGTGGTAAGGAGTGCAGGCAGAGAGAGCACTGCGAGCTACAGAGGTTAGTTCAATTGGGAGTTATCAGCTGTTAAGTATGGGATCATCGTTCTCTAAGTGTAGGATTATTGCTTTCCAAGAAGAGAGATCCTAGTCGGTGTATCCATCTGAGGAGAGCCAGGCTGTCTGATTGCATCAGAAATGATACAGAAACAAACTGAACTCCCAGGCAAACAGAAGAAAAGGCTGAGGTACTCAAAAACAACTTTTCTTCGGTCTTCACTGGCAACTGCTCTTCACACACTCCTTGAACAGATGGGTTGAAAGGTGAGAGCTGGGAGAGCAATTTCCTTCCCACTTTGAGTGAAGATCACGTTCGGGACCACTTGAGGAAGCTGAACATACTTAAGTCTGTGGTTCCTGATGAAATGCATCACAGTCACCAAGCTATTCTTGATATTTCAAAAGTCAGTGATGGTCAGGTGGAAGCTCTGCCCCTGTAGACATTCAAGAGCAGGCAGGACAAGGCACTGAGCAAACTGATCTGGCTGTAATTGTCCCTCTTCATTGCAGGGGAGCTGGACTAGTTGATCTTTTAGGATGCCTTCAAACTCAAAAGATTCTGTGGTTCTGTATATATGAAATGTTTTACAGCGAGAAGGGTGACATTACTTATGTTTCTACTGGACCAGCAGTACTTCAGATTTTCTTCTGATGACCAGTAAATATATTACAAAGTAGCTAAACAAATTAAAATACTTGGATAACATGAGAATAAATGGAGTTTTAATGTAAACACAAAAGCTGCTCCTTGAAGCTCCTGATTTAAAAGTTGAAATTCTGAGGAGATAACTCTCAAATCGTGATGAATCAAGGAGCTCAAGTACTTGAGGACACAGAGGAAGCCTGACATTTCTTCTTTAAAAACAAAGCAAAAAACAACCAACAAACAAAAAAACCACAGCCCACTATCTTGAGTAAATGATCATCCCAGAAAGAGCATTAGGAACACGCAAATAATGAAAGGATTATGGTTATGAACAGGATGTCTTAGAGCCCAAGTACTTCAGAGTTAGATGTGAACTGAATTAATGCGTAGGAACAAATGATTCTTCTGCCCAAATAAGCAACAGCAGCAACAACGTCAACAGCAAAACAAACAAACAACAACAAAAAAAACACCAACAAACCCTACAAACACATTGAAAAATCTGATAAAGAAAAAAGATGATCTAGCTAGACTTACAAAGCTCAGTAAATGCATTTGTGTTTTGGTTTCAGTACAGCTGATTACTGGCCACTTTGGCAAAATTAGGGTGCCTAATCACAGCAGGCCTAAGGGGACAGACAGACAGTGCCACAAATAAAGCTGAAATACAATCAGAAGAGTGGGGTATGCTCATGCAGGATAGATCTGCTAACCATTCCATTGAAGTTGTGAAGTCTTGACTTAAGATAACACAATTGCATTTCCAATTATTGTACCTACTTAGCAGTGTTACTGTGGGATTGATGAGTAGCAACCACAGTGGTATATTGGGAATTATACTCAAGAACTGCATGTGGTTGAGGAGCAGAGGAAAAGAGAAGCAGTAATCTGGAGAACAACAGACTTTGTCAGTCTGCCTGAAGTAGGGAATAAGAATTTATGGGACAGGAAGATGGGTTTTATTTTTATTTTTTAAATGGGTAAAAATACATATGTACAAAGAAAATGGGAGAAGAGCAGATGAAGATTCTAAAGGCAGAATATGCAAAACAAACATATCTTTCCTTGCTAAGCCTGCTCATTCTTGAGGTATAATATATACAGTGGTTCCTACACAACTGAAAGTGTTCAGTGCAATGCCCCATGGAAAATTGTTGGTTTCAGTGGTGCCTGATATAAAAATGGCAGTAATGTTTAAAGTGGAAGGATAACATGCTGGAAGTGACATAGCCAGGTCAGCAGGAGGGATTTATTTTTTATTACAGTCCTTTTCCTGAGAGGTAATGCAGTGTGCCTTTTTGTAAGTGCATAACTGCAGTGGTAAGCAGGCATTGGAATAAACCCTAAGTGCTGCCTGTTTAATGGAGTGCCTTTACACCCTTCCTGGTGTTTGTGCGCTCTGCTGCTGCCATGTTAGCAACACTGATGGTAGGTGTGCAGGTGGACTGGATGATCTTAGAGGTCTTTTCAAGCATCAGTGATACTGTGGTTCTATGATTCAATGACAGTGTTGTGCCAACACACTTTTGGGGACCTCTGCTCTGTTAAGCTCCCAGCAACTTCTACTCCTGATACAGAGAGCGGGTTGAGACACCTACCTGGCCCCGAGACAGGCAGCTCACTTCCTTTCAGGGATCCTGGGTTCCCTCCTGCTCCGTCACTTACACTCTTTTGGGGTCTTTGCAGTTAGTCTCTGCAGGAGAGCAGCGTGGGGTGAGGATGGTGAGCATGGAGCTGACATTTCTTATGGACGTGCATGGGATAATCCCGACGAAGTCATCTTCGTCTCTTGTGTTTTGAGATGTCTAGAAATAGACCTTCCATTTTTTCCTGCATTGGAATATGTGTATGATAGAGGAAGGAACTAGGTACTCAAATATATTTTGGATACAGGGCTTTAATCTCTAATCTTCCTTAAAGAGATATGTAACAGCTGGTACGCTGATGACAATGGAAAGATAAAAATAAACAGGGCTTCATTACAAAACAAACAAAATAACCCTGATTTGCTTTCTTTTGAGGGGTTATATTTAATGAGGAGGTTTTTATTTCCCACATAGGAAAATGTTGCAGATACTGCTTGCACACAGCCTGACAAATATTAGTGTGAAAGTGCGCTTTATCATTCTCTCAGGAAGTTTATAATCAAAAGCATAATACCAACCCACAGGATTTTTCCTTCTCTAGACTGCTGATAAGCTCTGACTTGACAATGTTGTCAAGAGAGATTTAGATGACTGCTCTGGGCTTTTTTAAGTAGAAGGATGAACAGCAAGACATTATTGCAATAACTTTAAATTCTAATACATTTTAAATGTAGTTATTTGGGGATGGAGTGTTGAGAACTCACTAAAACTCAGGTAGTTATCATCAAAGGGATTGTTCTGGACTTCTCCAAGTCCCCTGTCTTGTTAATAGTGTATTGTCAAGCTCTCTGAACTCATCAGTAGTATTGTGCTGTTTTTACTTTTCTCATCCCAGCTTCAGGAGTTATGACAATGTAATTACTGTAACTCTAGTTTGCTTATTTGTTTATTTAACACAAGTTTTTCCTGTGCCTGATTTTAGGAAGGCAGAAATGTAAGCCTAGGAGAGATAACCATGGTACAAGGTAAAGTTGAAAAAAAATTATAATAATAAAAAGTCAGTTTGCATTTCCTTCCTATCTGCCTTTTTTTTTTTTTTTTTTCCTGAGTAAGTATTGCTGGTTTTAGGGTCTTCCTCAGTTTTAAATGGTTGAGATTGGCAATATTAACTTTGCGGAGTCAGTAAAGCTGAGGAGCGAGATTCATATTAGTAAACATCATAAATAAGAAACCCATCACCAGAGATCTCCCATGCCTGTCAGTGTGTTGTGTCCTGAGGCAAAGGTCACATTCCAGTGGTCCCCAGTCTCTGAGGGGGAAGGCAGGCAATAAGCACCTCACTGCACCCAGGGTTAGAAGCAGTACACAGGACTGCAAGAGAGCCAGTGGAGCTCAGATCACTTTGTAAGGTTTCTGCAAGTCTGTACAGTTTCTAAGATAGGTGTTTTGGAATAATATTCTCTAGTTTTTATATCTTTATCTTGACGTTTTTTACCTTGTCAGTAGTCAGTGTACTCCTTAGGGTTCTGTAAGACCCACTGGACAACTCTGCTGTCTCCTTGTTTTGAGAAACTGAAGCAAAAAGTGGTTTTGCTGACCACATCAAAAATGCTTTCATAGAGATGTGTGGGAAAGGGGAGGAATAGATGATGGTACTGCTCATAGGGCCTTTACTTCATGAAATTTTGAAAACCCCTGGAGTTACTGGTGCTGGTCTTTTGCTTACACATCATGCTAGCCTTTCTTGGAGATGCTAACCTGTAATGTGGGTGATTCATCCTACTGCTGAGTATTCACATCTTGGCTAACCAGCCTTACAGTCCAGGCTGGAGTGGAGGAATTGACTGCTGGATGGAGGACGAGAAACATCCCTCATCATTTTGCATTATATGCTACTGCACATTGCTCCAACCCAGCCAGCTGCATTCCAAACTGCTATTTCTTAAGGGTGATATATTCTTCATTGAGTCTTCACTGCCTTCTTCATTTCCAATGGAAGTGCACATGCTTAACCCATCTTTCCCTTTTGAGTTCCTATGGAGAGGTTCAGCAATGATTACTCACCATTACATCAAAATGATTTTATCAGTTCTATGGTTAATGTTAATTTTCCAATTCTGTTAATAATCTGTACAACTGATATCATTGATTGGTACTGAAACTGAGTCATCTGAACATGGGATGTGGAATAGACTTATCATTACATGAAATTATTCACATAGCAATAGGCTCTGAGTGATGAATATGAAATGACTGTATGTAAGCAATTTTATTGTGGTAAGCTTGGGACAAGATCTGCGGCTAATTTACTGGCAGCATCTGAAAGATATTATAAACTAAGCGAGTGCTGCATCTATTTTATTCGGGATTTTTTCTCATCATTTTTTTACAGTACAGAAATTTTAATAGCTGTGTTAGCAAATGAAGATTTTGTTGTACAGACAGGCAGCTCAGATGTTAATTTGTGTAGAAAATTTTGGTGTAATGTGATTCAGGTCTATGGAGCACAAAAATACTATGGAAAGCCACAGAGAGCCTTTTTATTTCCTCCTTAAAGAGCACTATACCAAAATATTTGGTTTTCTTTCTAATGTTGAAGATCTGGACAGGTTATGCAAGGGTGATGGGCTGCAGATTTTCATATTTTTTTCTATAGAGATGTGCATATGACACTAATGTTTTAAAATATATTCATGTATCAGGTTATCTTTGCTTGATTAGCACCCAGTTTTATGATATGGGAGACTAATACTATAGAAATTTCTCCTTTACTTCTTGTTGTGTAATGGCTGTGATGTAAATTACAATGGGGAACAGGTGGTAAAATCTGACTTGAGCTGAGCACCCAACCAATAAAAGCAAGCACAGGAGCTTGTGGGAACAAGGCACAATCTCCATCTGTGTTTGCTGTTCACAGTTGACAGAGATCCCAAAAAGTACACCTGAGCCAACATGATGAAGGAGGAAGCACATACGGAGTGTTAAGACCGGTTAGGTGGGCTTGTGATGAAAATGCAATATGTAACTAAACATTGGTGCAGTCTCAGGCAGGCATTTCAAGTGATAACAGACTTGTGAGCACCCAGAGGCAGATGATACACCTCCTGCGATTATTTGATTTCTTGTTTGCCTATACTATAAGAGTCTGCAGACGTTTTACAAAGTAATAATAAAACTGCTGAATTCATTAAGAATAAGGGAAAAAAAAGTCCTTGTGTTGGTGAAATGAAATTTAGAAAGGAATGTTTAAAACGTGATAATAGAATTAAACAGGTCCCATAATCTGATAGAAGGCACAGAGCATGACACTATTGCACAGTAAGACTACTGATGCTTTTGTTGCATGTTCAGATCATTTCAGTACTTACTGTAATTGGGTTTTCTTCACGCTTCATTTGCTTTAAAGAACTATATGTTTTTGGAATTGAGCACTAATTGTTGCCATGAAATTTCAGGGAGCAGAAATCTCTGGTCGTAGTAGACTGTGAATTTCCTTCTCCATATGCATTCCTTTCTCATTTCTTGAATACTGGGCTTCTAACATGCTTCACAGCACTCTGAGGTTCTCTTTAGAAAGCCAGTCTAATAAGAAGGAGGTAGGCGGGTATATTTTTTTGTGTGCTTGTCTTTTTATTGCTGGGCTAAAAGCCCTAGCTACCCTGTTTCTGTACGTTATGTATTCTTCCTCTCTGCTTAATTAAGTATCTCTCGATTGAAAAAGCAGCCGTTCCAGCTGAACACCCTGTGCACCCTCTCTGTCTTCTGCAGGAAGACATCATTCGAAAAAGCTCCAGTTAAGCTCACAGCAGAGCCAGTGCAACAGATAAGTGAGGGCCCAGCCTTAACTTCCAGAGGGTATTAAATATTTTTAAAGCCTGAGTGGAAACCTCTTGTGAGGATGGAGTCAACATTGCACAATAGTTGCTGCATTGAAAATACACATCCAAAGGCGCCCTATGCTTTCAGCGGTTTTCCAGGTATACAGTGTTCCCTTGCTTATGCCCAGAAGTGTCCCTGTCTTCACAGAACAGGCATCCTTAATCCACTTGTGTTGCCCATTTTGGTACCCAAACCAAAGCTCTCTGAAGCACAGCTTTGCAGGCCTGCTTGCTGTTGCCCACCCTGTGACAGCACAGTGTTCCACATCACCTAACGGGACAGGGCATGCCTGTGTCAGCGGACTTGTGGTTGGTGTCCTGCCCCAGGAAGGAAGATGCTTCTGCCTTTGTTGGAAACTATTTTCTTACCTCTTAAAAGTACTGTTTGTGTTTTTTTCTTTGGATCAATACGTCTGGCAGAAGGGAAGTGTAAGGGTTGACCTGAAACAATACAAAGGAAGCTTGTCAGAGGAGCAAGCAGCCTTGGGAGATAGTTGCTTTTCCCTGAGATGTGTAGGTGTCTCACTGGCTGTAGAGTGAAGTGTACAAATTTATCATTAATGGATAGCAATGGTCACTGCCCTTTGCAGGAAGAGTACAGAAGATAGGACTTGTTTACAAGATTCTCATTATTTAAAGGCCTGATCTGATACCTGTTGAGAGCAATAAGAAGTTTCCAGGCAAATACAGCGGATAGTTCTTCACATCCAGCAGAACAATTCAGCCCTTTGCTGTCTGGCAATCAAGGAAAGAGAGAGTGTGTGCCTTTGTCAGCATGAATTAATGAGTGGATGATAGGAATGACCTTAGGCAGGTATTAAATTTGAACACATACAATACAGGTTTTCAATTGTCTGAGTGATGTTAGTATGGACTTCAGTTTCTTCCAGTGAATATCTTTGTAAAAATCACATCAGCGCATCTCCTGCCTGGGTGCCTGCAGAGCTCTGGATGGTGGGTATGTACTGAGCTGCTGCAGCCCTCTGTACAGCATCCTGCATGGAAATGAAGTGTGCTGCATGCAGTTACCTGTTCACCAAAGAGAGGGCACCGTTTACCAAGTTAATAATTCATCATTTCTATGGCAACAATCGAGCAGTCTCACTATTAGAGTATTTCCACAGCATAAACTTTGTGTTTCGTGTACTACCTGAGTCAGACTAAGGGAAGGAAACTTGAATCTTAATGAAATGCAGTTGCATTTTTATTGGACTGTGAAATATCATATGAAATCAGTGAAAGATTTTCTCCATTCTGACTAGATTGCTGAGTTCAATTATGTATTTTATCTAACAATGCAATTACAGTTTGAAAGAACAAAAAGAGAAGAAATGGATACATTTTAAAGGACAAAATCAGTGGTAGACACAGACCACTGAACACACTTTAAGAAGTGTGTTCTATTGCTATCAGTGCATTTGCTGAAAAGTTTTTATCAGTTTTTAGAGCAGCTTTCTTTTCATTAGAAGGAAAGGAATTTATTGAAGTGTATGGAGAGAAAAAAAAACAAGACAAATAGTTGGAGCAGCGTACTGAATTTAAAACATCATGAGAAGAAATGCTGTAGATATTAATAATATTTTGGACTGCATGATCTGATTTATCATGACCTTTGTATATATATTCAGACTGTGTGCATTTTAAAATGCAAATTAGGGAAGATTTGCTAATGTCATATGTTTTTCTTTATGTACTCACTTCTTTATCCTAAAAGGCAGCTGTAGTATTTAATCTGTTGCTGGTGTATTTGTGCTGAATGCAAAGTTAGTTTCCCGATGATTAATTGTCTGTTCTGATGTGGTCATGAAAAGTCAGAAAAAGTTCAGTTCTCTAGGATTTGGAAAATATAAGTTAATGTGAATTAGTATGAATGGATAGGAATAGTAGGAATGAATGTTGGAAGTAATGTATTTCTTATTCTGAAAACCACTTCAGACAAAGTTAATCTGATTAGTCTAGGAAAAATGACCCAGCTGAAAATAATCAAAAAGGAATTATGCTGAAGGAAAGGCAGCTCTGTATATGTGGAAACTGCATGATGTGTGGTAGTTACCCTACTATTACTACTATTTATTTTCCAACTTTTTCTCCATCTTCTAGTCCTCGGTCTGTCAATAAAGAACAGTTCGGACTGGCAATTTTGCTGTACTTCCTTGTGTTGTGAGAGAAATACCTTCACATTTGGAATCTAACGAAACCATGAAAGTTTGATCGTGTGTAAAATTTGTTCTGTCCTGATGAGGGAGCAACTGGGGATGTGCTCTTCAGGGCTACATTTCACATAATCCATTCCGTTTGAGACAGTTGCCATTTGTATTTTCCCAATAATTTATTATCTATGTATATTTTAATAATATTCTTTTTTTTCTGAAAGTAACTGGAAAGCTCTAAGTATACCTTCCCTCCCATTCTTAATCGACAGTATGTTTTCTCCATTTTTTATTCTGATTTCTACCTACCCTTCCATTTGTGATCACTTCCAGTGCAAGAATAATACTACTGTTTAGTCAGGCTATAACATGTTGTGTCCTGCAATTTGTGGCTCTGGGAACTGAGGTTTTGTTAAACTTTACATTTCATAATGTATGACTTTTGACACAAAATGCACATCTTGAACCACAGGTATGACCTGTATGTGGCAATTTGGATGTGGTTTCATTTCAACATGTGCTTGTTGTAATTCAGCTCTCCTTAGCTCACCGCAAGTACCTCTGTCAGCCTTAGCAAGGATGGTCAGGGTTCCTTGAAAAGTGGCTTTAGTATGAGAATGTGTGCGATTATTCATGATATGAAGACATCACAACTGCAGCAATAATTGCAACCCCCATTTTAATTTTACCTTTTATTATGGGAGAAATTCTTAAGCTTTTGCTCTTCCAGAGTTAGGAACTCTAGATCCAAATATTGAGTACTTTCCAAACTACATTGCAAAGTGCTATCTTCTAACTGTTGCTGGAACGTGATGAAATACAGGTAGTTTCACTTTTTATTGAGATCACATTGCTACAAACATTATAGTATGACAAAGAAATACACTTATGGATTACTCTTTCCTCTCCATTTGTTCCATTTCAAAAGCAGTTCAAGCTTGAATGGGTAGTCATAGTTTTTCCTACGACTTATTCAAATGTGTAAAGATTTGCCTTTGAAGAATGAATTAGTTTTTGGGCAAATGTTATTGTGTTCATGTAATTGCATATTGGAGTGGCTTTCCCCTTATTTTAGAGATGTGAAGGTTCTAACGAGTATCTGGCATGACTAATACATCCCTGTCTCTGGCCATGTGTATGACTGTAGTACTGCTCTTTACTCTTGGTGCACGTCTGTAAATCCATGTAACGTTATAGCAAGTAGTGCAAGTACTTTGACAGCAAGGAATATATTATTTTGCCTAACCTGTGAAAATATGGAGGTGGTAACTCTGCATGTAAAGTGTTTGGTTAGTACCATTGTAGATGCTTGGAGTGTGTTCTTTGGGCTATCTACATTATACAGTAAGCTGCTGTAGGACAATTCGTATGCCCTGTGTGACATGAGATACATTTTGAAGACTGCAGAAAATACTAAATTAGATGCACATGTTTAAAGATCTGAGTAATGCTCCTAACTGGTTCTTAAATGAGGAAGGAATGAAATATTTCTTTGTTCTTGGGGTGCTCTGGATTTTTCCCAAACATTTGAAAAAACGTCCAAGTAACTTCAGAACACTGTTTAAATTCTGGACTCTAAGTGAATCCTTTTTTGGGGGGGGGGCTTTATTTCTGAGAAACTGGTGGTGTTTGCTTCAGAGATAAGCCGTGAATTTTTCTGTGCCTTTGCTGGTGACTGCTTTGAAAATGTAAGCTAGCTATCCTGCCATGATACTGAAGAAAGGTGAGGGGAGAAGGCTAATCCTGACAGCATGCAATAATCTTTCTCATTAAATCAAGTTCTAGCGGTCACAGTCATGAGTTATTTGAAGAGTCCAACTACTGATACTTTGTATTTTCTCAGCCATGGCAGGACAGCATCCTTTGTAAGATCCAATTCTGCATCACATACTTCAGACTATATGGGCATGAAAAATAATACCTTGGCTGTTGAAACTTTTCCACCATAATGAGACTGCTACAAAGTGAGTCATTTTATAGATTAGTTAAACCACAATTCATTTAAATCAAAATGATGTCCAGCTTCCAGAAACAAAAAAATTAATCTTGACCATCAGCAGTTGTGTATTCATTGGCACGATTTTGAATGTGGCTGAACAGTTATCTTGTAAAAATCTGGAGGGAAATAAAAGCCGGGCAAAATTTTTATCCCCAGGCAAGTACGTTTTATTACAAGATTTTTACAATACAGCCCAATAAACTTTTATTTTTATTTGAAATTCTTATTGTAAACAAGATTATCAGGTATGAAACAAAGAAGGAAGAGATAACTAGATACTATGTTTCCAGTAATCATAAAGGAAGCGGACATTTGGACAGAAAAATATGCTATTAAAGGCAAATAAACATAAAAAAAATCCTTATTTTGGACACGTTAACTGAAAATGAGAGTGAGATGTACTCTGTTTTGTTTGCATACAGACATGTGGATATTGTTGGTACTATTCCATACATCCCTTCACAGTGGCAGTAGGTTATGTTAGAGCTTTGTTGTCTTCATTATATTTGCAGTAATATTGTCTCTAAAATGGACATGAGTATAAATAACTGTACTAAAAATTGGTGTATGCTTGCCTGGGTGGCAAGATAGGGAATATTTTGTTCCTCACAGTGTTCTGGAAGATGTAAATTCCCTTAAGTGAAGAGCCATTAAAAGTGGAGTCCTTTGGAGATGTTTCTTTACCTCATGCATTAAAGGAAGACTCGGTGCTAAGCAGAGCACATTAAAGCAGGGTAGAATCTGAGTTTTGTATACAGTTTTTACAGTGAAACAACTTCTTCATTCAAAGCTCTCTTCCCATCATGTTTTAGACTTGAGTGTTTCTGAGCAGGTCATAGAGCCTGGCTGACTTGGTGAAGAGCTGTGAGCTGAAACCCACCCACTGCTTTCCAAAGCTTGGGAGTGCATTCGGATGGTGTGGTACTTTCTGGGGAAAGGGAGCTTTATGTTTGCTGAGATCTGTGCCTGTTCTCTGCCTTTGAGTAGATCAGAGAAAGAGATCCGAGTTATGTTAGCAGGCTGCCTATGGATGCTTCCAAATAGCACACTGCTTTCTGCCATGTCCTTTTCATTATTTTTTTTTTTCTTTCTGTAAATCTTATTGAAACTGTTAAACCAGATATCCAGTTCTGACACTTTTAAAGAATGTAGCAGTGGGTATTCTTTCATTATTTGGGTCTGGCCACAGTGTGAACAGCTCCATTGCAGTTAACTCACTAGAAACGTTCTGTAACAGGAAAGCAGGAATTCTGGATGGTATAGGAGAATGGAAGGTAAAAGTCCTATGACAGTAAGCCACTGCGGTCTGTTCCCTTGGAACGCAGCAGGTGTTTGCTGCTATATCTAAACAGGGAAGGAAGCGTACTGTGGGACAAGACTTCATAAACAATGTTTGGTTTTGTGTACATATTTCTGTGATTACAGCAGATATCTTTGTACTATCAGTCCTATTGTCTCCGTGCTTGCTGTTTCCTCAGCTGTGTGATGTCTGGTGCAGTCAGCTCCCCAGCTCTGACATCTGCCTCTTCTGCCTGTAAGGCACCATGCACACCTGAGCTATGATCCGAGTAATAAGTAATGGTAAAACCTGTGGCCAGAAGCAGTCGTGAGATCACAAACCAATCAGTATAGCACAAACTTCTATTTAAGCATTCAGATACACATATACAGTTATATGCATGTGTGGAAAACCTGATAATCTAATCACAGAATCACCGAGGTTGGAAAAGACCTACAAGATCACCCTGTCCAACCATCACCAATAGTTCTCACTATACCATGTCCTTCAAACACAAAATCCGAATGTTCCTTTACCACCTCCAGGGTTGCTGACTCCAGCACCTCCCTGTGCATGACCATACTTTCAGAAAAGTATTATTTCCTAACGTCCAGCCTAAATCTCCCCTGGTGCAGCTTGAAGCCATTCCCTCTGATCCTATCACCATTTACATAAGAGAAGAGGCCAACCCCAGGCTCACTACAGCCTCCCTTCAGGTAGTTATAGAGATCAGTAAGGTCTCCCCTGAGCCTCCTCTTCTCCAGACCGAACAATCCCAGCTCCTTCAGCTGCTCCTCATCAGACCTGTGCTCCAGACCCCTCACCAGCTTTGCGGCCCTTCTTTGAACCCACTCCAGGGCCTCAACAACTTTCTTGCAATGAGGGGCTCAAAACTTGGACTTACCTCAATTACTTGAGGTAATTGATGTGTATGTAGTAGGACATGGAGAGAAACATTGATCTGAATAAGGAAAATCAAGATTTATGACCAGTATGATTTGTGTAAATGCTCCAATTGCCATTTACATAAGATCTGACTTTTGTGCTGTTCAAACTCGCTAAATATTTATAAACTGTTTTTCTAAAATATGGATTCTGTTGAGATCTCTTTTGACATGGAATGTGAATACCAAAAGATGTTTCATATTGTGAGACTGTTGCAAACTTGGAAGGGGGTTTGGTTTCTTTGTTGAGCTCTGGGTCCAGGTCTCAGAGCTGGACCAAAATTCTTTTAATTACTTTGTCTTTGAAGCAATTAAATTAAACAAGCCAGTAACACTGATCTAGTCCATGACACAGTACTATGCAAGTAATGTGATAAGATGGAATTACATTTTGCTTGTGTCTTATAAGTGAAAACCCTTTTCAGTTTTCTTTAAGCACTGTTTGGTTTTAATATTGAATGTACCTGAGGGCCTTTAAGTACACAGAGTTGCCTTTAAATTTTTACTGCTGTTGCTCCCCGAGGAGCTTTTTGGTTTTTTACTTTGATTTTTGTCTTTTTTTTCACCCTCATTTTCTCATTTCCACTGATTTTGGTTGTTTACATTCAACTTATTAATAGATGCTGACTGTGGTTTTGACTGCTTGGGTTAAGCATTTACTTTGGCTTGACTTCACAAACATGGTGTCCAGGATAATTAGGCGAGTTTTGAACAGTTTATAGAACTGTTGTAGCATCTCGTACAGCTGAGGTGGCTTGCTGACTCTGCTAACCCTTAACTCTTTAAGCAAGTGATGTGAATTAGAAAACTCCATTGCCTTGAAATGTCCAAGTATTTGGTCTGAGTACTTACGTTATTTTTAGAAATAAGATTTAAACTCTTGGATTATATGAATGCTTTTTAAATTGTCCTTTGCAGTACTAAGCATATTATTACCCCTTGGCAAGCTTCCTGTCCTCTGCTGACAGTGATTACCTCAAATATTTTAAGTACATGACAGGTTTAATTTTACGTATGTGAGTTTTCTTTTTGCTTTCTGGAAGAACAGTCATAATTGAAATTAACCTGGAACTGAATGTAAGTTTGACCCTTGACTGTGTCAAATAAATGTACTCTGTACTTAGCTAGAAAGGGATCCATGTGGGTCAAACCTGAGGCAAGGAGAGCAGTGCAATAGCAGCTTATTGGAGCTTTTTGTTCTGTTTTTATTCAGGGAGTAAGTGGAAATCTTCAGTCTTTAAATGCTGTAATCTTTGAATGCTGTTTTCTCCTTGGTGTTTCCTAGCTGATATGTGAGGAACATGGATTGAAATCATGACTTTTAGAACAGTCACTTGCAAATCCATTTCCTTTCATCTTGGGCTGCAGAGTGGCAGGATGTAACAGTTTCACTTTACCACTGTGGGTTAATGTAGAACTCGGATCAAGTGCAAAAGTGAGCAGGGTTGAAGCATTAAAATGAGTTAAAATATGAACTAAAGCAATTTCTCTAATGCTATTCCAAAGTTCTGTTCTGACATAATGAGCAGCTGCTGTTATGTATTCCTCACCTGGAATCAGACTTTGCTTAGCGGCATCCTTGGTTAGAGCAAAAATAATGACTATGTCAAAATACAGGAGCGTAACTACAGGGGAGGGAGTCTGCAGCAGCAGAAGATTGCAGCTTGCCTCTTAAATCAGGTAAAATTGTTGTGCAAATGTCCTTTGCAATATTAATAATTTAAAAGCCTAACAGTGGTTAAATGCTTAGGGAATTCTCAAGCCCTTAAATATCTTTTTAGGTTGAATTGTTTGTTATTTATTTTTGCCTTGAATTGTCAGTAACCAGTAATATATATGTGCTGGTTTGCATCCTGGCCTGGCATGCAGAAGAGTTGCTTTTATAAACCCAGTGAGGCTTTGGTCCTTTGAGATGGAGGAGAGCACTGTGTAAGGGAGTTGATGGGTTTTGTCTTCTGAAGGAGAGTTTTGGCTGCTGCATGGTGAAACTCTTCAGGCCAGACAGTCAAATGCCATCTCCAGTGAAATATGCAGTCTATCACCACCTGCCCATGCTCTGAGGTAGAGAGCTGTGTCATCTAACAGGTACTCCCATTTGGTACAGAACAGAAAATGGAATTTTCAATTTTTCAGTCCAAGTGCACACTGAAAAACCATTGAATTGTGTTACTCATTTAACCTCATAGACAGGGTACTTGGAATGTACTTACTTAAGACTTTTTATACAACGCAACACGTACACATGCTGTTGTCAAAACACTGGGGCTTTTCCTCTGATTGCTGGCAGTGTATTCCATAGGGGGCTGCCTGCTGACTTCAAAGAAGAATTGTCTCACTTGCGTGGGAGACCAGGACAGAGCTGAACTACTGTGTACACTGCTGGCAGCCATCAAGTGCTGTGTGCTTGTCTCCTCCTCCTGTTTGAAGTCAGCATTGTTCTTGCGTTGTGTACTGTCCTAATTCTAAATGCTTTCAAACAATTATGAGTCTCATCTCATACATGCATTATGAGATTTTTATATATAATATATATGAGTGCAATATGCACACTCTTGTTCAGTGCTGGTGGAAGTGCAGAGCTGGAGGTGTGTTGAAAAATAGTGTTTTGTAGCTTAGAACTTGCTCTATCAAACAGTGTTATTGTGCTTTTTGAATCTGTTGTAGTTTCCATGGAAATAAAAAGGAAACATTACTTTTGGAGCAACCTAAGTATGTTATTGAGGTTGGTGGTTAGCCCTAAGTGTAATTAGTTGTATGCAGTAGGCCAAGAGTAACTTGTTGAGCAAATAAGCAAGCTTGGAAGTTGGAAAGGTTTTTTTTTTTTCTATTGGGAGCCAAGCTCTTCAAAGTGAGTTTGCTTCCAAGGGTAAGTAACATGTGCTCCTTCAGCATTTCTTTTTTGAGCTTCTAGCTCCTCATCCTGAGCCAGACTCCAGGTGCGGAGCAGCACCATGGACTTGTGTCTGCTCTCTGCCATGGTGGCTGGAAGAGAACAGTCTAGAGGCAAGTTTTAGGTAGAGTTTAGCAGCAGAGGTTACACTGACCTTTCCCTGTGTCGGAGAGCTATCCTTGCTGCAACGTGCTGGTATAACAGTAATTGAATGGACCTCACAGTGAATAATAGGAAATGAATCATGCTTGTTTAATTTTTTTTTAAACTCTCTACCAGCCTAAAAAGAAATTAATCTGGCAGAAGTTGTGTGCTTTTTTTTTTTTCTCCTCGGTTTCTGCCTTTCTTGATTACCATGGCAGGGCATAAGAATAATAAAGATGAAGGAATACCTCTGAGCTTCTGCTGTGCATGCTGCACACCAGAAGCACTGTGGTCCCACATAGGGACAGACTGCGTTGCATCAGGAACGTGTGTGCAGTCGTGCATGTAGGTGTGCTGAGACACGTGCCTTCCTGGCACTGCTGCTCTGTTCTTGAAATGATATTGCCCATTCCAAAGGCACCACAAAGTAATTCAGTGCTGTCAATAGTGGAAAAACTGGTATTTTTTTTATTAGGGCTGACCTGATTTTAGTGAAAGAGAAGATTGATTTAGCCACTATGTGTCTGCCATATGCTGAGGGAGCATTAGTCTGCATCTGCAAGGTGGCAGAGGCTGGAGTACACAGAGCCTCAGCTGGCAGAATGATGGGGAAAAGAAAAGAGGCTGTGAAACAGTTTCTTTAGGAAGCCTATGGAGCATGTTGTGCTGAATGGTTGATATAATTTTTTCTTTGTTCCTGTTATTTACTGGACATTTTAGGATACTCAGATTTATCTTTATGACCATGTACATACTTTGGACTGGATGTTTGTAGAACTGTTACTGTTGCATTCTTAAGGGCTATTTTGCAGCTAGCATTAAGAACTGATGCTGTCAGACACATTACCTCCAGATTTTCAAACCTCTGCCCAGGTCTCATTGAAATCAACAGAGACCATGAAACTAAGAGAGTATAAGCCAGTTTGAAATCTTCAGGATTATATTTTAGCCACGAAAAGGAACTTGTTTTTTGACTACAGTTTGCTTTGGACACCATGCTTAGAAGGATGGTATAAATGCTTTAATTTGAATCATTAGTTGCAATGTCTGTACTGTGCAAAGCTTTTCCATATTAATAATGGTAACTGGTAAGGAGAAACAAAAAAAAAGTTATTAAAAAAAATATCTATTAAGGCACCTTATTAAAAAGCATTTAGACTTTATTAATTACAATTGCTTTTGCATTTACACAGTTATATTAGCAGCGAGATCTGGATGTTTTCCCATATACTTGCTCTTAAATAACTAAATGTATTAACGAAACATGAAATAGAGTGTATCAGTAACGACCAGTCTGGATTAGGGTTGCCAACAGGCTCATATCTGATCCCGCAAGAAGGGAGTTTGTTACTTGGTGAGTTTGAGATCACAGTGTGTGCCTGCAGTGCAGCTCAGTGGGCTCTTGTTATGTCCATGCTCAGACTGATGCAGTTAGGAGAAGACTCTTTTTCAGTAGTTTGTCAACACAGGTCTATTTTCAGAACCAGTTTACTTGAAATTGTCTGCAGAGACAAAGTCAGTAAAGTAAAAAGCAGACAGTAGCTGGGACTTCCAGGTGGTCCAGTTTACCCTTTAGTTTTTCCTGTTCTATCTAAAATAGGAAATGCTTTGCAAGAAATGTGACAGCTGGCTGAGAGGGACTAAATGTCCTGAGTTGTTTTCTGTATGAGAGAGAAACCCTTCTGATACTGTGCAGTATGGTTTTCAGAATGTGATCTTTAACTTCCATGCTGCTGCATTATTTTCAAAGTAGGTATGTGTAAGCTCAGAAGAGCTAGGATCTATCTGAACTGCTTCATCCAGTGGTGGTAAGGCAGACTGAATAGCCGAATAAGCTTTGCTCTGTTTTCACATTAACTTCAGTGAGTCTTAAAAACAGGACATCACTACTGAGTTTACACTTTGCTGAGGGCAGGTATAACCAGCAAGATGCAAAATCACTGGGAGCTTTACAAAGCCAAGAATATCAAAAAGAAAGAGGAATGGTCTGAACTATTTCTGGGATATTTGATGATGTTTTATGTATGGAATCATAAAACCATATAGGTTGTTGGAAAAGACCCTTAAGATCAAGTCATCATCTCTATACAGTGCTGATTTTAGGAAGGGAAATGACACCCACTGATATTTTGCACTCGTGCACTGTGACAAATAGCTGTTCATCTCAGATTTCTGCCAAGTTCCAAGGCATTTAGTAGCCGTTATCAGCATTCCCTTTGAGGAGCCTCAACTGAACTTTTTAAAGTAATATAAAATAGCAGGGAGAGAGATCTTGTGAGTTGCATATAGATATAAATAAATGAAGTACCTGAGACTATATTCTTCTTGTCTGTGTGTACACTCTTAGTGTAGTTAGTGAAGGCATTTCACATATTCTTCATGATCTAGGATGGTTTTCCCTTAAGCAGGGTGCAAATCAGAAAAGCTGAAGTGCTTGAGAGGATAAAATTCTGGTGGAAGTGTCTGAAAGTGCAGCAAAAGGCGGAGATAAGTAGATGTTAGACACTTGCAAGTTGGTGGATAAAACTGGTGTTTTTCTGAAGCACGCTTAGGGTCAACATGTAGTTTGTAAAACAGTAGAGTGGAAATAGGGAAGGAGTATCAAAAGGAGGAGCACATCTCTTGAAAAGCTTGAACTAGCAGTCTATCAGTGGTAATGTTGAAAGATTTCTCCTAGGTAAATGCAGTCTGCGTGATAGAGTAGGAAGACAGCTGCCATCTTGTGTGGACTGGAAAGGGTGTCATGGTTGTTAGAAAATCTCTGAAGAGTTAACAGACTTATATCATAGTGTTGACAGAACAGAAAGGAAACAGCAGGCAGCCATAATATTATGAATCAAAAGGCAATAATGTTTTGACTGACCCTTGTATATTTTTTAAAGTATCTGTGAGTGAGTTCTGCATCAGCAGGTTAGCCAGAGAAGAAGGGATGAAGGAAGGAAGATACGGGTAGGAAGCTGGAGGATCATAAATGTTAAGGCTCATCTGAAGTGAAATGTCTTATTACAACTTGGCCATTTGCTTGCTTGTTTTAAATGTGTATCAATTTGGATAACAAGATTTCTTACAGTCACATTACAGTCAAAATGACAAACACAACAAGGACAGTTCTTCCCAAGGCGATAGGAGGCCCAAGGTCAAATCTTTGAGTTTTTCTTTTTTTTTTTTTTTTTCAGACTTCCCAAACTCATACTAATGATTATTGTGTGCAGTCATTGGAGGCAGACTTGAAATGGCATTTAACCTCATTATGTTTAATTAACTCTCCAACTATTTTGTCTGTGTTCAAATGTCTCCTTTTGCATTGGAGAATGAAGAAGTAGGATGACCTTTGTGCAGGTTTCTTATTCCTTTCTACGTTAAAATATACTGTTGCACCTCAGTGAGATTTATACTTGTAACTTGAAGATGGAAAATGTACTAGGCTAGCACCATAGTTGTCATTGATCTCTAGTTTTTGAAGGAAAATAGCAAAGCTGAAACTGGAATTTTAGAACTCAGTAGAAGACTTTGATACCTTACTCTGCTTAGTGAGCTACTGCTGAATAAATACACAATTGAATCTTTTTTATTCTAGATGACAAGATTTGAAATGAAATAATCATATTTCACTCCTAACTGAATTTTAGTGCTACTTCAGAAGGGAAGGATTAATTTTAAATGCTTTCCTGGATATTCATTTCCTTTTAAACTGCAAATTGCTATAATCAAAATGAAAACTCTTGACAGTGAATTTAAATGTTCATCTTCTGTTTCTCATCATAACTTTGTTTAATAGACATCTACCGTTTACCAGAGAAAAGCCATTCTAATTCCTCACAGGAAATGAAAGCAATTTCTGTATTAAAATTTCAGCCTGTACAGTGAATGAAGGCTAGACTACACACCACTTTGTTCTGAAATGGTGCTGCATGATTTGTTTCTCAAAATTGATTGCATGGAATTATAAGACTTCAGATACATTGCATGAATTATATGAACAGACTGAAGAAAATTTAGTCCAATTACTCAATTTAGATTTATTTTTTGAATGTGTAAGTATAAAATCATTTATCCTAGTAAAATCTTCATGTAATGTATTTGGCTAAAGTCTAGTCAACTGGTGTGTGGTAGCTATCCAATAAGAAATGAAAGGTTGCTTCTGATTTCTGACAGCAACTAGGACTGTCAAAATGCTTTTTGGTAACAACATACATGGCCATAGATATATGAATTCTGTTAAAAACTGTGTCTGGAATTGCTTAGTAAAATATCTAATGTTGTACTACAGGTACTTGTGGATTTTCTGGTCATCCCTGGTCACCCCAAGACTTTTCTTCAAATAAAACTGTGGTATAGACTTGATGTGGACTGTTTTTTAACTGTTTCTTGTTTATAAACATGAGTAGCATGGCATAGATCCTTCATAAAAGTTAGAAAATAGTCTCAGTTCCCTTATAAATTCTGTCCCCAGAACCTTCTCAGTTTGAAGCTTCAGGAAAACAGCCCACAATTATGTTCTGGTAATTGGTCATTTATTCTAGCTGAATAACTCCTTCACAGTTTATACTTCTTCCAAGGTCATTTACCTCCTCTGGAAGAGTGGCATATAACATCTCTTTTGAGTAAGCTTTTAATTTCCAATGTGTAAATAATCACCATCTCCCATGCACCTTAGGCAATGTAGCTTTGCTTCAACTGAACCTCTGTAGTGGATTTCTATCTTTTTGGTTTGTTTGCTTTAATTAGTTGCTGTGTAAGGTTTTATTAGACCTGTGCTTTTGCTCTCAGCTTTCTGTTTGCCATTTACTGAAATGGTGTGTTGTATAATCTGAAAAGCATGTACCAAACATGGAAGTAACATTCCTGTTCTCTGCTCTCTCACGACTAACTGTACCCATTGGGTCACAACTTTGATTTATTGCAAGTCTGGGCAGTGACAGCAAGTGATGGATCATGATGGTCTTGGTATTTCAAAAGTAAAGTTCAAATTATATTTTGGAAGAAATTTCCCCTCCTTTGAAGCACCGCATTTGTAATCCTCCCATAGTGTTTATGGCAGTAGATGACTAGTGATTGATTATTTGCATGTCCTATTAGACTGGCATTATTTTGCCAGTATAGCCTTTTAATTAGTGCTGACTTTTTTGTTTGTATACTTTATTCTTAAATTATCAGCAAGAATTGATTTTTAGAAAGGATTGCTGGTGATATTTTTAATATGACACTAACTATAGATACTACATTTCTTCATGCTGGCAGCAAGCAATGTAAGGGAATGGGCTTTGTCATGGAGTGCAGATGGCTTTAATCTGTCCAGACCCTGGATACTAAAGATTTTGATATTGCTTGATTTTAACTAAAATTAGCTTGATGTGTTTGAGTGCTATTCTCATTGTCCAAGTATTGTGGCATTGCAAACCCATTCCTGGCACAGTGCTGGGAAGGCATGAAAGTGAAGTACCAACAAACATTGCCAGGAGGGATGTGGAGCAGGAGACTTGAGCAGCTGCACTGGGCCTGGCAGGGATGTGGCCATGCCACATTCCTCATGGCAGCCTATATCATGTTGTACAGTGTCTTGAGGCAACACTTGCAAATGTTCCAGCTTAAGTCCAAAGTATAATACTTCTTGTTAAGAAAAATAAGTCTTTTACTCAACTGTAGAACAGCTCCATCTGCAGCACATTTCCTTAGCCAAGAATAGCAGAGACAAAACGGAAACATTTTGTAAAAAAAAAAATATCTTGTTATACAAAAAGAGAAATGTATCAAACTTTTAAATGGGCTACAGAGCAAAATAGTTGCTGGAAAATGCAGAGCAAGAGAAAGCTACATATGCTTTTCCTCATGTATGATTATCTTGTGCTGTGGAAGATTACAGCAGCATCCTAGAAACACTGATTTTTGCTTTTCATTCTTTGCCTGAATCCCAAAGGAGGGTAGCTGCCTGTCCCCTGACAGAGTTACTTATGCAGATAGGCTGTGAGTACTCTTTTCAATATCCAAAAGCAAATACCCATGTAACGTCTCTGTCATGTCTTTAGTGGCACTGTGTGGGTATGGTATTTCTAGGCCTGACTAGTAAGTATCATCTCAAACTCCTGTCCAGTAGCCTGGGAAATTTACATCAACTCTGTAGGTAGTGTCCTCAAATAGCCCTTCTCCATTTGTGAATGAAGAGTCAAACAACTTTATGAAAAGTATTTTTGTTTTCTGCTTATGTATGTGTTTCTCTCCCCACCACCTCCTACTCTTCCTTAAGTTTTGCCTAAGCAGCACCTCTCTGAGAACCTGCTTGCACTGACAGTGTTACTTCAAGCCTGTGCAGGAGGAGGGTCCAGGACAACAAGCAAACATTCACAAGTTCTCTGTAGCTTGCATTTGAGAAAGATGTAATGCAAGGGGTTCCTGAGCCTTTGGATATATTTTTTAATGATCTCTTTTCAGTAAGAGAATATTACTTCTATTTATGTTGTTTGAGTAGTTTATCTTTTACCATGCCTGTGTGAAAAAATGCTCAGAATGTGGAAACAGAGGCACAGACGTGCAGAATTAGATAATTATTTTCTTCTAGAAAAGCACTGGTTACCTAGCTGCTTAACAGTTCTATTGGGGATTGGCTAGGAATTTTGCAGTTGCCATGAGGCATCTCTGCACACCAGGCCTCCAAGCATATTACCGAATGTGAGCTGGCATGGTTCATCCAAAGCCAGAGGTGGGGCAGAGACGTGAACCATTGGAAGTATATAAAATCTCCCATTGTTTACTTCTGATGAGACTCTGAAGAGCAAATAATTTCACTCTAGATTTTCTTTCCTCACCTGCCCTTTCTCTGTTTAGATTTACATTGTCTCAGAGCAGGAACCCTCTCATGAAGTGCTGCCAGCACCTCTCACTGGGTGGCCAACATAGAATCAAGGTCTCTCAGGGGCTGTTATTCTGCAACAAAAGAAAAGTGTGATTATTCAATGAGATAAGAGCATGAAGAACACCGGCAAGGTAGTTATTCAAAGGTGGCTTACATATTAGGAAATCTTTTAGATAAAACTAAATGTTGTATTGTTGAAAAGATTATTTTTTTCTTGTAGAAGTAGTTGAGAATTACGTGTCTAAAGTCATGGTTACGGATACCCATTTATGTTCTAGGCTTTTGGGGAGGATCTAAATAGAACCTGGTTACCTTCTTGTTTTCCTGCTCATGTCCTTCAGGAGATCCAAGAATGTAATAATCACATGCTCTTTCATGCTCATTTACACTGGTAATAAAGATAGAATTTAACTTTCGAATGCTATGGTTATTAAAGCTGATTAAAAATTAATCACTGTCAATGATATACATCACATATTAATAGTCTATATTTTTTCAGTGCCAGATGTGCTGTGGCTGATGGCTAAAATATTAATCTCTTAATAGCTATAACCTACCCTAATGTGATGAGCAGACCCACTATTTCTTCAGTGTAAATCATGGATGTATTCATTTGTGTACTTTCAGGTTTTTAACTAGTGTTGTTTTATTTTCTTCAGCATGGCTCAAACACTTGGTAAAGGTTAATATCAGAACTTCAATATTATCAGCGATAATGCATTTCCCTAGATGAGTAATAAAAATGTGTATATTCACCCAGTGTATCAGATTTAATAAGCATCATCATGATCAAAATCTGCTAGTACCAAACAATTGCTACTGTTTTCTTAATATTATTGCCTTTCTGAAATAGTTGGATGACTTTTTGCTGGAATGACCACCTGCAGAGAAGGGCATGTAGGCCTGACGAGCACAGCCTGCTGAACACAGTTGGCTACAGATTATTGAGGATCAAAGCAGCAGGAAACCGTTATAAATAAATAAATAAATTTTGTATGTAGAGCTGACATTTCTCTCTATATAAACTAATAATTCCACCTGAATCCAAACCGTCCTTGCCCATTTCTTTCTCTATCTGGAGCTGGTAGACAACAGTCTATTCCAATCTTTGTCAGGCAAATGGAGGGGCAGGGGAGGAGGATGCTGTGCAAAGCACTTCCAGGTGCAGGGCCTCAGCACCCACCTGAGAGGTGATGGGGAGGCTGAAAGTCTACTCTTGGTTACCTTCCAGACTTTGCTGCAGCGTACTGGGAAAAAACACACAAAAATCTGAGTTCCTTTTTGTTGGGATTAACTCTGGCCTGATCATGAAAAATTCTTAAACTTTTTTGTGAGTTTGGTGTTGTTGAACTGGCACAGTGGATCTTCCACAGCCGACTATCAACTTACAACCCTGTCCTACCTTGTAAGGCAGTGGGTTCTTTGCTCTTGGGTCAGCCTCTACAGAATGAAATGCCTTGGCCAGCCTTTGCTCCTCTCTTGTTGGCTTCTCCACTCCTACCCTGCTTTGCCATGGCAGGTCTGGGAGGTGCCATTGGAGACACGGGAAAGAATCCTGACATCACTGCTGGTGAAATGTATGCTAGCTACAGTGTTACCTGCAGTAAATGAGCTTTTGGGGTAGGCTGGTCTACAGAGAGAGTGAGAGCACGTGAGAATTAGGAAGGGCTTTGTGGAAGGCACTTGCTGCCTGGCCACATCCCTTACAGAGCGTTTGCCACCCTGGCTGATCTGCAGTGCTTGGGAGAGCATTTTTTTTTTCATGGAGTCTCTAAGAAGAGCACGCTGCTTCAGAGGTAGTTCAAAGTGGAGTGCAAAAGCATGTGTGGGTAGGGGAGAAGGTAATGCATTGCTGATGAAGTGAGAGATAAGGACGCCCTGTTGTAGAGGTGAGTATACGGAGACAGAATTGCTCAAAAGAAAGGAGCGACTTAAGGTATTTGATAAGCACCACTGTGAAGAATAAATTCTAATTTTATTAAGTTTTCATTAGTTATAGACACGTGTTGAAAGCAAAATTACAAAGTTATCATTTTGTGTGTACAGTAATCCATAAAAATTATATCAGATAAATTTAATGAACCTGCAGGCTATGGAAATTTTAATTTTCAATCAAATGTGGTTTTCAGCTACTGTTAGTAGAGACTAAAAGGAAATGGGGGCAAAGTTAAGGGGGGCTTATGAGGTTTTTTTTGTAACATAAATCAGATTACATGAAATCTATTAATTAGAGAACTAATAATAGGTACCAAAATTAGTTGAAACGCAAGCTGCAACACAAACAGACACTGTGCATCTTGTAAATCTGAGATATGAGACATTTTGGTGTGTGTGTAGACCTTTGAAAAGCCTTTAGAGAAGGAGGGAAAAGTACCTGTCTAAAGGCAGAATGATATTCAACCCTGATTTTAAAATCTTTGTAGTAGAACTTGTAGAATAAAATCTCTTGTATGTAAAATCTCTGTAGGATAACATTAACTCCCCAGTCCTATTATTTATGCAGAAAGCTGCAGCTAATGGCTGCTTATATCTTTAAAGGCTGTATTTGCAGCTCATTTTTGTCTTTTGACTGCCAATGTCACTCAAATTGTAAACACAATTATAAACAGAAAAAAAAGTTAAAACTCATCTTACAAAAATCTATAAAATATGAACTTACCCTTTAGTTATTTTATTATATATATATACATATATATATATATAAAATCTTGTTCAGTTTGCTGAAGGGAATTGTAAATCAAAGTGACTATTTATTGCAATGGGAATAAGGGATGAATAAAAAATAAAAAAGACAGAAAAGAAACTAAGATATGAAACATCAAAGACAGCGTCAGATAAACATCACCAAAATCCATTTGCGGTAGTGAATTGCAAAATTAGAAACAAGGAAAAGTTTTTGAACAGTTACTCTGAAAACTTATTTTCATCATAATATGTGTAAAATGCAAATTCTGATGATTATGTAAATTGTTTTCTAGTATGATTTATGTAGTTCCAACTGTATAATACCATTTTTGTGAGGTGACTCTGAATACCAATGTAGATCTTCATTTTCTTTTTTTTTTTCAACTTGAAGTTTTCAAAGTATCTCAGTTTGTCTACTGGCTATTTTTAAAAGTACATCATTTTAAATATATGAGGAAAGGTGAATTCGTCTATTTTAGAGTGAGGACAGTAAGTCTGTGCAATTTTTTTTTTTTTTTTTCCTTAGGATAGATTCTCTCTAAGTCTTGGCATCTTGCAGTCATACAGATGATACAGAACCAGAGTTGATATCTCCATTTGCTTTCTTCTCTGTTTTGGCATATTCAGCCTACACCCTTTCTTTTGACTTCTATGCTCATGCTGGACATAGTCCTCATGCTGATGAGATGGAAATTGCCATGAAACCTTTATACCTCTCTTATTCCCTGAGTTACCTCCTTGCAATTATGCAGCACTAGTAAGAAAGTACTTGTATTTTTCTTAATTTTTCTTTATTTTCAGGTTTGCTTCTTTGCTACCTGAATGAATATTTTTTCAAGCAACCACAATAGTTCATTAAGCCCACAGTCCAAAGGTGTACTAAGGCTAGACAATTTTGACCCATGTAGCACAATAATATATTTTTATTTTCAAATAAGGCTCATGGGTTCTTTCGGCTATTTCAGATCTATTCTAGTCTCACAATGGGATTTGTAAACACTTGATTTGAATCACCATATCCCAAAGGAAGTTGTTCTGATAAGCTCAGTAGCTTTCACTACTTTTAAGAATGTATATTATTTGTTGCATAGTTGGTTTGTTTTAGGTTCTGGTTAGCAGACCTTCCTCTGCTGTTTCTCTTTCCAGTAAAAGAAATCAGAAATTTTATCCTTGTTTAGATTTTCATTAGACCAAGTAAACTGAAGCTCTTCAGTCTCTCGCTACAAAGCATGCTTCCCAGATCCAATAAATTCTGTAGGTCTGTTCTGGATTTTTTACTGTCTCCTTTGAAGAATGGATGCTGGGTTTGCATAGCAGAGTTAAACAGTGGCTTTGCTAATGGGCTGGCTGAAGCAACACCATCTCTGGTCCTGCTTGACCTGTCCTGCCAGCCCTTTTCTGAAGGAATTAGCTCCTCATTAATGTGAGAGTCTTGTTCTCTATAAGAATTAATATAAAGAAATATTTTTGCCAAATTAGTAATCACTGAAATCCTTTTCACTTGGACGTTTTCAACCATGATTCAGAAATAATTATTAATTTTACATTATTTTTAAAAAATGATGATTTACTGGAAACGTCCTTCAGAACAAAGTCATTTTACTCAGCTTTTCTTTTGGAAGGTTGGGAAAATGGGATATCAGAGCATAAGAAAGCAGTGGCACTCACAGAGGATGACAGTTACAGTTGTTTTAGGTCAGTGTCCCTCTTTTTGAGACTGAATACCCTGATGCACAGATACTGCACTTGGTGGGTCTTAGAAGCTTGAAGACAAATTCACCTGACAGATATAGGAACATTTGCTATTATGAAGACTTCTATCAAATTTCCTGCAAATAGAAACCAGATTAAGCCTGCAGAGATGTCTCCTAATATACCTCTAGGTATTCTACTCATTGGCATCAGTTGATTCACCCTCCTGCAATTTTGCTAAGTCAATTTTGCTGAATCCACTTATTTATTATTTATCTATCTATTGATTTATTTATTTTAAATAAAGCTTCCCTTAGGTAGTGTGTTTCCAAATGCATTTCCTGGAAGGGATTAGGCAGCAGAGGGATGGGAGTGGAGTGAATGGGGGGAATTCTCCCTTTGTATCCTGGGGATAGGAACAAGGGGAAGGGGACCTCTGGCCCTATGTGGAATGAGGGAGAGAAGGTGAAGGAAGAGGAGGTGCTGGCATCCGTTCAGGAACAACTGGAGACAGCGGCACAGAGGGCAAAATTTTCTGAAGGTGGAATTTAACAGCTTTTATGAACGAAATCATCTATGTTGATGCATGTTTGTCCTGTATAAATACATGTTGTCTGAAATTCTGAGTTTTTACACAGTGAATCTTACACTTGATTTTTGAATAAGATCTTAAAGCAATAAGTATCTTTTTTTGCCTCTGAGAGAAGAAATCCAGCTGCTTGAAGAGAGCTGACATTGTTGCAGCGAAGTTATCTCACTTTGATAATAGCTACTACATTTTTGCTTTTTTTTGTTGTTTTTTTTGTTTTTGTTTTTGCCTTTGCTGCTGGGGAAGGATCCTTTCCACTTTTCTGGAATCTAAGCCTGGAAAAATTGCTGTGATGTTTTTGGTGTTTATTCGTATTATTCTCAGTCTTTTTTTCTTTTTCCCAGAACTAGGTCAAAAATGCAAATGAAGCAACAGGCTTGGCAATGTGCTTGTTTGTGTTATTTTCTTCCTTTCTGTTCTCTGGCTGATAGAAGAATTTGCCTCTCTATTCCCATGGCATTCCTCATTGTCCAGTTGTTTCATTTTCACAGTCAGCCTTACTATCTCTATTCGCATCTCTTTAGCCCATGGGACTGTGCACTTCACTAAATCCACTGCAAATTTCAGATGATTCATTCTCTTCTCTTTTAAGTAGTTTTTTTTTCTCATTGTCTCTTCAGATCGTCATCAGTCGGATGCAAAGTACATGTGGTCTTCTTTTAGTCCTGATATGTTTATCCTTAATTAACTAGTTGATATTCATTCTAATATTCCTCCTTTGGCTTCCACGCTCAAATTGTACCCTATTTGCTCAAGGGAAATATTCTTATTGCTCGTTATTTATTGATCCAGTAGTGAAGTCCTATTCCCTGCCTCTCATGCTACAGAGACCTAAGCAGCTATTCATGTTTTCAGAAGCACTTTTTCTAGAACGGCTTGGAAAGGACTACTTATTTACACATAGGTAAACCTCTCTGAGTGTAAACACATCACAGTAACTTCTTCCTATGAATCTAAGAATGACTCACTCTGCACTGAACTATTCAGTCATTCTGTGATTGCCCCTTGAATCAGCAGCCAGCACAGGAGAAAAGAGGTGGGAGTTACTGTGTTGGATATGAGTACACAAATTGAAGATACATGAGCAGAAACAACAGGAAAAATTATTTATTTATTATTGAGTATGAAAGGAAATGTGTATCTGGATCCTACCATACAATACTTAGCATCTGAGCTTTACGTACAGAATAGATCCCGCTGTATGAAGAATTTAATCAGTGACATAGTCACTCTCAAGAGCCTAACTTCCAGCCCCCTCTCTTTCTGGTGTTAAAGCACATTCTGCTTCTTGCTCATTCCACTCCTTTGAGCAAAAGAGCTGTGTTCATACAAACAGTGAGTACTTGTTTTCAGGGGAAAAAAATGATTCTTTTTCATGCAAACAGTAGATATGTAGCAGAGCCTTGGAGGTGGCTGGGATGTGAAGCTTCGAATACTGTCACTAGATACGCACAGCAGTGGTTCTGGGGACATGTCAAAAGAAATGAAGTGTGAAACTGTATCTGCAGCTGCTTGCCAGGAGGTTTTGAAATAAGGGTGTTTCCAGCAGCTTACACGCTTGTCTCATTCCTTGAACTGTATGACTATATTGTCTGTGCTGCTGTATAAGTCAGTGTAGTTTTATATCAGGAGAAGAATCTAAATAAATGCTAAGGGTGAGAAGAAAGAAGGCGCAGACTGTTAATGCACTCAGTGACCAAGAGCAACATCATGATAGTATGAGGAATGATTGTATGAATGGACGATTGTATGTATGTATGAATGAAGGGATTTGGAAGAAATACCTGAACTGAAGTGAACCTAATGCTCTAAAATAACGAAGATGTCTAAAAGACACTCACTCAGCCTTCTAAAGACTGATTTTAGAAAAGTGTTTCAGTGGTGGTTCTACTTCTGCTAAGAAGTCTCTTGCCTCACACCTCCCAGAAATTCATTAATTATAAGAATCAAATACACTTTGAAGACACAGAAATGTTAGAGTGTATTGAATACCATCAAAGCACTAGTATTATCATGATGTTTATGCTCAAGCTATAAGAAAACTGAAATAAGCATTAATCTGCACATGGAGCATGGATGGGCTGGGAGAATGTGAGGTAGAGCCCTCATCTCATCTTTGTATTTCTGATTATTTACAGTACATGGAAGTTACCTTACGGCTATAAAGAGGCAGAGCTCAATGTGTGATCTCTCAGGAAAAAAAAGCTGGGATTTATTCTACCTGGAGTGAGGAGCAAAATAAAAGATAAAAACTTGTGTATTAATCTGAAAACCTGTAGCTAGTTCATCTAGAGTTCAAACAGACTTTCCATGCCTTTGTAATAAAGCATCACATGCTGAGTAGTTCTCATGAGCTGAGCAGATTTAGTGTGTTTTTTATTTTTTTTCCTGTTGGGCATTAAATTATGTAAAATTAATGTGAAATATTTAGTTGTATTTTTAATCTTTTTCATTTTCCTTTCGTTGCAGTATTTCTTACAGAGATAGCTGTTTCCTCCTCTCCAGCTATTTCTGAAGGACAAGAAAATGAGAAGTCACTAATTATATTAAAGTCTTGTCCTTACCTGATTGATTGGACTTTTGGATGCCCAGCAGTAACATACTATCTTATCCTTTCTGGCATAACTTATCCTCTTCTTCCAAGCCATTGCTTTATTTGAAGTAACTGCAATTAGCACAGTGCCTGCTTTGGTGAGCCACATTAAGATGTGCAGGTCTGCCAGCCCACATGGATCCTATCGGCACCTGCATGGTGCTGCTCAGCCAGCGGTGTTCCTCACATCCTTTTCTAATGATAAATCTTTTCCCAATGGCATTCAGAATTGCCTAATGCCTTTCCAGCAAATTACAAGGCATTAGCTGAGGAATTAGGTTAATTAGGGGAGAAAAAGTAGACCTCTTCATGTTAACCTCAGGGTATGCTGGGCTTCCTAACGGGCCTTCATATTAATAGTTATATTCAGCAGAGATAAGCTTGTCAGATTCTGGGGGAGCTGCACTTAAACTTTGTCTTGATGAATCCCACAGTTGAATCTCAGTTTAAAGTTACTGAGGCATATAGCTCTCATTTCATTTTCTCATATATATATATATATTATATGTGTGTGTGTTTCTGTATGGGATGTGCTTTTATATGTGTATATATATATGTATTTATGGGACATGCTATAGTCTGTAATTATGCAAATAAAAAACCTAGTGTCACTGAAGTAAATTGAGAGAGAACCCTCAATGAGGGGACAGTATTTTTCCAGGCTTGTAAATATTTCTCTGTGCTACTGCTCTATATAAGTGTAATTAAGAGAAGAAAAAAACCTATGCTTTCAAGATGGCTTTCACTTTTGTAATGGCGTGCCTTGGTGAAAGTTGTCAGGGCACATATGAAACCAATGGAAAGTAGGCTTTTCATGAGCAAGTTTGCTGTGCTTTCAGAATAGCTGCATACTGCAATACAGCCTCAAGCTGATAAATACCCACCTGAAGATTGGAGAAGAATGCTGGTTAAAAAGGTGTAAGGATTTTGCTTGTTTCTTTTTTTATTACTACTTAAAGAAAAAAAGGGCTTCACATCCTGAAAGGTAGGAGTGCACTCTGCACAGTTGAAGTGTTTATCTTGATCATAACCACAGGAATAAATCACAGCATGCAGTATCTATGTGAACACTTATTCATATATTGAGAGATTTCATACGTGGGAGGGGGCTTGGCGCTGAGATTCCTGACACAAAACTGAATAAGTGCTTGAATGTTTGTAGGACTAAGACCTAAAACATCTCGTTTTTCATTCTGTTAAAACGTGTTACTTTTGTTTACACTATGAGGAGTGGAGAATCTTTTGGCACTAATCTTGGTACAGTGTGCTACCGCAGTGTTACCAGTTGTCTTTTCAGTAATCATTACTCGTTATTTTCCAAAAGTTAACAGAGGGATGCCTGGGGATATCTTAGCTGATGACAAATATAAGCAAATCCGTGTTTTTATTCTCTAGAATATATATATATATATTTCCCTTCTGGGATCAGTCATGTTGCTGGAAAATAGAATACTTGTGTTTGCCATCATACTGAAAGTGGCTGTCATCATGCAAATGAAAAATTTGCAATTGTCTTTTTGTTAATTTCTTACTATGAGACAGACTAATTGACGGTCATTATATGTGACATGAACTTAGTTTCTGTTTTCAGCTCCCTCACGCCACCACGAGAGATTTGTTATCTCAGTAGGGATCCATCTTATCTTGCTTTTAACAGACTACACTGGAAAACAGAGGAGTCTGTAATTGATTTTACATAGTTAGATGGAGGCAGTACTGCAAAAATGAGCTTCAAAATATAAAAGAAAGAACAGTGCTGATCTTCTGCATTCAGTGTCTGTAAAAAAATATACTTTGTGAGGCAAATAGCTCACAAGGAAAAGAAGAGCCAAGGAAAAGAAATTTCCAGATTTCAGTTGCCACTTCCTACTTACAGCCTGATCAACAATATTTGAATGACACAGAGTGGCCGCAGGGTTCTTTTTCCTGAGTTCTGACCTAAAAATATGCTCACCATTGTCCTTGTCTTGTCAGCCAGTCACCAAATACTGGCCACATAGTTTGGGATTGACTCAGGTTCGAATTCTGTGCCACCACACTGAAATTGTGGTGAATGCTCTAAAAAGGAAAGGAGTGTAGTGGAACTTTTTCAACAACCAATGCATCATTTAGACTTCTTAGCATAAAGGTCTGGAGATATTATGAAATACACATCAGTAAGGATGTGCTTGTCCAAATCTGAGACTAGTGGAGAAGCAGTAACCTTAGAGAGAAGTCACAGTTTATCGGTGAGAACTCAACCCCCAGATGGTTTGACCAACAGAAGAGCTTGCAGCTCCTAGAGCCTTTGACAGCTGCGTGTCCAGCGCTCTTGACTACTTGAACCTACAGAAACACTGCAGAGGGAGAATGTTTCCTCAACAGAGTTGAATTATGATTTGCTGACATGTAGTTAAGTAGGTATAACAGCAACTAGCTTCTGTAATGTGTATTTATGGTGTATACTTTATTATACTGTGCAGGTCTTTATAAAGTGCATTGAGCACCTTAGCTGAAAGGTAGTATATAAATGCAAGCAATAATTACAGTTGCACATATAAAAGAGTAAGGTCTTCCTGCCAGTAGCCTTTCTTCAAGGGGGAATTTAATTTCTTTATCTGCAGGAATTTTATTGCAATCTCTCTTGAGATTGGGATGTGTAGTTTTTAAAGTTGATTTAAACTAGAGGGACAGTTACTCTGCATTCCATTAAAATGAAAGGGAGAAATTCTTCCCACTCTCTGCTGGACATTTGGCTATGCACACTTGTCTTTGCATAGCTGCAAAGAACGAATCTCTTTCAAATTCTCGGGTGACTTCAGGTTTTCTTTCAGGGTGAAGAGATGCCTTTTGCTTCTATATTTAAGTAAAAGTAACAGTAGAAGTGCATTAAAGCAAACAGGCTTGCAGTCCCAAAAACCCAGCCTTAGATTTTCATTCAGATTTTTGTGTAAACTCACATGGCCTTAAGAAGATTCATCTCAGCTCTCTAAAAGAAGAAAAATACAAGTCCATTTTCCTAATGTCTTGGTGGATGGAGACTTAGAATTATTTACACTCAGCCAGAGCAAATATTAGGCTCTGTAGTTTATCTTCATTACTTTAAGATAATTTAAATGATATAAAACAGTCATTTCTTTAAACTTAAGATGCATGCCTGCAAAATCATGTCTGTCAATACCTCTGTTTTTATCTCTTAAAAGAAAATACAGCACTAACACTACATATTGTCCTCAGAAGTGTTTTTATGTATTAGCAACAGTAATGAGATGAGGAGCTATTACAGCGCATTTAAGTGGTTCACCATTGGACAAACAGTTGGCAATTACTGCACTTGGAAGAACCAGATGAGTGATTTGAATAGAAATGCTAGTTCTCCAGTGAATTTCCATTTTACAACAACTGCAGCATATGTCCACTTTTCTTCCAACAGTAATGAATTTCCTGAGGTGGTTTCCCTTGTGCTTTTGAATGCTAAACATTAAAATCCAGCAGGAGAGACCTGTAGTTGAGCTTGCATGCTAAATGTGAAAGAATTGTTGTAGCCTTTAAAAAGATTTTCTGCTCTTGGGCCTCGTGAGAAGCTTCAGACCGGGCCAGCTGCTTCAGGTATGAAGCAACAGTTGTGTAGAGTAACCTTTAATATTATTAATTGTCACATCTGTCTCCTATTGCAGATCAAATCTGAAAACATTTGCTTGTACGTGCAACAGATCTCACTTTCTGATTTCTTCTGTCCCTTCCTCATCCATTTAGGAGTGAAAAATCACCTCTATTTGTAGACCTTTTCTTTGTTTAAAAATGTAATAAAGGAATGCATGTAGTGTAACTGCTTAATAAAAATAATTCCTTAGCCATTGTACAAACTCAGCCTTTGATATCGCAAGGGGTTCTGGTTATACCTTTGAATTCATATCAAAACACACGGTAAGATTTTCAGTTTCTTCTGAGAAGTGGTCAAATGTCAGGCTGTGATCTAGACTTAAATGGCAAATCAATGCTCCCTGTATTTTTCAAAGCTTACACTTCTGCTAGTCTGCTTTATTCTTTCCAGAAACCTCAGGATTTCTTTTTTTTTTTTTTTCTTCTTCCCTGTACCTTTTTTGAGAAGAGGCAATGCAGCTTCTAGGTCTGAAGGGCATTGCATAGTGCCTGGTTGGTCTAGCAGAGCCAGCACTGGCACTTTGTTTTGTATCTGATCTATACTAGTAGAACTACCTAGGAAAGTAAAGTGGAAAAAAAAAAAAAGGTGGGGAGAAAGTCCATTGAGTTCCTGGAAATTCCCAGGTTAAAACTGCTAAAGATGCACTTAATCTGGCTGCTCGTAGTTTACATGGACAAAGGAAAAACTACTCGTCTATGGAGGTCGAAGGCAGTGAGGGTTATAATGCAGAAATACAGCTGTGGAATACATAGAAATACACAAAGAATACATCTGCCTGATGTATTCCCTGCAATGCCAACTGTGAATTGTTGGGAGAGTGTTAGAGGGAAGTATCGTTGTGTGACTGCTCCTGTTTTACACCATCAAAAACAGGTTATAGAGCGAGACAGAACTTCTCATTGGTCTCATCTGGTATAGCTTCTCTTATATAAGTTGAATAAGAATAATAAGAAGAAAACAATGAAATTGTATTTCAGTGAAGTGAAGCTATGACTTCATGGATTTACTGTACTTGCATGACTGTTACTTACTGAGTGAAATTAGAAAACTGTTATTATGATTTCTGGCATATCTAAAAGCATGTAATGAGCAAGAAGGGTCTTTTTAGCAGAACACTTTTCAGGTGAAACTTAAGAACGAGATACCTAAATCACAGACAGTGTAGAAATGGTTCATTCCATCATTTGTATAAGAATGATCTGGCTGTCAGCAATTACCTTAGCACTGACTGCTGAAATATACAGACAGACATGCGGTAGGTGGGGAGAGATGTTACATGCATAGTGAGAGATTGTAAGAACAGAGGGGAAAAACAGGGGTTTTTTTTTGGAAATGGAAAATCAGCCTTAGCCATGTCATTTTACATTTTCAGTGGGTGCTAATGAGAATGTACATTCAAATATTAATTTAGTCGTATCTTGCATTGCAGTCATAACATATATTGTTATAGACTTTGCTCTTGTTTTTTTTCTGGTCTAAACACTCTACTCACACAGTCAGAATTGCATTGTGAGTCTCTCAGTTTGAAAATCTCAGTGCTTGCTAGAAGTTGAGTTGTTATAGATGGTATGTATAAAATAATTCCCATTTGGAAGCATGAGCTGTATTCTATTCCTATTGTTAGAAGGAAGAGAACTTTGTTACTTATTAACATAAAAAGAGGAGCCACTTCTGATGTCTACTTTCAGTTTTCTAAAATACCAGTGTATATTCAAATCTTTCAGGCAGGTTATTATCTCTAGCAAGAACCCATAGATGATATTCAAAATCATTCATTCAGAAAGTGTACAATGCAGCAGAGGTCTGATCTCCAGGATGTGCATCTGTTTCTTTTGTCAGTCTTATTATTCCTTATTTCTTAAGTAAACAGTTTGCAATTGTGAAAAGAGGTAAAATGAAAGGGAACTGATGAAAATGAAGTGGTTTAGGAGGGCCATTACAGAGCTTGTAGATTATCTTCCAGTGAATCCCACATATGTGTTTTATTCTGTCTTAAGAAACTTAATTATGAGTGAGAAATATTATGCACAATCAAAAGATACAAGCCTACAATAAAGCAGAATATCCTTTTATTAAAAGTAAGAAATATCCATTAAAAAAAGGATTTTTTTTTTCTTGTTTTCTCTCAAAGCTTAAGCACAAGGAAAAAAGGCCTTGATATTGTTTTTAAAATGTTGGGAAAATAGAATGTATTTTTAGAAGTGTGTAAGTGCTAAAATAATGAAACCGTCCAACTCTCTTTGACACGCTTGTTACTGCTTAAAAATATCACCCAAATTATGCTCAAATAAATAGAATGCTGAAGTGAGAAGTATAGAGCCTACATTCAAGCAAATGAGAACTCAAAAGCTTAGCCTTTTCTGCCTCATCTCATTGTGTTTCACACTTATTTACTTTTCTCTTTTACAAGTGCACAAGTGAAAAGATTGGTGTGGGTTATTCGATAATACAGTTTGGTGATGATACTTCAGTGCTCCTACAATTCACGTGCTGATGGATAAGAGTGAAAGAGTGTGAAATTATTTCTTGGAGCTTCTCCAGCCTAGCCTTCAGCTCCAGCTTGTTTCCTTCCAGCTTTTTTCTGTCCGAGGTGGCACATTTCCTGGTCATGTGCTGCTTCTTTTTATGTCAACTGGGGTTAGGAATTGATGTTGAAAGGACAATATACTGCTCTCTACCTCCTGGAAATTTCTTTCTGCTATGAGCCATCGTTAGAGGCCAGTTGTGCCCAATTGTACAGCTGTTTCACACAAAAATGTTATCTTTAAGCCATTTGTGTCAAGGCCAAGAATCAGATACTACAATTTAATGACAGCAAATGTTATCATAGACTCTCCAATTTTATTTTATTTTTTTTTCTGTAATCAAGATTGCAGGTAATATGACAAAAATGGATTGCTTTGTAAATGAAAAGAACCTTTACCTAGTGGAAGCTAATGCCACATACGCTGCTGTGCTTTTAGAGACGTCTTCCAATAAACAGTGCACTGATAAACATAATCTCAAGCAGTAAATGATTTTATCTTACAGTCCAATAAATCTCCCTTTTTTATAGCTTGCCTTTGTTTTGCAGTCACAGTAACAAAAAAATTTCTCGATCTTCTGTTGTCAAATCTGAATGCATAGCATATCTGTCAGAATTACGAAAAGGGCTCTCAGCTACAGCAGTTCCCTCCCAAGCCAGATGTAATTGGAAGGACATAGTTCTGACTTAGTTCCAATTACAACCTGCTAATTTCACATGACTGTATTTAAGACTAGAGTATTTCATACACATCCAATTATTATAGGGTTTTAAAGATAAATTTTATGAGAGAGGTTCATCTTTTTGTGCGTAGAGTCATTTTCCTTTTTGAGTGGAGGTGTTGCATCACTGCCAAGAAGCTGATATTTGCTAAACAGTGAATTTTGGATGTTGTCTCTGAAATTCTGCTTGCTATGTTAAACATGCATGAGCTGGATATACATGGGCAGTGAGATGATTAAAATCACACACAGTGAGTCCTGTGGTTGAGTATAAGCTACGCCCTGAGCTAAAGTAGCTGCTAAAGGCAGAGATGTGTGTAGGTTGTGTAGATACAGCAAACTGCTGTTTTCTTTATCAGACAGTCTAGGAACAAGTGTTTAACATTAAGTTTAGAATGCTGTGCTTTTCCTATGAAGTATGAAATGATTGGGCATGAGGAATTATTATTAGTAGTTTGGGATAATTCTCATGTTAGAATTTGAGCACTAATAGAACATAAAGAGTCACTGTTAAGACTACAGGAGACAAAGTACATGCACTTAACAAATGCATTCATAGGAATAAATTCACAATTGAATTTCTGTTAGTATTTGTTTGAACTACCATGAAACAAAGATCTGGTTTTATTTTACATTGAATGGTTTTATGATCTACTAAACGTAGAAAAAAAGAAGATCAAGTTATTTTCTTATGTGATATGTCAGACAAAATAAAGCTGAGCTTAATTCATTATGATTTATAAGCAGATGCTCCTGCATATGTGCATGTGTTTGTGTGTTTCTGTACTCATACGGTTTAAGAATTGATTGCCCTCTTGGTAACAATAGCAAATAATTATTTGAGAAGAAAGGTCCCATTAGTCAGGCAGCTAAATTGGTTACTCACCCCTGCAAATTGCTCTTCAATTTCCACTTCCACTTCTGAGTTCCCACCAAGCCTTCTCCTCCTCCCCAGTGTCGTGTAGGAACAGGCGTGTCAGCGTTCAGGAAGATACAGTCATGCAATTCTTTCTAATTGCCAACACTGAATAAATTCACATTCATTTATATCTGTGAAAAACTGACAGATTGTGTTTGTACACTTGAGCTTGGACAGTTTCTTCCATCTCAGAGTTTGCTTTGTTGTCAAGCTGGAAAAAATACGAGTCCTTTCCTTTTTTTTTTAATTGGGAAGTAGGCTATTTTCCTTTGGAAAAAAAACATTGTGAAGGAATACAAAATACTGTGAGAGAATACAAATTGCTCTTCCACGTTCAACTTGTCTTACCATACACATCAAGAATTTATGCTGGTCTTCAGCAATTGTTTTAACCAGTGATCTGGAGGGTCAGCTGAAAACATAAGGCAGAAAATCCTACAGCAATATCAGCATGGTCAGTTTTTGTAAACAAGCTTCCTTTGTGCAGTGATGACTACAGATGCTTACACAGACATCGGGTTGTTAGTAAGCTGTGTATTTTGTAAACATATTTTCTTACTGTTTGTCAAGCACTACAGTCATTCTTGAAAGACTAAACAGCATTAAATAGATAGTTTTCTAGTAGCACGGACCCATTAAGTGAGCGTGTGTATAGGAATGAGCACAAGTTTATTGAATTAGTAAAATCCAAACTTGGCTTGACAACTTTAATAAAATACTTTAACCTTGTAGACAACAGTTGTTTGTCACTGTCATTATTTCAGTAACTTGCAATATTTAGCAGTTATACGATTGCTGAATTCCTGTGGCGTATTCCAACCCGTCCTTTCTTCAGTGACTCAGGATTTTAGAGACTAAGCATGCCTAGCACATAATCTGTGTGTGACAGAGCTGCTGTGGGTTTGCCTGTGTCTCCAGCAGAACCCCACGAGGGCACTGTGCTGAGCACGGGCTTGGCTGGAGGCATCATCTCAGCAACTTTGTCCAAAGTCGGCTGTGGTCATCACATCACTGGCTTCATTTCTGTTCTTTTCTGAAGTTTCTTCATAATTGTGGCTCTTTCCTGAATCTGAGTGAATCACATTAATGACCATTTCCGTGTTTAGATAGAAGGTGTGAATATACTGGAGGTAACTTTCAGTGTCTTACTTTTGGATCTAGTATTTACTACTTAACTGACGTTGCACTTAAGACTTTCAGCTAATGCAACCTGGCGAGATTTACTTTTGTTATGTTTCATGCAATACTTCTCTTGTGCAGAAAGATAAAAGAAGTTTGTATATGTATTTCATGATCGTGTCAGGCCAAGATCAGTAGTGATCTAAGTGCTTATTCATATGAGGCAACAAGGAATTCTGTTTCCTTGAAGAAGGCTGGATTTTGATCCCTTCTCTTCTGTGGCGCCTTGTGGTGTTGGTAATTAAAATTATATCAGAGAGAACTTTCTTACTTTCAGAATTAAACAAACAAAAACAGGTTTTACAATCTAGTTTATAGATACAGAGATTATTAGTGCTGTAATAAAGTTTTCTGAAGAGAGAGCAGTAAATATCTCTCTGATGTGCTGAGGATGGTGGGGTAGTGAGTTAATGAAATTCTACTTGAAGGGAAGGGTAGAACCTGTCTCTCTCCCATTTTTGCCCCAGCACCCAGTCTGCTCAGGAGAGCTGTGTCTGGGTTCAAAGAAAAAAGGTGATGCCCACTCCTCTTTGCCAGCTGTGTCCAGGGGTGGTCGAGGGGATGGAGATGTTCGCTGTTATGAAAGGCTTAGGGTGAGGCTGCCCTGATGGAGGCATGCTCCCTGGGCCTGTCCATTGGTTACAACAGCTATGGCTGCTGTGTTTCCAAGGTTCTATGGGTCACGTCAGTCAGCATATTTCCAGTTTCTTCATGTACTTGAGATAAAAATTGTTATAGTTACAGTGGGCAACCCCTGCAATTTAACAAAGCAGCAATGCTGCCTTCCTTGAAACTGTTTGTCCCAAACCTTTTGTTCTTCTTGCTTTAAAAAGGCTACATATTTGGATGTTTACTCTAACTTACACTGCACAGTCTCACCCAGCAACTTTCATAATAAAAGTGTGAGAAGCAAATATGAGGGGAGTTAAAAAAACCTTCTCATCAAAACAAGCTATACATATTTGAAATAAAATTAAGGGCTTCTTATGACATGATACAGCTGCTGTCAGGTCACTATTAATAATGAGAGCAACCTGGTTCAATATAAGCTTTGACCTTTTCCTTGCTTGAAATTTCACTACAAAATAAAAACTCAGACATTTATTATTGAAAAATGCTGATAGTCATGGAGACAGAGTACAGTTTGAACCAGCAGTTTTCATCATGAAAGTATAATGAAATGTGTTTTTCCATGTTAATGTCCTAACAAATTGGGTTAGCAAAACTTATTTTGTTCAGTCAGCTTGAAGTTGAGGAGTAGAGCTCAAATAAACAGATTTTGAAGGGTTTGTTTGCATAATTTCCCATATTGAAATGCTGTATTTTTTACAGTTTAATATATCCTAGCACTTTGGAGCTTTGTGTACTGTTTCATACATTTGTAGAAGGGGAAGAAAAAAGGAGGGCTGTATATACAGTGAACATCTTAATTTTTTTAAGAGAAAAGCATGCATGATCTTATATGAATCAGGTTGAAGAAGAAGGAGGGAGGCTTAGGGGTGAGATCCTTATCACCCTGTTTTGCCATCTCCTGTTGGCTTTCTGCATTTGAGCTTTGATTTGCTTGGGGTGGGACTGCCTTTGTGCAGGGTTCAGTCCTGTGGCGTTGAGCTGCTGAAGGGAGGTATCCACAGCCATGCAGCCGTGTGTTCTACTCTTTCAAAGAGTGCTTTAGAGGCCTCCAGGGAAGGGAATTGATGGGTTGTCCCTGCTGCCATTGCTTATGAAAGGGAGCTGTGGGCAATGGCTGCCCTAGACCTGTGAGGCTGTGTGGAATGCTCTTCTGACAGCTCTGCAGGAAAAAAAAGGAGTATTTTTCCACCTAATTAGTGATGTTTGCCTAATTGGCAGAGGTTGATGCAGCGGTCTTTTTTTTTTTTTTTTTTTTTTTTTTTTTTGCTCCTGTGTTACAGATATACGCGGACTGCAGGGATTTCTCGATCAGGCCTCCAGGCTGGGACTTGATGTGTCATTACAAAAAGTGGACAGGAACATCAGCAGAGTCTTTGCCAACCTTTTCACTACAATGAAAACAGAAGAGCTGAACCGCTATCGGGACACATTACGAAGGGCTATCTTACTTCTAAGCCCACGGGGAGCCCAGACTTTTATTAATGAGGTCAGTGAACAGTTATTTCTATCAACGTTTCAATAATGTATATGATGACTTATGTGATACCTAACCATGGTTTTGGAAGTGGTAGATTTTGACAGTGATGGTTGGTAAGCATTGAATATTCTTTGTCAGATCAGTTTCAGAGTATAAAAACGTAATGTACTTCATTTCATGCAAACTTTGCAAATGGGGTGGTGGTGGCCAGATGGACACTTTCAATATGAAACACAGTTCAGTGGGGAAATTATTGTTTTTTTTGGTTGTCTTTCATACCAGTACTCTTGACTTGGATTTCAACACTGTCCGAAGTGACTGGAAAATCTACTGTGGTATATTAGAAATGAAACATAACATGTTTGGGAATATCATCTTTGGAAATCTCCAGACTTGTTGCAAAAGTGTGCATTACTGATGTTTGGCAACTGAATCACAGTGTTTTATCAAGTACAAAGTAGGAATCGTATGTTTGCCTTTTTCTTGATGATTTCTTGGAGTCATTAATGCTCATTAGGACAGGGATGTGACTGTTGGGCAAACTCATAATTAATGTTGTGCTAAGGGCTAATTTTTGGCACTAATTAGTTTTATCCAGCCTTTAAAATATTAAATAATGGATTATTTTGCAGAGCTTTTTATATGTCAGAGTTGAGAATATGAGTTGGATCCTCAGCCTAACTTTCATGTATGTTCATTAGTGAAGAATTGGGCTTTTTTTTTTCTTTTTTAACCAGCCAGGGATAAGGCTGAACCAAGAAATTAAAATATGGATGTAACCTATTTCTGATTACCACTTCTGCCACATAAAAATATTATTAAAAAAAAAAAAATCAAGTTAAACTAGCTCATTAAGGCTTTTTTTTTTTTAGATAGCAACATAAGTAAATCCTCCATATTTATGTTCGGTGGCAAGTTTTAAAATGAATGCAGTTAATTTTATCATATATAAACATGGCAAAGGAGTAGCTTGAGCAGGACTAAGCGCAGGGAGAGATTTCAGTTGTGTTTGTGCCTGCAGAAGGATTTTCAGTCAGGGAACAAGGGAGTTCATGCCTTAGAAGTAGAGTTAGCTTACACAGCTCAGTCAGTAGTGTTATTTGCTTCATAGTAGACCTCCAGCAAAGATAGGTGAAATTGGTTTTCCAGGGGGTCCTCACAAAATTTCCAAGCCAGGTATTGAACAGAAATTGTCATGTGTGTTTTATTATCGTGTGCACCAGCGAGAGGGTCTGTTGCCTTTCAGTGTCCCAGACTCCTGCACATGTTATCAGAAAGCAAGCCTGGCCAGGACCCTGCAGGTCTCTGGAGCGTAGGGGCTAATGTATTACACTATTTTACTACTCACTTCACCTTAAAGCAGTGTCTATTATAGGCATTAAGGCTAATGATCTTGATATATTTCCAGATCCCTACAGGAGTTTAACTGTAGGTAGAAATGAGAAGTAATTTATTTGGCAATCTTCCTGTATTGAATCTTGATTGATTCAGAAAAGCTTTATAAAGGAAAATGTAAATCTTTGAAAGGAGCTCTCAAAAGACTCAAGATTCAAGGTGTGTAGGTAGGGAAGAATCCCTCGCCACTGGGGGCTGAACATAGGCAGTAAGAGCAACTGATTATATGTCCCCGTTGGAGTCAGGGTTGGCTCCATGGACCCAGAGGGCCCTGACAACCTCAGCCACTTTGTGATCTCATGTACAATTTCTGGCAATGTAAATTCTGTATGTAGCAGAGATTCCTTATTAAGGAATCTCTTAGTTGATATTTTGTAGATGAGGAAAAGTCTCTTGGAAAAACTTCAGCCAGTTTTGTTTAGAATCTGTTGGCTAAATGACAAATCTTGATTTTTATTTTCTTTTTCAAGTGTTTCATACAGACCCTCTGGTGGAATGCATAATAAAAATAAGAGACATTCCCAGACTGTCTGGATTATGAACCCTGACATGAATGATTATAACAATTTTTTCTAAGCAAAGGGCATCCCCATCAGTCATTTGAAGCAGGCACAAGATTTATTTTGCTTGTTTGATATTGAAAGTGTTACGTTTCTCCCTCTAAAAATATGGATCCATGTTTCAGTCCTGCTTATCATCTATTGGGTGGGCAAGAGAGATCCCATCTAATTTTAGATGAGATCTAGAGTTAGAGGACTCTGAAATCTCATATATGAAAGCCCTTCCAAAGCACAGAAGAACTCAGTTTTAGGATTTTTTCTCTCTTGGTTTTTGTTTAGACTTTTTTTTTTTTTTTACTTTCCTGCCTTTGCATTCTCAGTGCCAGATTCTGTGATGTGTCAGCCTTACTGCAGCATAAATTACTGACATTTTCATAGGTTTTAAATGTTAGTTATTATGCTACTGAATTGCTGAGTCTGAGAGAAAGGAGGAAGAGAGGAAAAAAAATATCTTTTCGGTGGTATAGGTATAAGCATGTAATTGGCCTATTCAGAAAACAGAATATAAATACACTTATAAAAATTAGCCATCCCTGATTTTGCATTTAAAGATCACGCTCTGGGATTAAAGCAAACCTCATCTATGGAGCACATGTCTTTCCTTAATTGTTTTGAGAAAAATGCTTCCATCTCCACCTGCAGAAGTCCTTTGTGTGTGTGCTTGGCCTGGTGCCGCTGTTCTGTTTGCATGCCAAACCATTCTCACCTACAAGTAAGCACATAAGAGCAGAAGTGAATTATTATTTTTTTTGAAGACCGGACTATGTGATTTCCCCACAAGGAAATATATAGAAAGAAAAGAGGAAAATTCAGTGAGAGATGGAGGGGGGACACACACATCTGCTGCTGTCTTTGGCCCCTGTGCCAGGATGTGAGGTTCAGAAGGCTCCCCTCTATAAGACCAGCCTATAGAGGCAGACGGGTTCTGCCTGACTTTTCTGCTTGCCAATGGATATATTTTTATGGTTACAAGTACAAGTGCATTTGTAGGGATTGCTTTTATCATTAAGAGCTCTGCACTATACAGAGACATGAAAACAGTACAAAGATTGGTGTCATGAATGATAAAAGGATAGGAGAGCATGACCTGTGAAGACAGGTCTCAGGAGCACAGCATAGACAGCCTGCCTACGGGAGTATAACTGACATATTTGAGAAGAAACATGAGAGGAGGAGGAGGAGGAATTATATGAGGTGATGATGGGTGGTCTAACAGGAAGTTATGACCTGAAGCTAAACAAGGCAAGTTTTCTCCCAGGGAGGTCAATTAGACATAGTGAGTGGTTGGCAAGAGGTCAGCAAGGCATTGTCCTTCAGGGCATTCGAGAGCACGCTAAATAAAACGGTTGGGTAGCTTAGTGCAGCCATCTTTCCTGAACTAGTTTGAAGGAATGTGCTAGATGACCCAGGGGTCTTCCTGAAGACCTATCAGGAAACATTTGTTGTGTGAATAAATTTAGATTTCATGCATTTTTTACACAGTGTATTTGAAGAGGAGAAAGAGGTTAGGGTTTCTTAAGTTTTCTATCGTGGATTTGCAGTAACAATTGCTGAGGCTTTTTTCTTTTTTCTTTTTTTCACAGAGCTCATATGGTTTGTTTGGGATGTGTATTTTGATGAGATTTTTCTTTGAAACCATAGGTGACATCAGTTGCTTTATAGACTTCAGTCATCCTACTTCCCAGTGTTATCACTTGTACTTTTGTAAACCAGTAAAGCAGAAACTGTAACAGTTGCATGTGGTTATTGATTTGAAAAGAGAAGGAATTCTTGGCTTTACAAAACCTTTAACTCAGCATGACTTGTTTTTTTGACAGCTTCAGTGAAGTGCAAAATATTTCTGTTTAGATAGGTCTTTGAGAATGATATTATTACTTGCAAGACTGTCCTGCCTGTAAGCTAGTAAGCTTACTGCAATAAGGTGCCCAGTATGTATGCGTATTACTGCAGCATGCCAGCTGGAAGCAGAGCACTTTGCATGTCATATGCCTGGTACTGCAAACAAGTAAAAAGCAAAAATAAAAAATGTATAATAGGGAGCAGATTAATTGCATTAAAAATTAATGCTAAAACCCTGAATTGTTGAGGCAGGATAATCTGAATCACTGCAATCCCAACAGCAGCTGAAGATTTCCACTTGCAGAGTGTTAAGAATTTTGTTAGTTATCATTTATCTCTGCCCTGTTTATGTAGTCACCTCTGTGTACTCACTGGAAAGTAATGATTGCACTTTTTCTCTGGCTCATATCCCATGTGTGACTAGTTCTTTAAAGGTAAAAGTAAAAAAGAAAAAAAAGAAAATGAAAAAAAAGGAGATTCTGCTTTCTGCTTATGCACTATTTCACAGTGATTTGTGGCCTTCCTTCATTTCTGGTCATCGGAGTTGCTGAGTACCTTGCTCCTGGAGTACTCCCAGTTGGCACTTGTTTGTGACCAGTGCTTCAGACTTCTCTCTTTCCTTTCTGCAGTCACTGACACGCAATTACTTGATCGGAGCTGCAGGAATTATTTATGGCATCTTGAACACTGCACCGACAAGTAAATGTGTGAAATCTTTTTTTTTTCTAAGAAACAAAGACTTTTATTTCTCAGAATTAAGCAGGATAAAAATAGTGTAATACTGATTTTCTGGAACTTTGTAGTTCATATTGGCATATATCTCTTTTCTAGTTATGTTGCAAATGTGCAGCGTATTAGTCTGTATTTCTGTTTGATATACAGTAGATAAACATCTGGAAATATGGGTGAATAACTTCAGGGAAAAATATTATGCCTCTCCTGTTTTTAGAAGGTAATTCCTTTGTTTAACGAGATGGTAATGATTTGTGAGTGCTAGTAACAGAAGTTAGAAATAACAGCTATACAAGAGTAGAATACTTCAAGATAAATTACACCCGCCTGATTTTTAGCAAATCCTCATCTGATTTTCTGTTTCTTCCTCAGAGCTGTAATTGTGTGTGCTGTTGTTGACAGCTGCAATACAGTAAGACTCTCTGTGGTTAAAGAGAGTATTAGCTATAATTAAAATCCAAAGAAACCTCATTAAACTGCCATAATCTGACTGAAAACAAAGCTTCCCATTTTGGGATAATTTGACTTAGAAGCAAACTTATTTGGGACTAACAACAAGGGAAAAACCACCACCAACAACAAACTAAACAAACAAGCAAAAAAAACCAACCCAATAACCAAAAAATATCCCTGTGAATGATCCAAGATATGGGATCATTGCAAGCATATGTTTGGAGCAATCATTTACTTATGTTACAGATTTATGGGCACACTAAGAGAGGAAAATAAAGTCCTAATTTGGTGAATAAATAACTTCTCTAAACGCTTACACAGCTTCATGTAAATACTACTGCAGGTATGCTTAAGGGATTATGCTTTTAAAAATCTTTCTGTTTGACTCAGCTAGTAATGTTGCATCAAATTTTGAACCTGAGTGTTTCAATTGTGAGAAACATGAGGCTCGCATCTCATTTTGTAGTTCTCTAACAATAAAACACAACAGTCTTCTGAGGCCTGGGTAACATTTGAGAAAAAAAATTATGGAGATTGAGTCCATTGGCAAGAGTTGCAGTAAGTCCTTATGAGTCTAAAAACTGCTTTACTGGCAGTCTTACTAAATCCCTCAGTATGACAGATAAAATGTCTGGTCTGAAGGAACTGGATTTTATCTCCTGTTTTTATTCTGTTGACTGGTCTCACGAATAGAGCATCATTTTTATTTATTTATTTATTTAATGTCATTAAATCAGTATATATAGGAACTGGCTGTTCTTGCTCTTTGGCAGGGTCAGCATCAGTATACAGCAGTGCACTCCAACAAGGGGTTTGAGACACAAGCAGCAGACATTCATGAAGGCCTGAACCATCCTTTACATCGATATTAATGTTGAGTTGTCTCTGTTATTGTTTATAGGCCTATTTTTTTGCCTGAAACCATATTCCAGAAAGGTAGGCAGGGAAAATATAATTAACTACATAAGGAAATTTTAAAAAAAAAAAAAAGAAAAAGAAAAAGATAACCAAGTTTATCTTAAATTTCCGCTGGGAGAAATAAAAGAAGTCCAGCTGAAATAGTCCTGTTACAAAGCAGAACAAGGTAGTGACATCAGGTAACAGTGCAGACTGTATTCTTGTGTTGGAAAAGTGATGTTGAACAGAGGGTTAAAAGCAGAGGGGCTAGTGAAAGAGAAGGCAACTCTATAGCAACTGGAGGAACAGAACAATAAACTAAACTAAACAGAACAATAAAATAAAAAAAGAATTTGGAAAGGAACAGGTGTATAATTATAGGAGAGAATGGGCATCCTAAAATATATATGTTTTGTTTTTGTTATTTTTTTAGCAATAAGCAGTTGTTAAAGTTAACAGTGTGGATTACGTGTGTGGAAATGAACAAGCATCTGACAGAAACGTAGCTGAGGCTTACCAAAACTGATAGTTGTAGATCACTTTGTTGAAGGAATAAGAATGCAAGACATACAGCTTCTATTCCAGATAGAGAAGGTGGAAATGAGAAAAACGATGTGGGAAAAGAACCATCTAAAGAGAATATCACGGTATTATTGACAAGGAAATTTCCACTGTGAATTGGTGGAAATTCCTTCTGAAGTCTCACAGAGATGAGTGTTGTGAGCAATACCTTCAGTGCTCCTCGGATAAAAGTTTTAAGTGAAGTGCTGCTGAAACTGCTCTTAAGTGAAATGGACAAAGCTTCTTAGTAAATTATGCTACAGAGAAGTGTCATCCTCTCTCTCTATGGTGGAGGACTTAGTTATGACTCAGAACTGCATGCTAACTGCATGCTGTGGTTTGAGGCGCTTGGAGCAATCTAGCGATAAGAAGTGGCTGCTTAAAACTGATGTAAAATCAGAAATGCTTGAGGCTGGAGAAGCCACTTTGCTGTAGAACTACTGTGGGACAAGCCAAGGAACTGATGCTGGGGGGAATCAGGTAATGGCTTTAAGGAGGAAAGAACTGAATCTTGAGAAGATTGTGTTCTTTCTCACCCAACTTACATGTGATTACCTGGAGGTTGTCTGTGGAGAATACTGAGGGAGCATCGCTTCCCTATGAAAGAGTTGTCTGGCAAACATGAGGCTGGGTTTTGATATTCTAACTCTGGCAAGTATTGGAAGCTTAGGAAGTTCTTGGAATTTTCTTCTTAATGTTTGAAACTTTTAATGCTCAGTGCAATTTTGGGTACTTTTCGACTGCAATTTTTTGAGTTGTTAGATGTGATTCAGTTTCTAAAAATTTTTCTACTGTCCGCAAGTAAGGTTGTCAGGTCAAAGCAAACTGCCAAATATCTGACTAACAAAATGGTCCAAACTTTTAAAACTAACTTCTAATTGACTTGTACATTCGATTTTTTTATATATATATTTTTCTCTCTCTCTTTTTTTTTTTTTTTTAAATCCATTATATATTTATATTTCCTGAACATCACTCTTAAATATAGGAGCTGTGTGGTGTGAAGGAGTGTGTTTGTACGGGAGGGCCCTGGAGAGGCCACTATGTCAGTGTAGTGAGAGAGCAGAGGCTGATACTGGTGTCAGTGTAGTGCTGAGTCTGGGTTAATGATTTCTCCTTCTTGTGTTAACATGGTCGGTTCCAGAAGCAGCTCTCTGCATGGATTTATCCTATTGACTGTGGCTGCTGGGTAGAGCCGTGTTCATGGTTTTGTTTTTAAAGAAGAAAAACTATTAATGTCTTGGAAACACAAAAATGGCGTGGTGGGCAACGTATGATTCACTTTCTTTAGTATTGTCTTGAATGGCATCCAGGATTAGCCTTTCTATAAACTAAAAGAGAGCAAGTCTTCAGTGAGCACTAAAAAAAACCCACAAAGCTACCAGAAAACATCCCCTCTCCTCATCCCTTTATATTCAAAGGCCATTTATACCAGATTATTTTACTTCAGATTGCTCAGCTGACTCCTGGAATGCTGCGCAATTTAAATTCAAAGATTATATATACTTTTTTTTAATATAGTGGAAGGTTAAATACAATATTCTGACATATCTGTGGTCATTACAATACATTAATATCTGTGAACCATTCATCTAAAATACTGTAAATCTGCAGATGACTTTATCGTTCATAGCCAGGATAATTTTCTGCAATTTGTCTGTCACTTACCAGAAAGCAGAGCTTACGAATTAATTATAGATGATTAATTTTAAAATACATTCTTGCATTTGCATTTCATCACTACACCAATGTTTGCCTATTGTAAGACTTTAGCAGAAGCAGTAGAGCTTCGTGAAAAAAAAAATAACTCTCTACAACCCTACAACACAAAAGCTATTTACCATTTTCCAGTTCTAACTTTCCACAAAGCTTCTGTGAATCATTCAGCTTACTGTGTTACGGTAGCTTGGCTTTGAGGATTGTGAAACACATATTACAATTATAATGCATTCAATTTTTGAACTTTCAACACCAGTGCATACACATTATGGTGAAAGGTTGATGTTTTCCATGGACACATCTGTAAGCGCTTTTGAGCAGCAGGACTGACTTGGAGCTGGGACTTCTGCTCAGTCTGTCAGTCATCTCTCCCCTAAGAGGCTCTTGTAAACCTGATGTTCTGGATTAAGGAAATCACTGGCTCAATTCATTACTCTTTTCAGGGGTTATAGAAGAAGGCCATTTATCCTGAGAAGAAGTGATGAGTAATAATTGCTAATAATGATTTGCACCTGCTTTGCATCTTTTTCAGAGGAGGTTTTTAATCACTTTTAGTAGGTGAAATGAAATGATATTTACTTAAGACTTACTTTATTTTCAAACTAATTTGGAACATGATTTAAGCCTTCACTAATTGCTTGCAGCGTGCAGTATAGCAGTATCTGTGCAAAAGATAAAAGCTTGGCCCAGGTTTATTTTGGTTTGAGAAGGTTAATCCTAAACAAGGATTGGTGCTCTGTTCCTCTTCAAGTTCTTTCTATGCATGTGGCGTAGGTGCAAGGGTCAGCCTTTGCTGCTGTAGCATTGCCAGCATGTAGGAGACAGCACTGATCATATTTCCTCACAGTTCAGAATGTCAGAGCTCCCAGAGAATCCAAAAAAAATACTCGTGTTAGCTCTCTGGAAATGTAAGGGACGAAATATTCAGGAACCTTGTGCATCATGGGCAAGCAGTAAGATCCAATTAAATTAAGCTTATAACTTGAGACAGTGTGATAACCATGCAATGAGATTGTCTTTTCCTCAGACCAAGAGTGTTCTGTGTCAAACAAATAGGACAGTGTATCATCAGCATAAAGCATGATGTGCCATCTCCTTCATTTACCTTTGTACATTGTACAACGAAAGGATGTAAATTCTTGGTTTTCTTTGGTTTTTAATTTGTTTATTTTAAATAGTACAATCCCATGAATAATTATTTTCCTACAGCTGCTGTTAGTACCAGGGGTGCCATCATAAATACTGTGCTTGTATTACTTGAGTGCCTAATTATGAATTGGCATGTTGTTTTACTGGATGCTGTATGAACATGTGTCCCCAAAGAATTTGCAGTGTACAAGAGGTGACAGACAGTGTCTAGATGAGAAGGTTGTTCAATGACAGAAGTAGTCTTTGTATGAGAACCCTAGCAATTAGCATTTTGAAAAGACATAAGGGGTCTTAAGATTTGTGGACAATTTTTTATTTTTATTTTTATTTTTTCATTTTGAATAGAAGTAGAGGAAGTTGACACCAAGACCAAAATCTCAGTGATGAAATATAGGTAACTTGGAATATTGGGATAAAAAGTTTATGATGTTGGAAATTGAGATTATTATTGTGTCTTTGATGTTACAGATAATCAGGGTGCTGCTGAAGCAATGTGAATAAATAGGTGAAATGATCAAAGCGAGGGGTTAGAGATCCTCTTTACAGCAGAAGTTTCTGTAGGATATGAGAGGAACTTGCAGTTTTTAAGGTCAGAAAGATGAACTTTGCAGTAATCAATATGTAATGTCATCAAGCTGGGAAAGGAGTTTTAGCATTACAGATGGATATAAAGAATTGTTTATTAGAAAGGTTATGTCTAAAGAATCTGGGAGATTTGGGGCTTATCCTGCATGAGAGGCTTTGAAAGAAGCAAGAGGCAAAGATGACACTTGGATTGTAGTCTAAATTGGCAGGTCTGATGTTCTGTCTGTCTGTTTTGACTGAGAAAAAGGATTTCCTTTTCCCTGAAGGGAGAGGGTTGAGAAATCTCATTATCCCCATAAAGCTTATGAGAGTATCCAGAAACCAGGTTAACAATTTAGACTGAGCCGAATATGAAAAATATATCACAGAGTGATAGAAGAAGACTGAAAAACATGAGGATGGCAGTGGATTATTTGCTTTTTCGCTTGGTGGATAGAGTTAGCACAAAGAGAGGAGATCACAGAAAGAATTGATGAGGGACCTTCCTCGGGAGCTTGAAGAATATTCGAAAGTCCCCTGGCAAGGCTATACTGAAGGAGTGGTGTAGGAAGAAACCCAGGAGAGAAGTGCTGGGACAATAAAATCTGTCCAGAAGAAAGCAGTCCAGCTGTGTTAAAAACAGCTGGCAAGTCAAAGAGCAAAAATTTTAGAGTTTGGCTAGGAAAAGTTCTTGAGTTACGTCAATACAAATGGTCTTACTGAAGTACAGAAAACAGAAACCAGAATGAAGAGGATTTAGCCCGAGATCAGGAGAGAGGGAATCAAGGCAACAGATGCAAGTTTAAGGGGCTGCAGCTGAAAGGGAGAGGGTGTAGAACTATGAAGAGTGTGAAAAAGGAGGAAGTCTCAAATGCTTTCTGGCTTCAGGAAAGAGAAATAAAGTAAGAAGAATTTACTGCCAAGGTATATAGGGGTATCTTCTGATTCTTATGAGTTGCATGGAAGATATCTTCAAAAGTTCTGGAGACTGGAGGGCATTGCATATGTGGAGTGAAGGGAAAGGATGGCAGTGGCAGCAGGTTGCTGTAGGCTGGGGATTGCATGTTTTTTGGATAGACGGTGAGTGCTTGGGAACGAAGTTTCCTTTGTGTTCTGTCCTCCAGTGATTGGAAAGCAAAAGATCAGTAGGTAGAAGAGATGCTTTTCCATGTCCCCCCTGCAAAATGAAGAGCATTGTGCAGAATTCTTTCATTTTAGTTTTATTGAGAAAGGAGTCAATGTTCCAGATATTTGGATCATTTCCTTTGCAGTGTGACTAAGGGAATAAAAGAACAGTGGCTCTGACTGTGTCTTGTGTGGGGTAGAACATAAACTGTGTTGTGGAAGGCAATTTCTAATAGAATTTTAGTTTTTAGTGCTGTCTTTTTACTGGAAAAATCTTTGTGCTGAAATTTTCACAGAAGGAAATAAATCACACTTCTGTACATTGATTTGCTGTTTTTCAAACTAATGGCATATGGCTTTTTTTTTTTTTCTTCCGCTGTTTCTGTTATTAAACAATATATGAAAATATATTTTCATGATTTTTTTTTTTCAAAGATAATTTTTCAAGGTTGATCTCTTCCTATTGAGTAAGCTGCCTAACAATTATCCCTAAAGCACAGAAATGTGGAGGATACAGGATTATTAGTCCTTTTTTTCCCCTTCTGGGGCAGGGAGCTGCAGAGAAAGAGGGCAATTTACTGAATTCACTTGAAATGGGGTCTGAACTTCTAAATGTCACACCAAGAACTTTTCCAAAAGGTCATCCCTTCATTTGATACTGCCAGGTATGTCTTTGCTACTATTGACCTCTAGTTGTTTCATTTGATGGAGCTGATATTTCTGTCACTCCGGTGTTTCTTGTATCAGACATGCAGCCTTTAACCCATACACCCTGTGTCAAACATTATAGCACTTTTCAAATAGTAAGTTGGCTTTATTTTCAGATAAATAATGCAGCTCGCACATAAAGTGCCACAGAACATTTTAAGAGCTGCTCAGGTAACTTTTAAAATTTGTATTTTATTTATTGAATTGAGTCCTCTCCGTGTAATGGAGTTACAGTTTGCTCTGTGAATGAGATCAATTTTTTTTGGCACTGAGCCATCCGTTCAACTTGAAGCAATCAGATTTAAAAGCTTTGCACTTTTATTAATGTACGTGCAAATAGTGATTGGATTCCAAGGACACTCTTTAAGAAAGCACCTTGAGTGACTGGTCTTGGTATGTAATTAATATTTCCTTCCAACTTAAAAAAAGATCTAGTTAAGATTATTTGTAGATCAAACTAAAAAGGAAAAAAAATAAAAAATAAAAAAAGCACAACCCCACTCAAAAAAAAAAAAAGCCCATACCAAAACCATAGCAATGATTGTGTGCTTAATGTAAAGTTTCTCAATTTGAAAAAATAACAAGTTCCCCAACATGTTTTCCTTTAAAATTATTAAAGAATATTTTGAGATGTATGTCATTGCATAAAATAAATGAAAAACAAAAATGAAACAAAATAACTACCTTACTGTTCAACTTCTAAAAAGTATTGGCATTAAAGGATATTATAAAAATGAAAGTCAGTTCTGAAAGCATCCTGATTTAAAGTCAGAACAATCTAGCACTTCTGCCAAGATACAGGGATGAATACTTAATAAATATTTGCGGTTCATTTTATCTGATAGTTTGCATAACCCAGTTGCACCTAGCGCACTTGTAGGTGCTCTAAATGTCCCTGTATAAATAAGGTGGTTACCTCATCCAGGCCAAGTATGCAGTGAAAATGTCCAAACTGGAAAATGTGTGGCATGCATGAGTGCTGAGTGAAAAATCTGATAAGGAGTTGGCCTTGAAGTTTCTTCCCAAAATTCTCCTGAATTTCCGGGAATATATGGATGGGATTCTCCCCGCCTGCTCCCTCTAATAAGACCCTGAGGAGTACAGCACTGCTGTGAACATCAGTGAGCATTTAGGTGTCTGTCGTGTAAAGGCGCATGGGAGCCTGTGTGTCAGGACATCTCCTGTGGCAGTGCTCAGAACATCTTATGTTTTCCCTAGGATTTGTTTTTCTATAATGTAGTAGTTTGAATAGAATAAAACTTAAATTTAAATAAATAAATAAATAAATAAACAAATAAATATTTTTTTTTTCCCGAAGAATAATTTGCATGAAATTCTTCAGAAGGGTTCATACAGCCCAAATCATCCGGCAACGGAGTAACTCATGTTCAGATTTATGGTTTGGGTACTTTCACATTTAGTTTATATTTGCATCTTCAACTTTTTCTGTCTTTCTCCTTCTGTTTGAGTATGTCTTATACCCGTTTTTCAAATGTCTGACTGGATTTTAATAGGGATATAATTCCCAGAATAGTAGGGAAATTAACCCTGGAAGGCGTGAGCTCAGAGTTGTTTTATTTCAGCTCATTGCGAACACTGGCATTTCTAATATGCTCCACTGTCATTTCGAAACAATGTCAAAATCTCTCATTGTAAACTAGGAGAGGAATGGTATCTTAAAAACCCTGTTGGAACTGGTTATTGTTTCAGGCAAGGGACTTGCAGTGCTGATCGGATGGAACAGAGACAGTACAGAAAGCCTGCCTTGCTCAGGCTCTGCCACCAGATTCCTTTGTGAATGGCAAAGACACAAAGAGTAAAATGAGGAAAAGTCAAAGCCTTAATGCGATAGTGAGGAGGGAAAAGTCACCCTGGTGCTGGCTGGCTCTTCAAGTGCGGAAATCTCTTATGGAACATGCATGGAGCACTTGAGCTACTGAGCCTGACCAGGAGCCAGACATCACGCCTTCCACTCTTCAATGATATCTGATGTGGAAGCTGTTGTTTGTGATTTCTGAGTATTTATGGAGTGCTGCAAGCTCAGTTGAAAAGGAAAACAAAGTTGAATGAAATATCTGAGAGGAAGTGTCAAAACATCACACATTTCTGAATATCGTGAGGCAGTGTCTGTTTCACCATTTTGGGGCTGTTGAATAGAGACGCCTAAACAGATCCATGCTTCTGGAGAATGGAAGAGCCTACATGATGTTTTGAATAATCATTTGGGGAGCATAACTTGAACAGAAAAAATCACTGAGGTCAACTCCTGCCTGTCAGAGCTGCTTGGGAAAAAGTAGAAATGTTTTACTTTTTTAAGCAGAATGTTTCAGAATAACTAGGTATGTTATCTGTGAAAATAAACAACTTTTTCCCCAGCACTACTTAGGAACAGGCAAAGGAAAAAGAACAAAAAGAAAATTCTGTATTTTTCAGCACAGTATTCTTGCATGTACCTTCATAAAAGTGGTGTTTGTGTATGCTCTCAGGCAGCATGCTCCTGGCCCTGAGGGAATGTGTTTGGCCTGGCTCCCATGTACCATTTGAATGCATGAAATGCCTGCAGAGGACATGCCAGCCAGTGCTGAGCAGTGGTATGTGGGCCTGGGGGTGCAGGCTACTGCTAGGCCTGGGCTGCCAGGGATGTTCAAGACAACGTGTCAGCAGGGTCTGCTCCATCACACTCTCCCCTACGTGCAGGATGGAGAGACTATGCATGCGATACTTTTTCCCATCACTTCTTTTATAAGCTGATCTTATAACACTCCATCTGATATTCAGGCACAATTTCTGATGTATCTGAGAGTACTATCTTGTCAGGAGGATTCCTCTATCCATTACCATTTTCAAGATCTAATCTATGCAAGTGACCAACTTTGTGAAAACATCCTTAAATAGAACTCCAGAACTCCACAGAGAGAAAGCCAGCAGTTTGCTGCTCATGACCAGCAGATCTGGTGACAAGAGGACTGCAGGTCAGCTGTATGATTCATAATTTCCATCTGCTTGTAAACTGACAGAACTTTTCAAGTACAGAAGCTAAAAGCCACCTGGCAGAAGAACACTATCAAGCAATTGTAAACCAGTATAAAAATCAAATGCTGTAATCATTTGAATCTCATTAGTGTATCTTCAGTTGTTAAAAGCAGTGTCCAACTGCAGATAACGTGGGGTTTTCTTTCATTCCTCAGACTCTATTTTTAATATTGTACTGTGAGACTGTCGTTAGTTGATCATGTTGTTCACTCTCCTGCTGTTGGGAAAGAAAGACTCCGCTGGCTACTTGCATATACTAGTTAAATAGAATGTGAAAATGATTCACAAGATGTATGTTGTTTAAAGTAGAAAAGCCATGAGCATGCTGATATCAGCCTGGTTGTACTGGACAGCCTGCATTGCTGATCATGCCTACCTTGGATCATACTGGTCACGTTGATGCTCCCACAAGTTGAACATAACCTTTGTCTCTTTATTTTCACTGCTTTGAAAAACGAAATACAGCCTCTGTAGACAGAGGATTTGTGTTTTTTTCTTGTTCTTTCTTTTTTTTATTTATTTTCCCCCCAACTTTCCTTTCAAACATTTCCCTTTGTGATAAATTCGTATTAACTCAATTCTAACTTCAATTAGTAAATAGATGGAGTTAAAGAGATCCTACAATTAAATAATAGTGGTGATAACGTTAAAATGAGTGACATGGATGCTTAATGAGATGTGTTTGCATTGTTACAATTGCTACACTAAGATTAGAATTAAAAATACATATAAGTCTTCACGAGGAGGTAATGATCCAGTTAAAGAATTGCCTTATAAAGGCGCTTTGCATGTTTACAAAGCTAAAGTAAATTCTGTTCAGTTCAACCAAAATTTGTCCCCAAAAATGTCTCCCCAAACTACTGAAGCTCCCAAGTTGGCTGCTGTAATTAAAAGTGAACACTCATGTCCCATCTGTTTTGCCGAATCACTGGAGTTATGAACACTGTCAGCGGCCTTGGGCGAACAGATAAATCAAGAGGCTAGTGGGCTGCTCTACAGCATAATGACTCCCCTCAATTTCCTGCTCAGTTCATTGATATTGATTTGCAAATGAATCTGCCTGTTTGTTTATTGGAATCGCGTCATTACTTCAGCAAAGTGTTCTAGCCAAGATGCAGCAGCTTTTCCAAGGGCTCTGTTTTTCATTGTTTATCACTGTCACTTGCTTGTGGAAAGATCAGGAAAACTAGCAGTGGGAACTTAAAATAAATAAATAAATACAAAAGAACTTGGATAAAGAAGTTATTCAAGCAACTAAATGAAGCTTAAAGAGTGAGAATGCAGCAGTGCTCTGGCTAAGCTTAAGTAAACATAAAGACAATTTAGTATGGTAAACCATAGCTTGTATGCTGCTGCTGTCACTTGTTATGTACTTGTTGATATAAACATTTCTAAGATGAGTGGTTATAGTTTGGATCAAGACTGAGGAGAGGCTTTATTTTTGTTAGATACCATTATACAGATATTAAGGGATAGCTTTGCTTTAAGAGGTGCACTTGGAGGATAAAATCCAGTAGCTCTCATAAGACATTAGATGACAAACTAATAGGAAGAGCATTATCAACGTGGATGGATAGTTTTAGGCAACAGGACAAATCAGACGTTTGTTGGAAGAGAGTTACGTGAGTGTCGTGGGTTTGAACCTTCCATAAAATGAGTATTTCAGAATGCTTTAAAAGTCTGTTTTGTTATTCAACAAACCTTTCAGTTATCAAGAATGAACAATTTCTATGCATCATATTCACTTTAGGACAATTAATGATTCCAAAGCAGTGTCATTCTCATGAAGCTACCTGCTTGTGTCGCTTTTTCCTGAATCTTCACCTGCCTTCCTTTGGTCCTGCACAAGAATGAGTAAAAGAGAGCAGGGCTTGTCTTTTGTAAAGCTGGACAAAATAGCGTCATCTATACATGAGACAAGAAAGACAGGATGAAATAATGGAGTGCTGCATTTGTTTTGCCCACATTCAAGTACTGACATTTCCGTTCATCAGCTGAATCTTCTACAGAATGTCAAAATGTTATTGAAGAAAACCCCACGCAAACGCCTTCCAGCTTTGTTGCTTTTGACAAGTGTATATGTAGTCCTCTTGTGTGCAAGATTGCTATATCAAAATGGTTGGATTTGTGCATTTCCTGCCACTACTTATTGGCAGGATGACTTCTGGAAAGGTTAAAGTAGCCTATTCATCCAGAATTCTGGCAGCAAAGGTAGCCAGAGATTGGGTGCCAGTCCCCTTGTTTGAGCTTGACCTTACTCTCCTCTCCCTGCAGATAGTGCCTCTCTAATACTCCGCTGTTTCAACGCTAGAAATATTTTTTGGTGAGAAAACTGGGTTCAGTAGAATTTTTGTGCGAGCTTGGCCACCTCTGCAATTCTGAGCTTATATAATGCCAGAGGAGAAGTACACGATTAATTTTCCTCTGTGCTGGGGGAACAGTTTTTAGAATGGGTGGTGCTTCAGGCTGGAATTAAATTTTTATTTTCATAAGTATTGAGTTTGTAGAGTATTTAAAGATTAGTCTCTCTCACTTTCTTGACTATAAGCAATAAATGGCTCCTGAAAAAATTTAATGATTCCCTTTGTTTTCATTAATCAGTTGCAAAAACTATTTATTGTGAATATGCAACAGAGTAATACAAGACTATTACTATTTCACAGTAATTGTCCATCAGGCAAAACCAGTTGCAGATTTTCTGTGAAAATTTGGAAAAGCTTCAGTTGCTCTTTGTCTGATTTCTGAGTCACGTCATAATGATGAGTCCAGATAAACACACCTGTTGTGGTTAAAAAATTTAAATAACTGTGTTTTTTATACTTTCAACGTTGCGTAACTCGATCTGTTGATTTTAGACAATGAGAAATACTAAGGCTTTCTTTTCTTATTTTTTTCTCCTCTACATATTGTAATTGTGCATTAAACTATGAAATGCTGTCACATATTGATATATGTACAAAACTTTTAATTGTTTTATATTGAGTGATCGTGACCATCAGATCCATTTTCCATAGAAAAGCACAGAGTATATCAGTATGAGAGAAAGAAAAAGAAGAGAAAGACCACCTGGCATCCTCCTTTTAAATATGCAAAATGAGAGGTTTCCTAACTATAGCTTGTCTCTAAGCTCCTAGAATTAAGTGCTATGGGTTAGCCAAGCAAAGTTTAACATAGCAGTGAATTTCTCAGAGTATCAATAGAATGTGGAAACTGCTACTTTTCCACGTGGTTGGTACAAGGCTTTTGGAGTGCTCTCTGTCAATGTTTTCTAAGTGTATCCCTGTCACTCAGTGGCATAAGGTCTCCATGGATTTGGATACAAGTGGGGGCTTTCTTCACCTTTTCCTTATTAAATTAGAAGAAATTCAAGGCACGTGTCAAGAGATATTTCTTGTGAAAGTATTGTTTTCTGTTAAAAAAAAAAAAGAGTAGCTTTTATTTTCTTTTTTTTCTTCTGAAAGCAAGAAAGGAGTTGTTTTTTCCTCTCAATCTTGACAAAATTCTTAACCATTTGGGAAAAAAAGCTCGTGCATCAAAGAAAATGAGACCTCTTGAGCAGGTAGCAAAAGAGAAAGTATAGAATGAGGATTAGAATGCAAACTGTGCTGCTAAGGATTTTTTGCGGTTCTTGATGTCAAAAGAAAACTGAAGAGCACCAAGAAAGGCGTCAAGATCATGGAGTTTTATTGGAATTTGGAGGAATTCCTTTTGGTATCAAGAATCAAGGGGCTATTTCATATTTGTATATATATATATACTATATATATATATAAAATATATATATATATAACTCATCTTGTCTCAGTTGAGGAGACCAGCAGGATAAAATGAGAGGTTAACTGCTCAAACATGTATAAATTTTAGCCTCGAGACCTTAACACTCAGTAAAATTCCTAAAATGTTCAGAATGACTAAGGGACGCCTTTCACATGTAGGCAACAGTAGCACTAGTACAAATAGAGGAATGTTTAGCATCATGCATTTCAATATACACTGAATTTTTCTGGCCTCTGCTTAGCCGATATCAATTTGCATGCTGCTTGCACTATTGTTCTGCTTTTTATTTATTTTTAACTTGAAGTATTAGAAAAGAGTATTTATGATGAACAGGAAATGCTGAGTTTAGAGGGACCTGTATTTGTTTTGGAAGTTTTTTGCCTTGCCTTGCAAGAATCTCATTTGTATTTAATTTAAAAATTTATGAACAAATAATGAATTTTAAATAGAATTTAGTGAGATGGCTTTGAGTTAGCTGCTAGTTCTACCAGTAAATAGTAAATTGCATTTAAGATTACCAACTCAAGTATGATATAAGCTATTAGAAATACTACCAATAGAAATTTAGTCCATTAACTGCATTGCTAAGGCTGTAAATGTGTTTCTTCAAATTTAAAGGGAAGTTCTATTTAGAGAGAGATATATATATGTATGTACGTATGAACTGGTATATATTTTCATACATTTCTGAAATTTGATATTCTGAATATTAGGTATATTGACTTCATTGTACTTAAATAGTATGAGTATAGGCATATATACCTATATGCATAAACAGCAATTGACTATAATATTTAAATATTTTGAACATGTAAGTGTGTCTGGACTCTTAAATTAGGTATCGAACATGTAACTACTCTTTATATCCAACACTTTACTGTGTAGTTAGGCAACTAATTAGAGTTGCTAGAAAGTTATACAAACATTCACACATACAATTTTTAGTACAATTTACAAGAAAGCTTCCATGTTTCTGTTTTGGTTAAAATAAATTTGGTTAAAGAACATTTGGTCAGCAAATGAGATATGTTTTCAGAGAGCTTAAACGCATGGCATCTTAATGTAAAGTTGAAAAGGCACGCACTGCCTTGTTTTTTGCCAAAATCTGGGACTGCAAGGGGTGAGGGAAAAGACTGTAGGAGATAATGCAATCACATTTCTAAGTCCAGTGGCTTAGAAAGATAGTATCTGTTTTCAAACAACCTTAGAGGCTCCAGATTCCTTTAGTCTATGTCTAGGGATATTGTTATCTGCTTTTTTGATTTTATTTTCCATGCAGTATCAATCTGGGGACTTCCCAGCCCATTTTTTTTCTGCTTTCATTCTCTTAGTATATTTTAATTTTATATGCAATCTTAGGATTTTACAAAAATCTTTTAAAATTTTGATAGAGAATTCAATAAATGCACGCAGTGAAGTTCTATCCTATTAATAGTGATGCTATTTTGTTTTTCCATGCTGAAAAAGTTGATGACTAAATTATACTAAATGAATTTCTGATTTAACCTTCTATCTCATTATTTCAGCTTCCTCCATGACTCATTAGTTCTCCTGCCTGTTCTCAGGCAGCTTGTTGGGGTATCAGGAGAAGCAGGCCAATAGAAAATTGTTTACAAATTCAGCTGTCTCACATATATGCAATTTTGAACCTTAGGGTATTTGAGGCCTTTTCTATTAATTGCTTGGTTTGTAGCAGAGCTATCCTTATTTCATATTCTTTCAACAGTGAAGTACAATTCAGATATTGTATCTGTTTGCCAGTGACTGGCACTGTGAGAAATCACAGAGCTGTGCTGCTGACGTAAAGTCAAGGGGACTGACTGGTTTCCAACCAGCATCCCTATTGGTACTAGCAGCTAGAAATCAGCTTGCTTTGTAATGCAATGCCATGTAGCTATCTTGAAATCTGAAAACGGGCCTGCTGTTATTAAAGCAGAGGACTGTTACTGAGTTATTTCGGTTTTACTAACTTCTTGTGTTGAAGTACACATTTATTTATTTAGCTAGTTAGTTAGTTTTTCTAACAGATGCCTAAGTCATCTATCAATTGGCAGGTTGGTTAGAGAGCTGATCATATAGAAGTTAAAATCAATTCAGCTGTCAGAGTAACTAGAGATAAATGCCATTAGAATCAAATTCAAGGACATTTTGAGAAAGGTAGAATTCAGACACAGGATGGCACTGGGCCCTTGCATAGACGTGTAACATCACAACGACCTTCTTTCTGTCTTGTGTAGAAGAGAGAAAATGATTGTGAGGATGCGTATGGTTGGATTCCTAGCACTTACTGTGGAGTGGCATATCTGCATAACCTCCAGACCTTGGATATCTCAAAATGTCAGCATTTCTGCCTCTGTTAGAACACAGGTAATTGTGGTCTTCCAAATTTAGGTCCACGTCTTGACATCCGTATCAGCTCAAATCCAAGAAAATCTTCCTAACTTTGCTGGGTTCGACTTCATTCATTTCCCACAGCTCCTCAAAAAGGGGGTCAAAAATTAGAGGCAGTGGAAGTTCTTCTGTCACTCTTTCCTTCTGACTACTCCCAGGCTTTCTCTGTTGCAGCCTTGGTGCCCTCAGAAAGCAAATTTCCAGTTGCAGTGTGGCAGGGTAGTGTCCTATCCCTAGCAATGAGCAAACAAGGCAAGTACTTTTTAGCAGTGAACTGTTTTTAGGCCACACTGTTAAAAATAAGTTGGTGTTGACCAAAAATAAGTACTTCAGTGTGTCCAACTGGTCATATATCTGAAATCATTGTTGTGTTCCTTTGGAGATTGTATAACAATTGCCAAGACCCAAGAAATGAATCATTATGATCTCAACCATGTCTTCCTGATGGCTTGAGATGTCCTGGGATGGGCAGACTGACACTTTTGGCTCTGAAGTAATCACAGTGTAGCAGTGGCCTGGCCGGACCAGAGCATTTTAATGTAAAACTGTGTTCTGCTAATCCCCAGCACGACGTGAGCTGAAGGAAAACAGTGACCTCTGGATCAGGTAAACCTGCACAGTGGGGAGGCAGATACTCTTTGTCAGAGAACAGTCCAGTTAGACAAGACTTGCAGTGAGTTTCAAAATATTTATTATCATTAATCATCTCAGGTTTTTGTGTATTTTACGTCCATTTTAGTGTCAGTCATTTTTAAATCTTGCTGTATTCTTGATCTCGGTGATTTCTGTAATAAATATTCAGTTCACTTAATGTTTTACTGTGCTACAAAGCAAGAGAAATACCAGCTCAAGGATTGCTCTCACCAGAACATTTGTTACTCAGTGTATTTTATTACATGCCCTATTATTCATCTCCTTGCTAAAAGTAATCTACTTATTTAAATTCTTACTGCTAATTTTCCCTGACTTTTGAGCATCTTTATCTTTTTGAGTTCAAGTTCTTCCCCTAATATTGAAGTACCATTGATTTCTGTCTTCATTATCTTGCAAACAGACACCACTGATGAGCTGTAGAAAAGCTATTTCTTTTTTATTTTAATATGCCATAAAGGATGTAATTGTATGTGTGCAATTTTTCTAATTCTTATATGACAAAACAAAATGAGAAACAGTGCAAAAGAATATCAGTGGATGCAAACATTTGGATGGAGTGTGATGATACCAGATTGGAACTAGGAACAGACTTCATTAATTGACCAAAGACAAACTCACGCTTTAATAAATGCTGTTGCTTTGTTTTAAGTAACTGTACAAGACCGTTGGATTCATTCAGTTGTACTATTTGTCTTTGGGACATCTATCAATGAATCAATGTCTTTTATTTGACTGGCTGACACTTATTTAATTTGGTGTAATATATGATACATGGAAAATGCCTTTCAGTTTGAAACATTAATGACAAATTGTTGCCATCATTCAAATTCTTCCTATTACAATTCACGTTGTTTTTTTCTCTACTCATCAAGTTTACTAATAATGATTAAAGATTTTCTTAGTTACATTGTCTTTGACAGCACTGATGATTAAAGATATGGGCAGCTTGTGGTATGGAACAGTTCGCTTCTGTCCGTCATTGATCTTCTCTTTCATATTCTCTGCCAGTGAGACCTAAGCAGAGGTACAGAAGAGCAAGGTTACTCAGCACATCTGAATGAGTTATTGATGAGTAGACATCAGTTAACATAATAAAATACGTTTTTTAAAACTGGTAATCAAGGGGATTATATTTCATGCTTAGGAAAAGATTGATAGTACAGTTGGAATTAGATACTTGCAATTAAGAAAAATGTGTTACACTGTAATATATAATACAGTGGTAGTACAAGGGTTTCATGTGATTAGAGCCTGCACTTCATCTTCAGTTTAATACTTTGTTATGTATTCTCTATCTTGTCACACGAAAATCCCACCTTGTTGGTTTTAGGGGTAAAAATACTACTATTCTGTAAAAAAGACCTTAAAAATAAAACCAGTACCTAAGAACAAGAAAAAAACCATTGAAGATGCTGCACATGACTGATCTGGAGTTGTGTTTAAGTACTGCATGCCCTTGGTAGGTGTTTACTGGCTTAGATGATAAGCACATGACCGTGCTGAGCGTGCTTAGTTTCAGCCTCCAGCTCTGTCACGCACTTGCTGGCTGACCTTGGACCTTGGCAGGCTGTTGCTGTGCCACATGCCGTAGTTTCCACAACGTAAGAATGAGCTTTATGATGCTGACCCCCTCTAGAAATACAGAAGATCAAAACCAGTGCAGTGTAATGAATGAGCATAAGTCTGTTACATTTGTTTAAATGGAGAACAGGCTTATTCATCCTCATATGAAAAGAGTTTTCCGCTTGGTCACCGATACAGAAATCAGTGCCTTCTTTTCCAGGCTGTGACAGAAGGTGTAACTTCAGGAAATAACTTTGGCTTGTTTCTATTTCTTCTATTCCCATCTGTCACGTAGGAATCATCATCTTTTTATAGTGGTTCTGAATCTATGGGAAGAAATGCTATACAATATATGCAGTTTACTCATGCTGTGTTTTAACCTTCATGGCCAGGATTGCTGTAGTGTGAAAGTTTGGGGAAGATTTCATTCAGGATTTCATTTGTAAATAAGTAACCTGATAGAAACGTTATTTTTTAATGAGTGAAGAAATATCTCTTAGACCGTTTCCTTCTCTTTTTTTCCAGTTTATAACAGTAAGTTTCAAAATGCTCCCTCAGTAACCCTTCACTCCAGCATTTATAACTTTCTGTTTAATAGCTTCTGAGTGAGAAGTGTGGTTTCTATGATTCTGTGATTTCCAGTTAATGATTTCTGCCTAGTGTTGTGTCTTAAACCTATCTTACTTTTATAAATATGCTTTTTTTTGGCAAAATTGAATAATAATTCAGAATAATTGCAGAATGATTTATGTAAAAATGTGCTCAATGCATACGTATGGTATTGCCTTAGATAGTTTCTTATGGGTATCTGAATGCAGCACTTTTATGCATTAAGGCTGACATATATATATGTGAAAAATGTTTTTTAACGGATAATGCACTTAAATATATCTTCATATTAAATCCATACATTGCCCATTACACAGAATGTAGTGTATTTAACTAATGTGTATTTCTTTATATATGCATACATATATATAGCTGTAGGTTTCCCTGTTCACTGCAGAGAAGTTGGACTAGATGACCTTTAAAGATCCCTTCCAACTCAAATGATTATGTGATCATGTGAATACAAAGATAAGGATGCATCCCTGAAGTCCCTCTATGAGGCAGTAGTACCTTTTGACTGAAGAGGAAGAAATATGGTCTTTGCCTTAATTAAGAAATTTACTCTGGCCTCTTCCTAGCAATTCACCAGACCTTACTAAATTGTAAAGTAGAACATATGATGATGTCTTCATTTTCTGTCATTGTTATCTGGTTCATTGATCTTGTATGTGTTTGTATGCCTTGGTCTGTTGTAAGGTTGAATAGAAATACAAATCAAATCTGGTTTGAGAGTATTCATTTATTGGACAGCTAAGTGCTGGCTACTCTGCATAACTGTTGACTTGCATGCTTCAGCTTAGTTCTGACCTTGACTTAAGCAGTGCTGCATATGGTATGTAGATAATTCAGCTGTTTTTTAAACCCGTGGAATCATGCCTGGCTTAATACTTACTCATTGCAATGTGACTGCTGTACTGTGTTCAGAAACATGTTAATCACTGATGTTCTATGACACATAAAATGTGCAGATAAAAATGATGAAATAGATAATGTGGATCTATTTTTCCAGATTTTACCTATGAACAGAAATTGTTTGAGGAGCAGTGATAAATGTTTACCTCATGTGCACTGAAGTAGTGCCATTCCTAAATGTTTTGTACTTTAGCTTCCTTTTATCTGTACTCCTGCACAATTTGTCCCAGTGCTGTAAGCTCAGGTAGAAGAGTGCTGCTTTATTATGACTCTGAATGTGACCTTCAGATGGAAGAGGCAAAGAGGCTCACTGAGATAAGATAGAACAGAAAAATGAATCTGAAGTATTTGTAATTAAGCAAAAAAAGTATTTTATAGAAAGTTTCATTACTAATGAGAAGAAAAGCTGCAGATAGTGATAAAATCAGGGTTAAAAAATGACTGAGCACGGAAACAGATTTTCAGAAAAATACCAATGACTTAAACTCTGCTGGGTCAAGACCATGTTTCCAGCATTCTGCCTCTGAAGGAGGGGATGTCTCCTCTCAGCACAAGATATTAAGTATGGAGAGCAGGTGAACCTGGCCACGCTCCGCTGCCCTTCCTCTCTACAACAAGCACATCTATTTGATTAGGAATATTAGAAAGAATGAGCAGAACTGTATCCTTTAATATCTGATTTTGACATGTCTACTATTTTGTACTTATTGAGAATGCTTGCTTCTACAGGCTCCTGTGGCAACAAATGCTAGTTTGTGCCCCAAAATGCCAAAAGAAGAATGGGCAAGAAAGGATGTGTTAAAAGTATACGAACATGTAATGTTAGCTATCTGGCCTGGTGGCATAACACGTAGCAAAATAACCTGGGAGGTTTTGTTTTGTTTGTTTTGTTTTGTTTGTTTTGTTTGATTTGTTTTGTTTGTTTTGTTTTTACATAAATGAAATGTAAATATTAAAGGGGTTGTTATCTTGCATGGGCAGAGTTGTTTGGATTGATGGAGTAAGGGGATTCAGAAAGCAGAGTCCTAGCATAAGATAGTACAGAGTTTGAATGGATTTTAGAAAGAAAGCTTAGTGCTGAACAATGAATAATGGCATGTTCAGCTGTGAAGATTAAATGAGTTTGGCTGTATTTTGGAATAAATCTCAGTACGTTCTTTGTGAAGATGAAGCTACACGCTCCTGTCTGTGCACAGCTATGGCTTTTAGAAGACAGTGGCTTGCTCAAGATGATGAAACATACAGAAACTTACAGGTGTGTGATAAGGCTATTAAGATTCTGCTTTCTGTTAGAAGGTTTTGAATTGCCTTTTTTGTTGAAAGAAGATGCAAATTATCATCCCTATCTAGGATAATTAACAAAATATCTCTGTGAGATAATAGTAGCCCAAAATCATTGATTACATCATCAATCTCAAAACGTTTTTTTTTCTAATTGATTTATAGGAAGATTCAGATTTCCCAGAATTAGTCTGAGAATTTTGTCAGCTTTCTGTTGGTTCAAAAGACTGCAGGGAGGAGACATTCACAGCATACACATCTTTCGTCATGTTATACAAGTAAATAATCCTCTTTTTTTTTTTTACTGCTTAGCTTTGTGCCGTAAACAAACTGTAGGGTATTCCTGCTTTGATCTTTGATTTGTGAATACTAGTCTTTTCAGGGTGAACCTTCTTCATTCTTTGTTGCTACTGCTTTCATAATTGCTAACACTTTTGAGACACAAAATTTCCGTCTAATAGGATAATGCATACCAGATAATTAGGCTAATAATACCCTAATGAAGAAAAAGGAAAACAAGGGGAGTATAGCAGGAGATTCATTCCTTTGCTGTTAACAAGCTTTGAGGAAAACATCTGAAGATGAGAATGTTAGGGGAAAAAATACAATTCTTTTAAAATTCAGCTTTGAAGTGGGAATAATATTTGGTTAAATTAATATGAACTGATAAAGAATGAGTTTATCTCCTGAAATAAAAGAATAATTTTATTACATTCACACTTTATATTCAAGTGCATCTCCCTACATTTGTCTTTGAAGAAGACAAACCTATTTTTTTTATATATTCACACTCCCTCTAGCACACTTTTGAAATAAGAACAACAGTGGCTGATAACCTTCATACGTTTTACAGATAAGACATTTCAGGATTGGGACCTTACTGCTCCCAGCTGTTTCAGCTGTAACTGCTTGTCTGACAAAATTTAACTGATTGTTCTGTAAAGTGCTTTTAGATGCCTTAAGTAGGGTTGGCTGTATGGAAAAGAAAAACTTCGATCTTCCTCTGTCTAAATAATGGACAGGGATTTACTCTATTGAGATATTTCAAGTACTGTGCTGCAGTAAAAATGAGGTACAGAGGAAAGATTGTACACGGTAGTAATTAAATGGAGTTAAGTGCCCGTTTCTATTCCATCTGTGTTATTTCTGTGTAAAATTCTTCTGAAAATATATCAACTTGATGGTATCCAGTGGAAGGCTTGTCTAGAGCACTTCCACTTTTCAAATTAGCAAGCTGATTCATCATTTTAGCTTTTATAGGATAAATGCAATTGACTGATCATTCGCTGAAGTTCTGGGATGGCTTAGTTTTATTATAAAGATGCAGGGATGAGGCTGTCCATCAATAAGGTGCATTGTTCAGAAGTTCAGCTATAGCAGCCTTTTGAGGTCCAGATCTCTCAGCCTTTCCTTATATGGCATCATTGCATCTTGAATCTCATGGAAAGCTAGAAACCTCTTTGCTCAGATACTGAGAAGTAGTACTCAAAATGCATTTGTCACGTAGTGTAACCTTGTTGTGACATTTCAAACATGAGTTGCCAAACCAGATGCAACATTGCAGTGTGTATATATAAGGTATAATCACCTAAAGCATCACCATACAGATGTTCAATGTTTCATCCCCAATTTGTTCTTCTTTTGAAAGAACCATTTGAAATCAGCAGCCTCAGGTTGAGTGTGGTCTAGTCTTCTGGACAAAGCTTTTCTCTTTGGTGTTACATTTCTGTACCAGAATGGAAGTTTTAGTCTATCTGTAAGGAGAGAGCATCAACAGAGCTGTTTCTCAAACTGCTACCAGCTTTATTCCCTCTGTTCCAGGAAACTGGGGGGATGCAGTGAATGGCCCAAGGCTACTCACTTCATCAGTGGTGGAGTAAAAGATTCAGCTCTCAACTGTTTCATTTCAGCCAAGTGCAGTAACTGCTAGATTGCCTTATCTCATCAAAAAAAAACCTTGCTTATGAATTATATTTGAGCTCTTGGCAGACTTCAGGAGTGTGAGAACAAGGATTTGTTGACTGTCCTCAAAGTGGTTATCGTGGCTTTCAGTGGATTTGTTGCTTTTCCTGCCAGGTCATGAAAGCCACTAGTAAGACACTATTCTTCAGGCACTGTTCTTTCAAGTTTTTGTCAGTGTTGATAACTGAATAATCATCTCAACTATCCTCTGGAAAATCCTCCTTTTTCCAGGAGACTCTTGACAATAGAATGCTTTTCTTTCTTTTTTTTTTTTTTTCATTTTTTCTGGAAAGCAAACAAAATAAGCAGGAGCGAAAGTGGTGGAAACCTAGAAAACATTAAATACTTAAGTTATTTCAGTTCATTTAAGATTGAGGTTTATGCCCTGGGGAAAAAATCCAGTAGTTAAATACCTGCTCTCCTGCAGGTATGAGAACTTCTATGGTATTTCACTGTAACAGGGCACTGTTTTGTTATGCAACATATGTTTTTCATTACAGAAACTCAGTCGTTAATAATAGGTTCTGACTTTAATGAAAGGCTTGAAGTTTCATGAAGATGGATCAAAGTCCAAAATGAACAAACAGATAAAATAATAAATATCATTCAGGTTTCTTTCAATGTAAAATTGCCACAGAGACTCAACCGAAAACCCTTTACTCCTGTGAAATACAATGTGTAAATCTTTGCTTTTAACATCAATTATTTAATGCTCACTGAGCTTTCAAGAGACTGTCTTTGATGTTCAGGGATAGCTGTGTCTAATCTGACCCTTGATGCTTCTTCGTGGCCAGAGACCACATCAGTTGAGGAAGTGTACACAAAATTCCGTTCAGGTTCATTATGTTTGTATTGAATTTTGTTATCCCTCTGCATATGGTTATTTGTGTCATAAGTACACCACAAGAAAGCAGAACATATTTGCATTTCTTTCTTCCTTTTGTGATCTGTTGACTCTTTCACCTTGCTTTAGTCTCTTCTTTCCATTTAGCTACCCAGCAGCAGCTTTATGAGGCTTCATCAATTGATATTAATAACTATCTTGAAAGTTTTAGAGACAGATTTTAGATCACAGATTTTAAGAACTGACTTTGCATCACTGAGTTAAATTTGCATTTTGCATTGACCTCAACAGATGAGTATTTGTAACTGATGACAGTAACATTTGGGACATGACATGAAGGAAACGGAAACTAGTTTCCATTCATCTGCCTTGCTATTAGATTAATAATTTTACATGAAGCTGTAAATTAAGCATTTATTAGTCTTAAAGTTTTCTGGGTAATAAATCTGTGTTGAAGCATGTTTGAAGCATGCCAACAACATTAGTGCATATGTTGTACAAAAACAGCTTTGCAAATAAGTGCAATTTCAGCCTTGAGATGAGGTACTATAGGGAGCAAAAGCTGCAACCCCCTTTTCCCCCCACACTCATTTCATATCAATACATCAATGTAAAAAAAAAAAAAAAAGAAAAAAAAATTATCATTATAAATTAGAGCAAAATGCAAACTTAAACAACTCAATGTGGAAAAAACATGAATGGTTACCCTTTCATTCCACAGCATACGTAGGTTTAGTAAATCTGCATGTAATTGCTTCCTATCCTTTCAGGCAATAGTAAGGGAAACAAAATTAGCTGCGTATAACACATCCAGAGGAATTGAATAGGTGGAAAAAATGATAATAAGCAGTTTCATAGCATTTAATTTGTCTTAGATTTGTGGTGGTAAAACACAAGCTAGTGAATGGACAATGAGGTACTAAGTCCCTTCAATATTTAAAGTTTGACAGCTGCATTTTGGAATTTTGAAAATAGGAAATAGACTTCATAACTTCAGATCTGCACATCTTTGGGAGCTCAGACAGGGCCTGATTGAGTCTGTCAGGAGCAAGACGTTGGAAGAACAGCTGTCTTGTTCACTTAAGAACTCTGTTCAGTTCCTTCCATCTGGTTCAGTCGAGTTTGTTATTTGCAAGCTTTCACATGCAGTGTCTGTTGCTGCAGAAGTTGGGTTAATGGAGAGTTTAGCTAAAAATATTTTTAATGGCTGATTTATTAGCCTCAGGCTTGAAACTGCATATCTTCTTTGAAATACACGTTCCATCTTTACAGATTCTTTTCTTCCTCCAAGGTTGAGCTGAGGTTGTGGTGACAGTAAAATTGTTTTGATGCCACAGCTGCATCAGTCACAAGCAGTGATGTGGAATCTGACTGACTCCATTGCTTAGGGTGTATTTAATAAGAGATTCGTCTGCAGCCCTAGAGACTGCACATTTTGATTTTTGTTTGGGCAGAACTTCACCAGACAGAGCTATGGTTCTGTCAGGTAACCATATTCAATGGATGTCAGTTGACAGAAAGGAGACTTCTGCATTCCACATTTGATGTTTTAAATGAGATTTTCCATATGGCACTTCCTACAGGTGGTAGGACTTCAGACACAGATATATTGGTTAAGTTCCAGGAAGGTAAGCCATCAGCCCTAGCACTACCCCTTCCAGCAATAACTGAAGCTTTTTTTTTGTCAGGCTTCTCTCTCCAGCCACTGCTCCATTCTCTGAATCCACATGGGAGGCCCATGTGCTCCAAGTCTGAAGAACAGATTGCATATGGTTGAACAAGGAAGGCACTCAGTATGGTGTGACATGGAATAGTAGGGACACCCAAAAAGGCAATATGGTCTCACTGTTCTCATAAGGAGGGTTCCACATCCTATGTAAAGCTCTCTGCTGCTGTATTCTGAACCTTTGAAGTTTTTATCCTGACCCTGGAAAAATACCAGCTCAGGAGTATCTGCAGGCCCAGAAGTGAGTGATCAAGTTATGGGGATGGATGTTCTGCCACTAGAAGATGGTTGCAAAGCAAACAGAACACAAATTAGGGAATGGTTAAGTCCCCCAAGGAAATGGTGTTTCCTCAGATTGTCTGGAATTGTTTTTGATTTCTTTTACCTGAGAAAGTAGCAATAGAAATATGTGAGTAGTAGCATGAAGCAATTTTAGATAGAATGTGAATGATGAACTGAGATAACTCCCCAAAACAAAGAGCAAATGAAAGGGAGATGCATTGTAAGTTCAGTTAAAAAATGAGAGGGAAGTGAGGCCATCGGTAAAATGCTGTGTCGGGAGAAAAGGAAGAAGAGACTCATTGCTATTGGGACCTATCTAGAGAAATGTGTTTGATCTCCTTGCTTAATTGATCCAATCTGAGCCTGGTGCAGGGTGCAGATGGTAGGTGAACATGAGATATTAATTTTCATAAAGGATTTGAAAATGGCAAGGATTTGAAGTCACCTCAGCACGCACTGGGGTTCCTGCATTGAAAAAGCAATAGATATTTCCAGAGCCATCATAGCATATTATGGTTTGGGGACATCCTCAGGTAGAAGTTCAGAACTTAGCGACTTTTGGCCTTAATTGAAATTGAATCTCTTTGATAGATGTTGTTCTATTGCTCTTTCTGAATTGATCATACCATACTCACTATCATAATAACAGTAGAGTGAAGAAGTTATATTTATTGTGCTATGCAACTGGTTTTTTTTGTGCACTGAATTGTATTTGAGTATGCAACAAAGTGTGTTCATCTTTACATATATATTTGAAGTTTATCTAGAGCACAGCCTTTTTGCAAAACAAAGCATTCTTAAAATAACATTTGTTTCTTTATATTAATTGGAAAGAAACTTGTGTATAACATGATGCCAGATGTTTGCTACCATCACAAATCACACCAGAAAACAACAACAACAACAACAACAACAACAAAAACAGGCATAATTATTTAAGGAAATAATGAGGCTAGAAGTTTGGGGGAGTAATTTGTCAGGTAAATGAATCTCAGCATGAACTGTATGAGCATGGAATGAAACCTTATTTGTCAGAAAGCTGTCAGCTATTGGGGAGGACAACTGCTTTGCTGCTCTATTTTTCTTCTTCCTTTCTTTCCTTTGTGCTGCTCTCAAAGAAGATGGTAAAATGTGGAGCTTCCAAAGTGACATGTATACAAAACTTTTATTGAAATAAGTTCTGAGGAAACTCGGACCCTTATAGCATTACTAAGACTGCTGACAAGTGTTGAAGAGGACAAAGTATGGCAAAAACACATTGGTTTTTTTTCTTACTTTTCTGTGAAATATTAGAAACTTGTATATTTTTAAGCGTGCCAAATATCGCCTAAAATCATTTTTTTTCCAGCTTTATTTCAGCTTATGTGTGAGAGCTGGTAAACCAAAGGTAATACATTTTGAGGAGAAGTGGTAGGGACACGTGCCATTATATTTTTGATAACAAATCACCTTTCCAAGCTGAGGAGATGTATCTTGCTTTCCAGATTCCTCTAAAGTGATGTGTATTGGGCCTCACTGTTCAGCCAGTTATAGTCCTGGGTACCCCTTCAGGTGTGTGCACTCTCAAACAATTAAATAGGAAAAGGATTCTCAGTCTGGAACCTGGAACAGACAGATACAGAATCAAATCAGATAGAACCAAAATATTTTTTTCTTTTTTTCTTCTCAATCACTCTAAATAATTGTGTTTTGCCAGGATGAAATGTTTTCATCTGAGATAATTATACCTTTGTTTTTAACATTTAAAAGAAAAAGAAGTCCATGCTTTTTAAAATACTAAGCAGTGTCAAAAGGAAGTGAAACTATGTGATGATAATGTGTGTGACTCACCAGCCCAGAAATTTGCACTTGCTGACCTGTTTTGGTGATACTTGTTGTGGAAGTAGAAATCTTAGAGTTGCTGCTTTCCAGTGTATTTTCTGGGATAAAAGGCAGTGAGAGAAGAGAAGCCCTATTTGTCCTGTGGCTGGAGGAAAGGTTGTTCCGGCTCTGACTGGAGATGCCACACCGAAATGGCATCTTGGGGTAACATGAAGTTAAATCCAGCTGGCAACCGGTCTTCAGTGGTGTTTCCCAGGGGTTAGCACTGGAGCTGGCTCTGTTTGATATCTTTATTGAAGATCTGGATGAAGGGATTGAGTGTACTCAGTAAGTTTGCAGATGACATCAAGCTGGAAAGAAGTGTCCATCTGCCTGAGAGCAGAACGGCCCTGAAGAGGGATCAGGACAGGCTGGATCAGTGGTCTGAGGCCACTTGTATGAGCTTTAACAAGATCAAGTGCTGTGTCCTGCACTTTGGTCATAACAACCGTATGCATCGCTACAGGTTTGGGGCAGAGTGGCTGGCAAGCTGTACAGAGGTCAAGGATCTGGAAGTATTAGCTGACAGCAGCTGAACATGAGCCAGCAGTATGCCCAGGTGGCAAAGAAGGCCGACGGCATCCTGGCTCGTATCAAAAATAGCGCAGCCAGGAGGAGCAGGGAGGTGGCTGTCCCTCTGTGCTTGACACTGGCGAGACTGTGTCTTGAGTACTGTGTTCAGTTTTGAGCCCCTCACTACAAGAATGACATCGTGGAGCTTGTCCAAAGGGCAGAAAAACTGGTGAGGGGTCTGGAGCACAGGTCTGATGAGGAGCAGCTGAAGGAGCTGGGATTGTTCAGTCTGGAGAAGAGGAGGCTCAGGGGAGACATTATTGCTCTCTACAACTACCTGATAGAAGTTATAGTGAGGTGAAGATTTCTCTCTTCTCCCAGATAACTAACCGTTGAACACGAATTTAACTTGCATCAGGTGAGTTCAGTTTGGAAATTTAAGAAAAATTTCTTCTCAGAAAGAGTGGTGAGGTACTGGAACAGCTGCCCGGGGAGGTGATGGAGTCATTGGAACCCCTGGAGGTGTTCAGGAAATGTGTAGATGTGGCACAGTGACATGCTGGTGGTGGGCTGATGGTTGAGACACATGACCTTAGAGGTCTTTTCCAACCTTAACGATTCTATGACAGCCTGGAGAATCTTGGCTGGGCTGGGCAGGAGCTGCTTGTGCAAGCAGTGGGCAGCTGTGATCGAGGTCTTCACTGGTGGAGGTAAGGGCTCAAGGGAGAGGAGCAAAGCAGTTTTGCTAGACCTGGCTCATAATTTCCAGTGCTAAATCCAGAACAGATGTGTACCGTAAAAAGTATTTGCCTTTTAGAGTAAGTGAACACAAATTAACAGAGTGATGAGGCTATAGAAACAGTGTTCTTCCTCTAAATAGGACTCTGAATAAAATTAATCAAAATCTTCATCTAGGATGAATCAAATTATGTTGCCTTAAAAATGTAAATTGTTCACTTGTGACAAGCTCCTGGTTTCTAGGAATTTAGGATGGGAATAACGTCAATATATCAGTTAAGCTGCTCAAAAACAGGACTTATTTGTGTTTTAAGTAAGTGACTTCCTGTTAATGTTTTCCCCTTATATAAGTTGCTCTGTAAATGGGACGATATTATTTTGATGTGCCCACAAAGCATGTTGTTGATGTCTACGCATGCATGTACACGTGCAACTCATGTTCTTTGGTACAGCTTTCTTGTGTTCAGGTTTGAGCAGTCGCTGTGGAAGACTTGCTGCCTGTAGGATCTTGCTTTTCACTTTGTTGTGCTGTGGCTTCTTAGTGTATAATTTCATGCTGTTGCATCTCAAAATCAATTTCTTTCAAACAAAGCAAAGGTTGCCCATGTTGAGTTCTTAATTGTGGACATGGTTCTTGCTCTGCTTGTAAACAACCATCATATTTTGCTTGTTTCCCTAATAATAGAACAAATGTGTGTGTGTGTATATGTTTTTTGTTGTTGTTGTTGTTGTTTTCCTTTTTTGTTTTTCGAGAAAGATGTGGATTTGAAATATGAGAGGCTGGGTGAGTATTTTGTTTGGGATGAACTCACTGAAGAGCACTGAAGGAAACCTTAGGAAAGAGCTGCAGTTTGAATACCTCACTACTCCTTTAGAGGACTGCCAAGAATAAAAGAATTTTGAAGAACATAATTGTGGGAAATTGCTATAATGGCAGCTATTTTGTGTATGGTAGCATTAATAAAACAGTGCTTCCAATTTTTCTTTTTTAATTTCAGTGAATATACTTGGTAAGATCAGATGGCTGTGTTATACAAATATCAGCAAGAGCAAAATGATGCACACTGTTGCATTTATAGGTTATTTATTACTTGTTACATAAGTATGATATTGATTGTAAGCTACTCTAATTTGCTAACCTCTCCAAGCCTAATTTGTTTTGAAGGCCTGTAAATGGTCCTGACAGAGAAGGAAAGGCAATAATGACCAAAACTCCCAAGGTATTCATAGGAAGAACAAACTAAGTATTTGGATGTTATGGTTCCTTGAAGAAATACGGCTCAAACAGATGAGAATAGACATTGTCAGAATGATACTGGTAACCTCATAGGACTTGAGAATGGGAAGGAGAACAGAATCTCTTTCTTTTTTTCTCTCTCTCTCTTTTTTTTTTTTTTTAATCCTTTACTTTATAAAGAAAATAGCAAAATGGTTTGAAAAGAAACAAGAAGTTGGGATGAACACACCTGGGGATCCAAATATTTTGAAACTTAGAAGAATTTCTTTTCTTCTGATATTCACTCAAAACAGTTTCCAGTGTATTATAAAACCTCGTTGCTAATTGTTTCTACCACAATACGTGACAGTCAAACAGGCTTTCAAATACTTTTCCCTGTTACTGCCAGAAAACCCTTTTTTTATAGCATAAATGCAGTGAAGCAGGTTTTACTGCTGGTAATGTTTCACGTCGGCTGAGAACCTGCCTTCAGCTGGTGATGTGGAGGCAGCTAGGAATGCAGCCATGTCCTGCATCACCCAGGGATAATGGGCAAGGACCTAGACATATTGACACATTCCTGCTCTTCTCTCGTGCAAGCATGAAGATTTCAGGCAGCGTATAACTCTGACCATCACCTACTGCAACTTAGGAAGCTAACTGAAACTTGGTTGTGTATTCTTAGGATAGCATGAAGCTACTGCTCAACAGTGAAGTCTACTCATTGCCTAGTTCAAACTGAAGAAATCTAGTGTTTTTTCCATCCTTACCTGACTTCAGGACAGCCCAGGAATTTGTGTTCATGGAGGATGTTGATTAGATTTTGATTTATTTTCTGATTGACTCCTCGCTGGTTAGGGAGAGCAAGAACAGGTGGACTTTCAGTCTACTTTTGTCATCAGTTTATTGCAAAGGCATCTGACACTTAGTACAGGGTGTTCTTTTACTTTTTTTTTAAATCAAATTCAGCAAGAAATGATTCAAATTCAGGATTAAGTGAGCTAGCCCTTAGAGTGAGAGCTCTGGGTGCTGGGGAGGCTGCTGAGTTGGTGTATGAGGGCAGCTGCAGCCTGCCGTGCTTCCCCATGCTGTGGCTGAGACTGCAAATGAGCACAGGCAGCGTGAAGTGCCCAGGGTGAGGCAAGATGCTCAGAGTAGTTCTAAAAGCATCTGAAACCGGTTCCGTGTACATATAGACCTTCCTCCTCCATATTAGACTAACAAGCACTGATTTTGCTACAATCCAATGGAATAATGCGCACAATGTCATGCAAGGGATATCTGTTGTCGCAGAGTACATACCAACATCTGTTTATCCCATATGGAAAGCTTTTGAGCAGTCTATATAGAAACAATTTCAGTAACCGAACATATTTTGTTTTTCCTGACTCATTATTTATTTTAAGAACTTCTGTTTGGTAAAGCAGATCCTTCCTTCACAGGAGCTTTTTCACTTACTATAGTTATTATTTGTCAATATTTTACTTTCATTTGCGAGGTATTCTTGTTCCTATCAAAGTTTAGCTCTGATATGCTGGGGAACTGTGGCCTCAGGTGAGAAGCAAACAGTGGAAAGAGTTGAGCTTACTATAATGTATGTCTAATGGCAAGAATAATGCATGTCTAATGGCAGGAGGTCTGCCTGGAGGTGGTTTGGAGGCAGCTGTGATTTGAATGTGAGAGCTGTGTGGAAAACAGGATTTGCTGATTCTGTATCACAGATTTCAGCATCCTGCTTACCATCATCTGATGGCAGTGAACACACCACAGAATTTGGTCAGGGCTTCTAGGCCTTGTTCACCTCCTGCCAAAGGCCTTACATTTGAAGCAGTGCAGTAATCAAGGGATAATAATTTGAAGAGAATTTCATTCCAAATCTGACCATGCTTTGTCTTTAAACATTTGTCTACCATTTACTTATGCTTTTCCAAACTCTTCTGTGCACATTATTTGCATGCAGGAGCAAATTGTGACAATAAATAAATAAATAAATAAAATAAAAACAGTTCTATAACACCGTTGAATGTCTAGTTCTTTCCTTAAAAATAATGATTAAATACGTGTTGTTCTGGAATGTCAAATTTTGTCAGCCATTGCCCCACAGTTACAGTATGCTGCTTCTGCTTAGAAATAGATGATCCCCTTATAATCTGATCGGTTTGCATAAGCATTAGAAAATGATGACCTCAAAATGGTGAGTGCCGTATTTATAAATAGAAAAAAAGATCAATTTAATAAAAGGCTTTAAAAGGTTTCTTTAGAGAGTGTTAGTCCCAGCTCCCCTCTCCTCTCAAAAGAGCCCACATACAAACAACTTCATAAAAATGCAAATACTGTTCTTTCAAGCCTTGTTAATGAATAAATTAGCTTGCATGATTAAAAAAAACACTTGAAACAAAAAATAAAAAGTAGAAAAAATTCCAGGTGAAAGTTAGGTGTTCCATAATTAAGAAGCAAGTGAAACTCTTTTACCAGTTTATTTTATTATTTATATTTTAATTAAGGCATTCCTTAGCAAAATATCCTTTTTGTAAGAACAATTTGAGATGTAAATAATTGTGTCTCAAACCTTTAGCGGGGCAATTATGTACATTTTAATTTCAGCTCTGGGGAAGGCTTAGGCAAGTACTTTATTTGTTAATTGGCTGCCCAGAAATATTACATGTCAACTAGAAAATAATAAAAATAAAGAAAGACAGAGATATCAGCCCTCCTGAAAAATGTATATGCTTTTCACTGCTATCAGTATAAATGGGATTTACCTTTGCATGAGTTATAGGTGGGAGGGTGTTGCAGAGAATGAGAGCTGCCCTTTTTGCAAGACCCGAGCAGGGAAATGTACTTGAGCAGGGCATTTGTAAGCAGGGGTGCACACTAGAGGGTGCTAGCATGTAGCATCACTGCTAACGCTGGTGTTCTGCTCATTGGAAGTATTTGGGGATCAGAAAGGGGTTTCTGCGCAGTGCGAGACCAAACTATGAAGGTTTTGTCATATCTTTGCCATGTTATTCTCACAATTTATTTGCATGTTGTGAAGCAGTATTAAATGTCTGTGGCATGCTTTGTTCAAGGCCCTTCCCGTTACTGGAGATACAGACTTCGCATGGAGTTTGAATTTGAACCATCCTTCAAGACCTGTAACACATTACTTGCATCTTTCTTGTATTTGTCTTGCCAACCTCTCTGTTTAACTTAGATTTTAGGTAAGGTATATGCCTTCTAGCTTTTATTGTTCACTCAGTGAAAAGCGTCACTTAGAAAAAATGAGGGTTAAGGTATACTGGCATCAAAGCTAAGGGTATGGAGCTGTAGCACAGAATTTCCTCATTGCTCACTGCCCTTCTCTGCATCTGCTCTTTCTTCTCCAGTTCTTTTCTCTCAAAATTTCATATGTGAGCTTGGTCACCTAGTCTGACACCTCAGCTCAAGAACTAATTTATCTGTCTTTAACTCCTACCTTTGAAAGCTGCACCAATCAATTCTAAAATAGTAGTGTTGGCTTCTCATAGAAGTGGTTTGCTTTGGGAAAATATCAGAGTATCAGCATGGGGAAAAATTGAGCCCTATCTTAGAGAAGAGTGCATTTGCATTTGTCTGCAGATCAAATATGGTTTTTGAAGCAACGAGTAGTCATAAGAATAGCTCTGCTTTACCTTTGCCCATTTTTCCAGAGTAAAAGCAGATAGATTGTTGGGAAATGGTGGAGGGAGGATGGGGAGAACTGGAGACTAAGCTGAGGCATTGTGTCTGCAGAGCAGCAGTAGGGTAGGCAAAAACCTTTTTGTGGCAAAGGGAAAGGACTGGGAGTTGGTCTGGAGAGAGGCAGACACATGGGAGTGGTGTGGATGGAAGAAATAAGCAGGTGTCCATGTGCAGATCTACCCTAGGAGATTTGACTGGTGCTATTCTAGCCTGGGGAGTGGAGCCTGTTATGGGCATGGAACAAGATGAAATAAAGGTCCCTTCCTTCCTGGCTTATTCTGTGCCTCAATGGGCAGCAGAGCAAACAGGACAGATCATGCATGGTACGTAGTATGAGCAAGTAGGTGACTGAAGCATGAGAGGGGGCACGCAGAAGCCTCTTTTTACAAGAGGTTATTGTCGTAGAAAAGACTTGGGAAGGAGAGGCACAAGTAAGATGGGTACCTTTAAGTAAACCTTTGAGGAATAGCTTAGACAAAAATGTAATGATAACAGAGGGATGGAGGAAGGATTCTAACCTCACATAGGGTACTGTAGAATTGGAGGGACGTAAATCCTGCTGGAGGACAAGTAAAAAACTTTTTCGAAGGAAAGCTGGCTGATAGCAATGGGAAGCAGAGGACCAGTGCAGATGCAATGGCAGGAAAAAGGGGAAGGAGAAACAGATCTTACATGGTCCAGGTGCTCTGTGGGACGCTGGAAGGTGCCTCTGCCAGATAAGGTGCAGTCAGCTGCTGCAGGCAAAAGTGGAGTGGGATATGACATATTTGGTCTGTGACTCAGAATGTGGCATCATTTGTTTTTTATTGTGTTTTACTTGCCTTTGTCTAGCTCCATGCCTTTCCCCACGTTTCCCAATTTTTATTCTGTCCCATAAAGTTCACCTTGTGCATTCGGCCATTGGTGGGCTGCTGACCTCTACTGTCTCCTCTACTGTCAAAAACTTGTTTTTGTCTTTCTTTGTAAATCAGGTGCCCCTGTCTCAGGGCAGCTCAGCAGAGGCTGGCCTGGAAGTGGGGCACTGGATGGTCTGATAAAGCTGCAAGTGGGTGAAAGAGTCACATTTCTTTCTCATTTCTGTTTGGCCTCAGATGCTTGTTGTCTAATTACTGAGCACCTTGGGTTGTGAGCCACACAACTGGTCTTTTCAGTGATCTTGTAATTCAGTCACTGAATCATACTGACCTTTCCTTTTGCTTTTCCCGATGTATTTATAAATCTAATACTCTGTTCCTAAGACAGCGAAAGTTATGAAATAGATGGAACTTCAAGGATTAGGAGAAATTTCAGTTCTCAGTGATTCACTTGTATTCTGTGCTTCTGCAAAACCAGAAGTTCATCCTTAATTCCCCTTCTTCTCCCACATCACGGTGGCATTGCGTATGCACAGAAAAGAGGAATAAACCTGTTTAATAGTCCTCACTTCAGGCAGAGCTGAAATATAAAATGTGCTGCGTAGGTGAAGATGTAAGGAAGTATCACATAGTGCCCAGCAGTATTTAGCTCCCAGGAATACTTGCCGTCTTAGTGTTGCAGTGTGAGGTCCGTAAGCAGCATAGGTGCTCAACCCAGATGCCCAGATCAAATGCTTGATTTCAGAACAGCACTATTTTTAGAGAAGATTTTGCCTGAACATGTGAAATCTCTCTGTGGGTGCTGCATATAAAATTTCCTTTTCTTAAATATATGGTTGAGATTACACAATTATTATCTCACAAGGGCCCTCTGTTCCTGTTTCTGGCGCTGATGAACCTTATAGGCAATTGAAAAGCTCCATCTATTTGCAAGTGTTTTTCCATCTAATCACAAGGACGAATAATAAAGTTCTTAAAAATCAAAAAGTGAGAACTTGTCTCAGTGAAGTACATTTAGATTGTACGTGAAACTACTCTTGGCTGTTCTGGGTCATCCAATTGCTGCCAACCTTCAGCTTCTAATGGGAGCAGACTCTTTTAGGGCATTGTCAATTCTTCTGCATCAGCTTGTTCTCCTGCATGGCTGTTATTATAAAAATACTTTTTATCTGCTTCTTTTGATTTCTTTGCCCTGTTGAAAGATCAAGTACAATTTTGACTAGAGGAATATGTATTATGAACTTATTCAGTATTATAAGTCCTTCGCTAAAAGCATAGGTTTTTGGCTGCACAGAAGAAAGACATTAAAATAAAGACTTGAGAGTTTTCTAGTAAATGGTGGAACATCACATAGATATTTCTGTGCTTCAGAAGATCTCACAAAATAGGCATCCTTGGTGAAAGGGGCTAAGGGAGGAATCCTCTGAAACCAGATGGCTTCAATTGTATTAACAGATATTTTGTAATTGGAAAACTGTATCCTTGGAAAAATGTTAATAAATGCATGTTAAATAACCAGTCCAAACCCCCCTCCCTTGCATCATTCATGTATACGCACTGCTGTTCTTCTTGCAGTGGTTTTTCTCCATTATTTGTATTTCCTTCTTCAGTTCCACTGTTGGACTGTGATTAAATTGATTGTTTTCTTCTTTGTTGAGGTCTGACAAGGAAGAAAATCTTACCAAAATATCCAGGAATGCAAGCTTGGTCACTTCATTATTTTATCTTTAGCAGTTGGTCACGGTATTGTGTTTTTCTCTTACAAAACAGAAGAACTGCAAACATGTTAAAATGAATGTACTTGAAAATGAAATGTGTAGCATTATTGTACTAATGACATCTGCTGTGTGTTGGACGCTGCACGGAGAAAAATGAGAGGAAGCTGCTTTCATTCCCCCATTAGATGTTGCTCATTGCTTTTTTACTTCAGTATTGCTCCTTTCTCCCATAGGCATCTATCCCACCTACCCAGCAGCCTCTCTTTTAGAGGATGGGCACAGAAACCTGTTCTGGCCCAGAAGACACATGCAGCAGCGTGCTGCTACTTCAGGTGCCTGGGTCTGCATGTACTTGGAACTCCTAAGCAGTGCCTTGGTCTCCCTTAGCTGCCTCAAACATCTAAACAGAGAATCATAGAATGGTTTAAAGACCAATCAGTTCCAACTCCCTGCCATGGACAGGGTTGCCACCCACCGAATCAGGTTGCCCAGGTCTCCATCCAACCTAGCCTTGATCAGCTTCCAGGGATGGGGCATCCTGTGCCACTGCCTCTCCACTCTCTGAGTAAAGATCTGTTTCCTAATACCTAACCAAAGTTTCCCATCTTTTAGTCCTGTCACAATCAGTGTGTGTAAAAAGTCAGTCCCACTCCAGCTTATAAGCTCCCATCAAGTACCGGAAGGCCACATTGAGATCTCTCCTCAGACTTTTCCAAGCTAACCAAGCCCAGCATCCTCAATCTTCCTTCATAAGAGAGATGCTCCAACCCTCTGAGCATCCTTGTGCCCTTCTCTGGACCAACTCCAACAGCTCTGTGCCCTTCTTGTGCCTCCTGTCCTTGGCAGCAAATGAAAAACATAATTTAAGAGCAAATGACGTGCCAGTCCTTGAGCACACAGACCCAAGTTTCGGTTAGTCTGAAGAGGTTTGCAAGGCCAGGAGACTCTGTAATGGCTGCACATGATTATTTCACTGTTTTCCTCCCTGGGCCTGATACAGTGTAGCTGAAGAAACAGGGTGCTTCAGTGTCATACTTTAAAATAGGGGGGATACTTGATATATAGCCTGCTGTACCTCTAGTTATTTTGCTGAAATACATATTTAAACCTGTTTCTTTGGAAAGCATTCTGTAAAATATAATGTTTTGAACACTTTGAAAGCATATTTTCTTATTTGAGGTTTATACTATGAACCATTCCCTTGATTTATATCCTAATGATCTGATTTATAGCCATTCATTATTTACATTTTATTTATATGTAATCTGATGCCTGAGCCTGGTTATCTTCTTTTAGAGCTGAGAGAGGATAATAAAACTGTGATGCAAAACAACACAAATACTTAATTCTTCAAAGTCACCATTTTTCATGCTCTGCAACAAATAGAGCTGATGAAACAATGCAATAACTTCTTTGAGCCCAAATGTTTGTAATTCCTAGGTTGTCAATTAGTCATAATGACTGCAATATTCTTAGCTTATTTAATATTTTTCAGTTGAGATTTTTGTCTATACTAGCCTCTGCAGAAAGGAACCATTCCTAAAATGGTCAATTAATAATGTTCACGTTCTAAGCAGATTAAAAATCATTTAATCCTCATATCATTTGGGGGAGATAACTGAGATGATGTCTCAGTATTGACCTGAAAATATTTTTTGTCTTACTTTTATGAATTTGATTTTGAAATGGTATTTTCCTATGTAACAAGTTCTAAAATAGCCTGGCGTGCATCAGGCCCAGCTCTGCCTGTGAGGGGAGGAATTTTACATTTCCTCTGCATCCTCTGTGCTACGTGATCTCACCTCTAACACTCTGGGCAGCTTTGAGTGCCACACTGTAAAAGGATCGTGAAGGTATGAGAGAGCATCCAAGGAAGAGCTACAAAGATTAGTAGTCTGGAGGGCACAGTACATGAGGTATGGCTGAGGTCGCTGGGTTTGCTCAGCCCAGAGCAGAGGAGCTGAGGGAAGCCCTCATGGCGGCTGCAGCTCCTCACAAGGAGTGGAGGGGCAGTGCTGAGCTCTGCTCTCTGGGGACAGTGATGGAACAGCATGGAGCTGCACCACCGGAGGATTGATGGGAGGGGACTAGGAAGAAGTTCTTCACCAGAAGAGTGCTTGGGCCCTGGAGCTGCTCCCTAAGGTGGTGGTAATGGCCCCAAGCTACTTGTGTTCAAGGAGTGTTTGGGCAGTGCTCTCAGATGTGGGGTTTGAATTTTAGGTGGTCCTGTGTGGAGCCAGGGGGTTGCACTCGAGGTCCCTCCCAACTTGGGATATTCTGTGATTTCAAATTCGTGTAACAAACGGACTGCTTTGTCTGATGCAGATCTGGTGCGAGGTGCTGGGTGCCATTTGCTTGGAAAATTCACAATGACCTGACTTAGTCTTCTGAAAGATGAAGCTGAAACAAACTGATATCTAACGTTTACAATCCGAGCATACTTTCTCAGGTGCATTTTCACCATTTAGTTGGAAATACTTGATCCTTGGAAATATGTACCCAGCTGTGTACATACTGAATATTTTCTCTGCTATCTTTCTATCTTTCGATTTCCTCTTTTTCTTTAAATGGGACAATCTGGCTAACCAAATTGTTGGCAATTCAAAGAAGATTATAATTGCCTGTGCGTAATTCATAGCGCAAGGAATTTTTGATTTCTTATACTGTTTAAAGTTTGTGTGTTTTTGTTGGTGTTCTGGGATTTTCATTTGGTTGTGGTTTTATTTTTGGTTGGTGATTTGTTTTTTTTTCTTGAGGATTTTGTTTGTTTGTTTGGGGGATTTGGGCAGCATGTAGAGTAGATATATCAGCAATCAGTAGGAATAGTTACAAAGGTGGTGAGATGTAAGAGGAACCAGCTTGTTCAGAATCCTTGATATGTTCTATCATAACCCTTTTTCTTTACAATAACTTCAGGTCTGAGGTCTCCAAAATCAGAGCTATGGGAACATACACTTTTATTGTCTTCCCTAATCACTGGTTGCAAACACATCTCCTTAAAAAAAAAGTTTAAAACTCAGTCATGGGAGGAATCTTTTTCAAGATAAGACAGTTGTACATGTGAGAGGGGGCACTCAGTCGGTGCCATTGTTCTCCATGGTGCCAAGATAGCTGTCATTCATTTCTGGCTAAGTTGTTTATTCTCTTTGCCACTTCCAAAGCATCGAGCTCTCTTTCATCATTAAGTAGAGGAAGGAAATTTAAAGTTGTAGAAAAAAAAAAAATTGGTTTTATAAGAGATTTTTGGAATTGATTTTTAATAAAATTGAGCAGAGGAAAGCCTAGGAAAAGAATATTCCATACTACCCTTCCCATGGTTTGAACGACTGACCCCAAGAGTCATGCACGGCTGGTACCAAATCAACCAGCACCCTATTTGCTGTTTGAAACCAAGTCCCTTTAGGATGGGATAGCTTCCTTACTCAGTGCTGTGTTCAGCAGATGATGAATTATCTTCCATCACCAGGAAGAGGCTATGTAACTGTCATTGTGGAGTGATACGGATAGGAAAGTAAAAAGGGAACAAGGGAAGAAAAAGCAAGAAAGTGTATTCTGTATTAGTATTAGCTGTACTAAAAAACTACTGGTGGCATCTCAGGTTCTCTCTTGTATGCTGCTTTTTACAAACACTGAATTCATCTTAAGTGGCGTGTGTTTCTTTACTTGGCCCTTATGTGCTGAGTTTTTGCCTAGGCCCCCTTTTTGATGGTTACAAGTTATTAACAAAAAACTTTCTCCTAGAAATACTGTCAGAGATTTAACTAGAATATCAAGAATGAAGTTGCTATGGAAAGTGTGTTGAATACAGAGTTAATACTGTGAAACTTGTGTCATGTGGAACAATTCTCCCAGTATTCCTACAGTAATAACAATAAAAAAAATCAGTACCTCATAAAGGAAAGAGATGTGTGATCTGCTGGACAGCTGGAAGACAAGAGTATACTGGTACTAATTGTATTCCTCTCAGTGTCCAAAATCCATATTGTTCATCAGCTTTAGTAACAGCCACATCCTGCTTAGGATTCAGTTCACATTCCTCTACCACATTCTGCAGCCATCACGTTATCTGCAGAGGCAGGAGTGACTGCAAACAGTACCAGAATGGAGCAGCCCCATGACTGACCTGGGTGATGACTTATATTTGCCAAAACAATTTTTAGAAAGTGCTTACAACCCCCTGAATGTCTCCTCCACAAATAAACATACTTG